>CM040403.1:16485803-17043303 GCA_022702515.1 Ilyophis sp. 1 JC-2022
CTTATATTGCTCTGCTGGGAGACATTTCCACCCAGGGTGGCTTGCGGGACTTTGGTTTGAGACCTTGTCGATTTCGGCGGCGGGATATATTTACTTATGCCACTTTGGCCACAGTTGGCGCGGGCAGAGTCCGCTGCTCTTGAACCCTTGAACAAGACGCCTTATGATGAGGTCACGGGAGTAAATGCGCATTTCCCTCCTGTCAGGTTTCACCTGGCGTTTGGCGTGATCAGACACAGGGTCGGAGGCGCAGGGCGCTCTCCCAGGTTCCCCGGGGAGCAGGTGTGTTAAGTCTCTGGAGGACGGTGAGCAGCTTTGACTGCCGTTCACCTGAGCAGCAGCTTTACCTGGCCAGCGTGGCCTGAGCCAATGGATGCAGGTTCTAAATTGTGTGAGCGGTGGTGTAACCCAGAATTCTGGGCTCTGTGAAAATGCAGTTTCTGTGGTCCTCCTTAAAATTGTAGACCAAAGCAAATTTAGTCCAGGCCTTTAGAGACCCCCCCCCCCCTCTGCCTTGGGGCTCTGGGTAAACAGTTCCACATCCCCTCCCTCCCCCACTACAATGCCCCTGTGTGTGAGATCACAGAGAAGGGTGAGGGGGCGGGGCCCCGGTGGGACCTGCCGTGCCTCGTTGTACTGCTGGGGTTGGGTGGGGCACCACCTCAACGGGCTCATTGAGTCCCCGCCCACCTCACTTCAGATCTGACGGAATGAGGGTAAAGGGGCTTCACGACTGATTGAAGTCTGGAGGTGGCAGGGTGGGGCAGAAGAGAGCGGGAGGATCACTCACTCACTAGCATCGCTGGCTCACCGGCAACAGGGCCTCTTCAGTCAGGGTTTCTGAACCACCCTCACCTGCTATATAGGTAATTCTAAGTCTTCCTAAAAGCAGGCTACCAAACCCCTAGCACAAAGCATCCTCCAAGTGCGCTAGTCTGCTGTTGCTATGGGCTGGAGTGGCTTAAATCACTGGGACTGCTGGTCCCAGCCCTGCGCGAGTGAGAAAGAGAGCTGTGTGGGCATATGGGTGAGAGACTGTTTGAATCTGGAAGACGGAAGCACTTTCCCCGGGGTATCAGCCCCTCACTCTGTAATACCTTTCCCAGAAAGTATATCTTCTGTAATGTGGAGTGGCAGAGGCAAAACTGGCCTTTGAAATGAAATGAAATCAAATCGTTCAGTTCAAATCCTGAGTGGGCCACAGAAAAGGAACATTGTCTGAACAGTTTCAGTAACCATTAGACTCTAAAAATGTACCAAATATCCAACCCACAGTCTGCACTTTGTAAGTTACTCAGAGTGATATTGTGCACAAAGCAAATAAATAATTTGTGGCATCTCTGTGTGAATTCCTCAATGGACCAGTGAGCGGTTATTCAGTGTGAGAACTCCAGCGTTGAAACGCGCAGTGGTGCCAGCCTGTTACTTTCTCTTATTCTCCCAAATCTTTATAAGCTTCACATTGTGCTACTGCAGTGAAGTACAGGAAACTATTGGGCTGTTTTTACCAATAGTTTTCTTTAAGTTCCTTTTGGCGATAGCTGTTTTTGAAGAAAAAACTAAACGCTGTTGGAGATATTTGCTCTTCTTTTTTATTTGTATTATTTGTGGTTGTACCACAGGTTTCTATCCACAGAACACAGAGATCAGTTTTTTATTAATTTCTTTTTTTAATTTGTGCCCAACAGACATCAGGTTTTCAGTGTAAAATACAGTAAGCCTGAGACGGGTGTGTGCGGGTTGGACCCGTAATGCACAACTCAGAACACAAACTTGATAATAAATACCCGCAAGGGCTTTATTATGGGGAAATCCAAAAACGTAGTCACACAAGCAAAGTCCAAAAACCAATAAATCCAGCCAGACCAAAGATACAGTACCGAGGGAGAAGGCAGTCTCGAAGTCGGTATCCATGCAAGAGTTCGTTAACCAGAGTAGCTGTCAGCGGAGCAGAAGTACCAAACAGGGAAAAAGCAAAGTTCGTAGTCGTGGGGCGTAGCAGGAGTCAGACCGAAGTCCTATCCGCGGGGCAGAGGTACAAACAGACAGCAGGCAAAACTCGTGGTCAAAAACAGGCAGTGGAAACAATAGGCAGGCAGTAACGATGGTCAATAAACAGGCTAGATCAATAACGGTGGTCAAAACAATGGAAAAACGCTCAAGAGTGACAATAGTAAACTAAGGCAACAATTTCGCAAGGACATGACATGAACACTGATCTTATATGCAGGTGTAGACAGGTGCAGACACTTAGCTTGAGAGCAGCAGGAAATTCACAACAGCTTGAGAAAATGACACGTAACGAGGCAATTAGTAAATCGTTAGTAGTTAACCTATCCTGACCTAGCGTTAGTAAATTAGTAATCAACATGCACGAGAAACGTAAGGTAAACATGAACACATGGTTAGATAGTTAGTATTACCCAATCCTGATCTAATGTTAGTATATTAGTAACTAGACAAGGGAGAATGAAACAATTAGGGAAGCATGAGTGACAGCAAGAGAAGAAACAGCATGAACGCAAGGCTGCGGAAAAACATGGAAATATGTATGCAAACAATGAACTGCATCGTAACATAAACATAAAATAAACTGTGACAAACACTAAACATGAAACATTGCATAAATATGACAGAAACGTAACAAAGCCCCCCCATCCCTCCCCCACATCCCTCCCCCACATCCCTCCCCCACATACCTGGGAAAGCCCACGAGCTGTAACATCCCATCAGGGATTTGAACTTATGACCTTCTTCCTCCCGGCACGGGCCTGGAGATTACCCAGTGATTTGTGCTACAGAAAGCCAATGCCCTGCTGGTGGTAAATAGTGACTGCTGCATCAATGTTTAATCTCCCCTCTTCTGATCTCATTCCCTGGCTGCTGTACTCTGACATCACAACACGCCCTCCTGTAGCCCTGGGCTTTCATGTGAACTTACTGGGGCTAAACTGAACACATCACTGAATATACATGTGAACTTACTGGGGCTAAACTGAACACATCACTGAATATACATGTGAACTTACTGGGGCTAAACTGAACATACACATGTGCACAGACTGGGAGAGCCAGCACCAATCAGGGCAGAGCTGTATGTCCATTCCTCATCTCTTATTTCTCTGTGCTCTCCCAGAGAGAGAGAGAGAGAGAGAGAGAGAGCGAGAGCTAATACAGTAATGAAACACAGTTATTTCATGGTCACAGTTTGACTCCCTTCAGACAGCGATCTCATCAGCCGCTGATTAAGGCCGTGAGGTTAGACCAATAGGCAATCGGCACCTGCACAATAACCCGGAGAGAGAGAGTTGTACCTCTCGCCCTCTCAGTCCCAATCCTCTACCTCTCTCCCCCTCAGTCCCAATCCTCTGCTTCTCGCCCTCTTGGTCCCAATCCTCTACCTCTCGCCCTCTCGGTCCCAATCCTCTACCTCTCTCCCCCTCAGCTCTCTCACTATCCCCTCATCCCCTTTCATCCCTGCTTTTTCTCTCCTCCACAGATCATTGATGCTGGAGACTGATGATGCAATTTCTCCATTTTTACTCTTCTTTACTCTGCTGAGGCTCAAGCCCACTGCCCTGAGTGCTCAATGGATACAGTGAGCACTCATCTGTTTCTTTCATCTTTCCACGGTTTCTTACTGCGTATAAGTCCGTACTTTATTCTACTCTCTCCCGTTTTGTTCGTAGTTTAGGTATGACTCTGTAACCCCCATCCTAATATTGACCCTTTCGTCAGATCCTCCCTCCGTGTTTGTTGCTGAATAAATAGTACGAGTCACCCTTGACCCGCACGCTCTGAATTTACATTGGTCAGTTAATTTCACCGTCTCCATGTGCAGAGACTGTGCAAGCTAATGGAAATCAACTGCAACCAATAGACACTCGAAAACCCTTCTTATCGACAGTGCATCACTGCTGCCCCCAGTGTCCATTGTGGGTAAGTCATTACACAAATACGCTGTGATCTTTTTAATGTAGTTTGTGTACAGCTCAATGGGGACACTACCAACAGTACAGGAAACAGATTTTTATTTATTTATCAAGGGCTAATACAATTATGATGCTCTGTTTATACTTCCTATTCAAAAATGCATTATAAAGTGTGTAGGTATTCATAATGGAAAGGCACTAGCAATAGCAACAATAGAATTCAGTTAATAGATGATTTTATAGCCCAGATATTTGCATATTGAGCTTTAGGAACATACATTTAAAAAAAAATTGAATGGAATAATGGGTGTCACAATTAATAGAGAAACGCTTACCTTATGGCGGACAAACCAGATATTCACATAACTTTCATATGAGCGTTTCAGAAATGTGTTACAATTTTTGTTTGTAACTGCTCAATAATGTATTATTGAATAAGAAGTGTAATTGGAGTATGATAATTCTTCCTTGATAAGTAATGAAAGCAGCCATGCAGGACTTGGTATCGTCCTCAGAACTTTGGTCACCGCTGTACTCTTGTTGGCACTGGTTTTGATCTGGATTGCCTCTTATTTGCTCTAAGGAACCCCGTGAACACTGTGGGCACGTGGACGTCTGCAGCCATTCGGGCTCATGACCGTTCTGGTTACCACGTCATTTAAGGGTTTCATATGGAACAGAACCCCAGAGAACACACGGCAACCAAAACCAGTGTGTGAGAGAGAAGCCTTGCGTGTGCGAAAAGCTGTTGTCTTGTGTTCATTTGTGTTAGTTTGCATAATCGATGCTTGTTGTGTACTTGCACGCTGGGGCTAAAGAAGGGGGGGGGGGGGGGGTGGTGGTAAAGGTGGTAAGGTTATCATTCTTATTTAAAGCACACTCTTTTTTTTAAATGTGTCCCTCTGATGCAATGAATGTGCATCTGAAGTAAACAGGATGGAAGTGGAGGATTTGAGGGAGAGACTGTGCTTATCTTCTTAAGCAGGATGTTGAGTCAATGAGATGAGGCCCCATGTACAATCTGGCATTCTGTTTGGAAAAAAAAGATAAATAGTTTTTTTTATCTTAGTCTCATCGGTTTCTTACATGGGATGAGGATAGTAAGCCCGCAGAAAGTTACATGTTTATGTAGCTATGCGCAGTTATGTATACGAAACAAACGTGACATGAAATAAGCACGGCGCAAGGCATTTTCTGGTAGGTCATATTTCTTTCTTTTAAACAGGTTTGCTCGCATAGACCACATGCTGATAATTAATACATCTGAACACAAGTTCACTGCACAGCTGGAGGCAGGGCCTTAGCACGTTATCCTCCTATAGTGTGGTGTTAGGTCATCACCTGGAATCTGCATGGCCTCTCTGCCATGTCTCTCCAAACCGTAACGCTTATTGGCTGAAATTGTTCTCTCCCTCTCCACCTCAGTGGATGTGTGGTGAGCATTCTGGCACAAAATGGCTGCCCTGGTGGGTGCTACACATTGGTGGTGGTGGAGTAGTTTCCCCCTCATCACTATGAAGTGCTTTGAGTTTGAGGAAAGCGCTGTATAAATGCACGCCATTCTTCATCATCCCTTTCTTCTACGTCTACTGCTTCTTTTTCTTATAATTATTATAATTATAATAAACATCTGTTATGTAAAACATTACAGTCAGTTTTCAGCTGACATGGGTTCAAGAATATTCTCGAAAGAATAGAATAGAATAGAATAACTTTTATTTTCCTGTTAGGGAACTTCAGTATGAAAAGGTATGTGTAGATGTTCCCCACTCCGAGACATCTGTTTTCCTCGATAGCCCATTGAATGTCATTTTTTATGCCAAAACAAACGTTGCAGGAATGGTCTTTGAATTTTATTCAGTTTTATTATTCCAGTCACAAAGATTGAGAGTAGTCACTCGTGTTCATTTTATCAGGAAAGTGAACAAATATGCCAGTATTCAGTATTTATATTTGGAACAAAGAAAGTTATTGACATTGCATTTCATTTAATGTTTATTGACTGAATGAGAGGGAATGTGCAATACTTCTGTTGTGTATAACAATGTCCCATTTTATTGTCACAGCAAATGAACAAATTCATTTTTAAAAGCAGCAAAGATATTACCAGCAATTTCTTAAGCCGTATTCCTGGAAGATTTTTCTGTGATTCTGACATAACTTTTTTGGAACAATAAATACATTCAACGACTGTTTGAGGAACATTCTGATCATAATGATGCGCACACAACCAAATGGAACTCAAACTAGAGTCTTCCACAACATTCTCTGAACCGTTCCTCTTACCGGAGAGGCCTTGCCATTATTTGCTATGTTAATAAGCACAGATCAAATGTACAGGTCAGACTGTTCTTGTTACACCTCTACCTCCTGCTGACTTTGCAGGAGCTTGTGTTCACATCACAAGGGCACAGTGAAGTCTTACTGGAAGAAGGTCACTCATGGTAACTCGGTGAGGGAGGGAGAGAGAGAGGGAGGAAGAGACAGAGAGAGAACTCAGGAAGAGAAATTGTATCCATCTCTCCGCCTTAATTCAGGAACATGCCGCATTGCAGAGTGAGAAAGCTTAGCGATGCTGGCAAAAGGGCGAAATGTCCCAGCCTAAAGTTACAAGCCGCCCTCAGCCCAGTCTAGTCTTCACATAACCCAGATTCTCTCACCCTGCTGCTCTGTGGAAGGAATCTTTAAATAGGGATTTCCAACCATATCAGTTGCCTTTGATGAGGCAGGGGGGGGGAGTAAAGGGGACTGACTGGGACAAGGTATCAGGCCAATGCACTCGTCCCCACCTGGGATTCGGGTGACGAGCTCGTATTCCCCCAATACCAGCCCAGCGCCTACATTCCCGCTCTTAAACTGAGCCTCGGAGATGTAGAGGAGCACAGCCATTTCATGGCTCATTTTTCATGTTTTTGCTCCATTTTTGCCTGTGAAGATAATTCGCTCACTCCAAGGAGGCTTTCGTCTCAGCTGGGACCTGGATGTGGGGCCCCTGTGAATACGAGACCCCGACTGTTTACTCTGAAAAGTGTGGGAAATTCTCCCCTGTGTTCACTCAGGCTGTGGATTTATAAATATTCAGCCTGAAGCCTGTGCTGTTTTTTTTAGGTCGGCTTTGTCTTTTGGCTTTTGAGAGACTCGTACAAAACTCACACGTTCAGGAAAAAGTACCCGCCAAGAGTGTTTTTGCCATGACATAATATTCCTTAATAAATTATTCATTTTCTTATTGAGATGAAAGCCAGGTTTATGTGCCTGTATGTTTACGTCTCTGTGTGTCTCTGTGTGTCTGTATGTTTACGTCTCTGTGTGTCTGTATGTTTACGTCTCTGTGTGTCTGTATGTTTACGTCTCTGTGTGTCTGTATGTTTACGTCTCTGTGTGTCTGTACGTTTACGTCTCTGTGTGTCTGTATGTTTACGTCTCTGTGTGTCTGTATGTTTACGTCTCTGTGTGTCTGTATGTTTACGTCTCTGTGTGCCTGTATGTTTACGTCTCTGTGTGTCTGTATGTTTACGTCTCTGTGTGCCTGTATGTTTACGTCTCTGTGTGTCTGTATGTTTACGTCTCTGTGTGTCTGTATGTTTACGTCTGTGTGTCTGTATGTTTACGTCTCTGTGTGTCTGTATGTTTACGTCTCTGTGTGTCTGTATGTTTACGTCTCTGTGTGTCTGTATGTTTACGTCTCTGTGTGTCTGTATGTTTACGTCTGTGTGTCTGTATGTTTACGTCTCTGTGTGCCTGTATGTTTACGTCTCTGTGTGTCTGTATGTTTACATCTCTGTGTGTCTGTATGTTTACGTCTCTGTGTGTCTGTATGTTTACGTCTCTGTGTGTCTGTATGTTTACGTCTCTGTGTGTCTGTATGTTTACGTCTCTGTGTGTCTGTATGTTTACGTCTCTGTGTGTCTGTATGTTTACGTCTCTGTGTGTCTGTATGTTTACGTCTCTGTGTGTCTGTATGTTTACGTCTCTGTGTGCCTGTATGTTTACGTCTCTGTGTGCCTGTATGTTTACGTCTCTGTGTGTCTGTATGTTTACGTCTCTGTGTGTCTGTATGTTTACGTCTCTGTGTGTCTGTATGTTTACGTCTCTGTGTGTCTGTATGTTTACGTCTCTGTGTGTCTGTATGTTTACGTCTCTGTGTGTCTGTATGTTTACGTCTCTGCGTGTCTGTATGTTTACGTCTCTGTGTGCCTGTATGTTTACGTCTCTGTGTGTCTGTATGTTTACGTCTCTGTGTGTCTGTATGTTTACGTCTCTGTGTGTCTGTATGTTTACGTCTCTGTGTGTCTGTATGTTTACGTCTCTGTGTGTCTGTATGTTTACGTCTGTGTGTCTGTATGTTTACGTCTCTGTGTGTCTGTATGTTTACGTCTCTGTGTGTCTGTATGTTTACGTCTGTGTGTCTGTATGTTTACGTCTCTGTGTGTCTGTATGTTTACGTCTCTGTGTGTCTGTATGTTTACGTCTGTGTGTCTGTATGTTTACGTCTCTGTGTGTCTGTATGTTTACGTCTCTGTGTGTCTGTATGTTTACGTCTCTGTGTGCCTCCGTTTGAGGTTTTGTAAGAAATGGATGTCCTGGCAGGCCTCTCCCTGTCCCAGCTCTCTGCCGCCCGTCCTCAGGTGCTGTGTATTAAATCCAGGGGACATGGTGAAGTTGACAGCTGCTGAAAGGTGACATTGATGTGGCACTCTAGAGCCCCACCTGCTCTCCTGTGTGTGTGTGTGTGTGTGTGTGTGTGTCTGTCTGTGAGAGATAGAGAGAGAGCGAGAGCGAGAGAGAGACCATTTCATACATCATCTGAGAGTGACTGTCTATAAATCACAGCACCGACATGGATTTTGGCATGTGCACGATTTACGATCAAACTATGTGTGCAAACGTTTTACAAATGAGGCCCCAGGTGATGTAATTGTGTAATCAACCACTTTAATTCATCAATTCAAGTGGTGAGTAACAGCAAATAATACACACACCCTGCAGCTCTCCAAGACCAGGGTTGGCCATCCCTGGTCTGCTCGTTTCCACTAAGAGCTGGTCCCTGGCTGGCCTACTTGGTTAGTGGTCCAGATGGGAGAACTGGTGGGAGAGGCAAGCGTTGCTTTGAGGGTGTTTCTGTGAGAGCATTAAAGACGATCCATCTTTTACCATCACTTTAAATGGGGAAGGGGAGTATCATATATTTTTATTGAATCAAAACTATTAGTTACATTTTTTTTTTCCTTAATTAATTTTTTTTAAAATCTATAGGCCAAAATTATGTACATGGATGTTTTGTTGAAGTTTACAGCAGCACCTTTTCCAGGATGCAAACTCCAAACCTAGTTTGGGGAGCCCTATCTTATTTAGAATAAGTGAACATCCTCCAGCATTCAAACTTTATTGAGTGATATTAAGGTTCTTGTTCAGGTATTGTCCTTCAGTCCATAGTGGAGTGGGATTTTAATCTACTGAGTGCTTGCCTCAGATTATGGAGGTTCTGTCACTTACAATAATACAAAATAAACCAAAGATCAGACGGGTATTTCACAAAGCAAGAATGCTTCCTCTTCTGAAGTGAATGTGCTTTCGGTAGCACAGTAAGTCTCACTGTCTCGCCACGGATTTGCACCCAGAAGCCTCTGGTCAGGGGTTTGTTTCCTGTCACTCCTCTGTGCTGTATAAACCTACCAGAGGTGTCACTGACACAAGGCCTCCCCTCTCTGTAACCTCTTACTGTCAAACCCCCCACCGTACATCCTGGGAATCAGGTATATCTGACCTGCCATAAGTCTGGTGCCCCCCCCCACCACAAAATCAATTACCGCCTGCTTTCACCCGGCAGCTGCACAGACTGATTTGGACATTAGACAGAGACTGATTCTGATGGGATTCCTGTTTTTTTTTTCTTTTTAATGCTGTGACATGGCCAGTATTAAGTAGGCTACAGACTGTGACTTTGCAGTACTTAGTAGGCTAATGACTGTGACTGTCCATTACTTAGCACTGTCTGTGCACATCTGCGCACCACCTGGAATGTGATAGCTCTGCTAAGTAGACTTCGAATTGTAAATAGGGGGATACTGAGTGAACATTTTTTATGAGTGATTTTTCTTCAACAGTGAAACTGTAAAATTGGTCCCTGTTACTGTCATTTTCAATGTTTGCAGTGTGTAAAATATCAGTTATTCTGCTTGTGCCTGTGAATAACTAACGGGAGAAGTGCCAATCATCAGCTTGACAGTTTGACATCCTGTGTGCAGTCCTATTTGGATTAAGATTTAATTTGTTTCTTCACACAGGTTTGGAAAACTTTAAATATGTGTGCTTGTGTCTGTGTGCGTGCGTGCGTCCTTGCCTATGTGTATGTGTGTGTGTGCGTGCGTGCGTGCGTGCCTGTGTGTGTGCGCGCGTGCATGCATGCGTGCATGCGTGCGTGCGTGCGTCTGTGCCTGTGTGTTTGTGTGTGCGTGCGTCCGTGCCTGTGTGTGTGTGTGTGTGTGTGCGTGCATGCGTGCGTGCGTTCGTCTGTGCCTGTGTGTTTGTGTGTGCGTGCGTCCGTGCCTGTGTGTATGTGTGTGTTTGTGTGTATGTGCGTGCGTGCATGCATCTGTGCCTGTGTGTATGTATGTGTTTGTGTGTGTGTGCCTGCGTGCGTGTGTCTGTGCCTGTGTGTATGTTTGTGTGTGTTTGTGTGTGTGTGGGAGAGAGAAAGACGGGGAGGGAGCATAGCAACATCTGCAGACACTGAAACATTTTGGACATTATGTTATGCAATCTACAAAATGATGAGCAGTCGATTATGAATAACTGATGAAAGTAAGGTGTTGCTTGCTGGGGACCTCTTGTTTTTAGCATAATGGAAGCAAAATATTGCAATACTGAATTAGGCAGGCTGAAATATCTCACAATTTTTCTATTGCCAGATTTTATTTCTAATGCACTGCGAGGAAAGCTGGCGTTATTCATCTTTTTCTCAGTGGCACTGCACTGCTGGCTGTATCTGTGCTTGTGAAAGCAGCCAGGCGGTAGATTGTCTGAGCTCCGCCCCAGTCACCCGCTGTCCCCAAACTCATTCGGCTAATCTGTCACAAAGCGGCCGCCTTAGGCCAAGCCATCGCGCTACTGCAGATATGAAACGGGGCCCAGCGTCAGACATGCTCAGGTGATCTGTGTCACCACCCCTCCCACACTGCCCCCACCCCGTGCGAGTGTGTGCCATCCGACCTCTCGCGTACGCACACACACACACACACACTGCCATCACTCCTTCACATGTTTCTGTGTTTGTTTTGGACGTCAGTCGTTTTGCCGGCAGGGCGCTGAGAAGACGTCACGTCAAAAGGATCGGAGCATTGATTCCCCTCCGTCGCCTCTGCATTTTATTTGAAACTAAAAAGGCTTTGTTGTTCAAACGGCTGAGCTGCTTCGCCCTCCATGCAGCTTAATGACTAATAACTGAAGATATACGCGGGCCTCCATTTTCTTTTTTGGTATATTTGTGTCACACTGTATATGCACATTAATATTCATTCAACAGGACATCCTGGCAGTTTGCAAACTCGCCTGCTGTGATGCATTTGCAGATAAAAGTTCTCTCTGCTCCCTTTGTGTTAAACAGTCACCTGTCTCCACTTTCGTTCTGGATATCTCATTCAGTCCATCCGTCTTATTCAGTCTCTCTACAATACGGCTTGTCCTTGGAGTCGAAGAACAAATACACTAGTTATTTCCCAGTCCTGGATAACGCAGAGTCGTAAGTCATGAGTTTGGTTTTCAGGGGAAAGAGAAACACACTGAAATCCCCTGAAATATTGAGCACTTTTCAGTGGAATGGAGGACGGTGTTAACATGCAACGAGAAAATCCTGCCACTTCTGAAATCTAGAAAATGATGATCAAGGATTTGAAGGTCGTTGAAAATAACAGACACTTTAAAGCGCTTGACTTCTCGGTTGAGAGGGGTCATTTTGAAAAGCTTATTGTAATACTTGGCTCATTAATCTCGCTTGAATACCACTTTACATGTATGTCAAGGACTGCTTTCTTCCATCTTAAAAAATTAAGATTACTTCTATCTTAATTAAGCTTAATAGCTTATTCGCACAGCACAGATTTAATTTGAAACTGGTCAGGACCCCAGGAATAGGGGTCATAGGGCAGAGAATTTAACAGCTCCTGTGAAAGAGTCCCGGATGGTCCACCAACGACGAGTCCTAAAGCTCTCCCCAGAATTCTCACCATGGCGTTTTTAAACCGTTTGGACGAGATCTGCGTGATGAGAGCGCAACGTGACAGCAGCCCTCAAATCAGGTCTCATCTCCACTTCCCAGCAGTAGTTTAACAACAGCAGAGAAGCAGAGAAGAGTTGACAAGTTGAGCAGCCGCTCCATACCCTTGGCGTTGACTTTGGGCTGCTATTTCCAGTAAGCATTTTCCACAGCAGATGAATGCATTTGCACTATGCAGTCTCCCTGAGTGAGGGAGGCCTTTCTCGAGAATATTGTTGCCAAATAGAAATAACTCTTCCAACGGTAGCATTGTGATATCTGACCCAGCGCCACCATCTATTGATTACGTTGCTGCCAAAACATTTAAAGGTCCACCCAGATGGCACCGCGATACAGAATGCTTAAATTATCCAAAGGCTGTAAGCTCTGGTGTACCCACATAGATATTTACTTTAGTACCAGCACAACACACCTCTCACTCAACTAGAAGTGAGGCCTATCACAGGGGACAAATAATTGGCCTGCAATGCTGCATAATCTATCCCAAAACCCCCAAAACATTTTGATTTTGGGAGTAAAAAATGCTGATACTGTGACAGAATTCGTTTTCAGAGCCAAAAAACAAGCAGTGGGGAGCGGTGAGTGCTTTTCCACTTCTCTCAGTTGTGTGAGATTAGCCAAACTGAATTAGGTCCCTGGCTTTTCTCCCGAATGGATTGGTGCCCCAAGGGTTCTGGTAGCGGTTGTTCTGAGGTTTCTGTACCGCAGGTCACACAGGCAGCTGCTCTGGGAGACCAGAGCTTCAGATTCAGAATCTAGGGGGAGAGAGATGGAGAGAGGGAAAGAGAAAAAGGAGAAATCCAGGTATGTTCAGGGATTTAATCCGTGGTGTGTTTCTCTCCCTCCTCTACCACCGCCTGTAATCACGGGTACGAGACGCAGCTGTGCGCTAATGCGATGTCCCCTCAGCGGTGTCGTGTCATTTTTACCTCCGGACAGCTCCTGGCTGACCGAGCCGCTCACCGTGCCCCCCCCCCCCCCACGGGGACTATGAGGAGACTTGGATATGTGGCGCTGTATGGGAACTAAGTATGGGAACTGTGATTTATGATTGTGGGATGTGGAGAATGTATTAAAAACCCTAACTCAGCCCTGCACCTAACCTGCATGCTGCAGTGAGTTTTGAGGGCAGAGGAGGTGTTAGACACTCAGATCTGTTTTACCCGACGACATGAAAAGGGGTGGTGTGGGTTTAAAGCCAAAAGCCAAAGCAATGGAGCTTTCTGTGCAGTGACTCAGTTTGAATCCTGACACTGCCACTTCCAGTTGAGACATGGCGCCCTATATCCAACTTCAGCTTCACCAAAGGAGAGGTTGCCTCACTGTGCAATAGTGACTCTGCATACAGTTATGTGCTGTTAGTCCAGTAGTGTAGTCATCCATTGGGTGCATTTGTCATTGACTGCGTAGCTCACGGTCGGGTTTACCCTTGTGCACCCCGTCCATCCTCTACGTTCGCGCTGAAGACGTTCCACGTGGGAGAATCGAGTTTCCAGCGCTATCTGCCGCTGCTGCGCTAACGCTGGGCGTGCTGTTCTCAAGCGGACCCCACCCCTTCATGAGTATTTGTAAGCAGTTAGTTTGTAACACTGCTAGCTTCAATTAGTGGTGAGTGCAGAATTAAATACACGCGCATACGCACTGTGGAGTGTAATAGAATATCTCAGGTTGTGAATGGGGTCAGACAACCCTACACCCCTGAAGGTAAATAGAGTTATGATCCCTGGATGAAGGATGCTGTGTGTGTCCATATTGGATTAGCTCCTCTCCCAGGCTCCCACTGGCTGTGACCCCTGTGTGATCCGCACAGTCCTGGGGTTTATTCTTCATTTGTTTCCTGTTTGTATCCTCAGCGGCACTCCAAATGGCAAATCTTCTCTTTTTTTCTTTTGGTTTTATTTGTGTAAAATCTTATTGCCTCAGGGTATAGTGTGTAAATTTTCTGCAAACAGCAGGGGAAATAAAGAGGTAATCAGTTCATGCTTCTTAAATTCATTACGTTAAAATCCAGCTGCTAAGATAACTGCTCCTGATGCCCCCCTCTCTCTCTCTCTCTCTCTCTCTCATGTGAAAAGAGCCTCTTAAAGCTAAAGTCAAACCCTTGTGTCACAAACGGTCAACTGTCTCCTGATTGGTCAGTTAAATGACAGGGGGTGGAAGGGGTAGAACGCTTTTTGTCTGTATTACCCTTTGTTCTGTGTCCAGTTATGCAGTGAGAATTCAGTGTTTTAAAGGTCAGTTTATAGTCCAGCGACAGAGTGTCAGTACGACCGACGACGTGCGATGGATGGCGCCAGTCGCAGCGACATTTGTTTTATAGGCCTACTTTGGGCGTGTCCTGCTGTCGCTGCTACGTTTCCTGAGGATGTTACTCGGATGCATTGTAAGGTGCATTAGCTTACTGTTACAATGGCTGCCTAAATTCAGTCATGGGGTACCCATTATATGTCCATGACTGCATTGACTTACAAGGATTCTCTTAAGAAAGAGAATGCCTGCTCTAAGATTGCTGCCTATTTAAACACTTATCCTAAGTACAAGTAGGCCTACTTCTTGTTTCAATTAGGCTAACATCAGCTTGAATTAATGTCTTGTTTGGCTAAGAAGTTAGCATACTGTCTGGATAGACAACAAACGTATGAATAGCACTATACATTAGCACAATTTATAATTATTATTATTAATAACAAAAATTTAACTTTACTGATTGATGCTGAGCTATCTGAGCTATGCTGAGCTAGCTCGATGTTGATATTGAGATGAAATCCAACACGGGAAGCAGCTGACTTCCAATTTTACAAGTTACCATTGTTAATAGTTTGTATTGTGAATGGTTACAATGACACATTTGGAGCTGGCTAGCAAACTAGCTTGTGAATGCAGTTATTTGCAGTTGTTTAGCACTAACTTAAATTTTTGTCTCCTATATTATTAACAATAGCCTATCAAATTGTACATTACTGTAGGGTTTAAGGTTAGTCCATCGCCGGGGCGATATTGGCTGACAATACTGCGTGGCAGACGAGTGACAGTATCTGATCAAATATGCTCGGTGGCATTATGATGTAGCAAGTCAAACACTGCACATCCTTAATCTTCAGTTCTCTAACTAGAGACTTGTACTCCCACAGCAAGTGCCAACTTGTAGCTATTTACATCCCTGACATATGCCCTCCGTGTTTGCGTTCTTCTTTTGAGGAGTAAAGCAGCAGATGTAACGACATCTATTAAAGCTGCTTCTACCCTCCTACAGTCGCTGGAATGCTATTGGAGTGCGATTATACTTTTTGCTTTATACTTTTTGTGATTATACAACGACCACAATGTATGTCGGGCGACTATGTGTCGGTTGATGCACGCGCTGCGATTTCAGTCGAGCGACACTCTTGATACGCTTGACTATAAACAGGCCTTAACTCTTGAGTACGGAGTCACATTATGATGTATTTTACAGTAGGGATTCAGACCCGATTCAGATTCTCGTTCTGAGCCAGATGTGGCCAGCCACCATAGTCCCAGAGAGCCGCATAGTTTTAGTTTTCACCTTAAAATCAGCAACCGATTTAGACCCAAGTAAACGGGTGAGGGGAGTTAACTGTGTTGAGTAACTATGGAAACCAGCAGGCCGCATTGGTCCTGGGCTACCCCTGAGTAGCAAGGGCTTGCCCCCACCCCCAGGATTATAAACTACAGCCTGCAGTGCACTGGGGTAGAGCGATGGAGACAGTGGGGCTGGCCCCCACCCAGGATTATAAACTACAGCCTGCAGTGCACTGGGGTAGAGCGATGGAGACAGTGGGGCTGGCACACACAGCTGTACTCTGTCCTGGACTGAGAGGGGCTAAGTATCAGGGTTTCAGCGATGAAGTTTTCACTTGAACCATTCCACCTACCCCCCCCCCCCCCCCAAACTCAGCGCTCCAGCCTGCTGAGCACAGCCAGTCACCAGGGGAGTTAGCGTAGCCGCGGCCGGGCTATCTCTCTGCCCTTAACATCGGCTTTGTTTACTTTATTGCGCTTAGCTAGCAGCTCCGTCGCTAGGAGGATCTGTATTTTTTTCCCCTTGCTCTTGTTTCTGATGTTTTGGCTTGTTCTTCACTCCCCTCCGCTGGTGAGATGACTCTCTCTCTCACTCTCTGGCTCTGCATCTTATCGGTCTTATCATACATTAACATTGTTCATTAGCCTTGGGAGGGGCCTGCATCCTGAGCATCTTAACCATTAGGGTGTGAAGCACTCTGGGCAAATACACCGGGGGTACACAAACTGGGTACCAGGGACCTCCTTTGTGCCCAAATGAGTCCTGGAGGCTCCTGAGCAAAAATAAATAAATAAATGAATGAATGAATTAATTTTGTTGATAGCTTCATTTCACATAAATTATATACTTAGAACTTAGATTAAAAAAGAGTGTGGTACATTGATAAAATCATATCATTGTAATTTGCGAACTATTAAATATGGACAAAATAAACATCTCACACACAGTGTGTGAGATCCTGTTCTGGGCATGCTTCCATACACTATAATGTTAAGTAGCACTGCATTGCAGGTTATAGTGGGTATTGTGTAAAGGTGTCGGCAGTTAAGAGTTTGATTTAGACAGGGTCCTCAGCCTCGTTTTAATTGGTCGTGAGATGAAAAGCTTTATTTCTTAGCTTTATTTTTCATTTTCTTCATCTCTTTTTTCTCTTCCTCTCCTTCTCTCTCTGTTTATCTCTTTTTCTCTTTCTTCACCTCTCACTTCATCTCTCTCTCTTTCTTCATCTCTCTCTCTCTCTCTCTCTCGCTCATCCTGTCTCTGGCTCCAGCCCAGTGCTGTATGTTTCATTTATTTACATAAGCTAACACAAGCAGGAGTCACCAAGTCATTTATGTCTGTGTGTTGTTTCATGCTTGAAATCAGTTGACGCAGAAAAAACAAAGTGCCATTATCTTATCTATCCGTTCAGGTGGATTAAAGAATGCTGTCTGCCTTTACAAGGAAGAAAACAGAAAAAGCCCAACCTGCCTTTGCACAATTTGCTCTGGAACATAGCATCACTTTATTTACATGGCTTTATTTCTTTTGCTGTGTAATTTGATATAATGCTTTGCACTTGTCAGCTGTGGTTTCATGCAGATTGATGCATGTGTAGGCATCCATTTTAACTGTCCTATTACATTTTGGGTCAATTTGACCCAATTCAGTGTTTGATGTCTCTTATTTTTTTCATCTTGTATGATTTTTCCTAATTTGGTGGGATTATATGTATCACATATATGTGCAGTATGTACATCACATGCACTGTATCTGCAGCGTGTATGTTACATGTGCAGTGCCCTCCACAATTATTGGCACCCCTAGTAAAGATGAGTAAAAAGGGTTATTAAAAATTCACCATTTGGTGAATTAGCTTAATCTCACACTGTAAAAATGAGAAAAATCCAACCTTTAATTGAAGTAAATTTATTATGAGAAAAAATCCCTCATCAAGAAATTATTATTTTTAACAAAACCACATGTGCCACAATTATTGACACCCCTGCATTTATACATAGAATAAAGTAATAATTTTAAATATTTGGTCGCATATCCTTTGCATGCCATGACTTCCTGATGTCTGTGACCCAACAACATCAAAAGACTCTTGATATCTTATTTTCTTCTACTCTTACAAGTGATAATATAACGTCTCTGCATTTGAATGGATCTCTATGGGAATTGGGGGGTGGAACTAGATTTGGCTGTCAATTATGCTGGAACAGTATGGAATACATGGTTGGTAAAATGGCTGCAAGTCATCAAGGGTCTGAGGTATCAAACGAGCCTCAAACCATCACTCTGCTGCCAGATATGCAGTAGATATGGATGGATCACTTTAAGGGTTGTTTCTTCTGACAAATTTTTCTATTGAAAATAAGTCAGGAGAAGAAACCCTTCAAGTTATCCAAAACCCTTAAAGTTATCCAAGTTTCATTTTCTCATTTTTCTCATAATACATTTACTTTGATTAAAGGTTGGATTTTTCTCATTTTTTAAGTGTGAGATTAAGCTAATTAACTTTTTCATTTTTATAACCCTTTTTACTGTGTTCAACCTCCCGAAGTTCACACACGTCACCCCCCTGCTGAGGTCACTCCACTGGCTTCCAGTCATGGCCAGGATCAGGTTCAAAGTTCTGACCCTGGCCTACTGGCTGCCAAAAAAAAGGTCAAAGGTCTACTACCTACAGGACTCCAGCACTACACTCCACACTCCTCACCGCTCTGCTCTCTGCTGTGCAGGGGCGACTTCCTCCCACCCTCCCTCCCTCAACGGCACTCGCTCGTCCCGCCGAGGAGCTTCTCCCTCTAGCTCCCCAGTGGTGGGGAGTGGTCTCTCCCCTCTCCTCCCCACTCTCTCTGAAACTGCTCTGTGTCTTGTTCTCTGGTCTGAAAACAACTCTTTTCACACATCTTTTCAGACTCCACCTAATGTATATATTTTATTTTCTTTTTCTTTTTTTATTTTTTTTTGCTATTTTTTATATTAGAGAATGTATAGTGTATTCTGCCGACTGTGTATGTTGTTATCTACGATACTAGCGATAGCTAGTTGTGTGTGAGTTGTGCTGCTTTGGTTGGATTTGCTTTGTTGTTTGTTAAGTACTTCACTATGCATATGCACTAATTGTTCGTAAGACAAAAAAATGTAAATGTCTTTACCAGGGGTGCCAATAATAGTGGAGGGCACTGTATATGTGCAGTGTGTGTCACATGTATGTGCAGGAGTGGCCCTGTACCCCAGGTATTCCTGCAGCATGGAGATCAGTATATTGTGGTTATTAATGAACAGAATGCTTATTGAACAAATGCTCCAACTCATTTAGAAGTTGATTTCAGTCCCTTTTTTACCAGGGGGCACAGCACAATAATTTTTTGCCTTTGTGAGCTTGGAAGAGTAACTATGGTTTGTGCCAGAGAGGAGGGTAAAATGGAGTTGAGTCTGCAAGACGACGCGCTCCTTCTGCACGACACGCAGTGCATCAGATCCGTTCAAATGTCAGCTGCTGTTTTGTGGAAATTAAATGTCAATTTAAAGTGCATCTTGTTTGTTTGTCGATGGTGCAGAGATGTTCGGAGTTATTTAACGAGTATAGTGCTTTGTAATCTGTTGGGACTCGTGCCTTATGTTAATCTATAACAAGATGTATTTATTTGTGCTGTGCAAGCTGCCTGCATTTCCATCACAAAAGTGCATTAAGGGCTCAAGGGGAAAGCCATTTAAGAGCTAAAATACCTTCCAGGAAGGCAGGTAATGTCAGATCAACTGTTCTGCGATTCCTTGTTAACGAGCACACAACGTTTTCTGCGCCCACCTTTTCCATTCCCCCTCTTCCTCATCATCCCCTTCATCTTTCTCTGATTGGCTGGGATGTGGTGCTATTTCAGCCCCCTGTGGTCTGGCCAGATTGGTGTCACTGTGTCCTCGTGGGGTTTTGGGCTGCTTTGAGCATGGGAAGTTGTGTCTAACAGGACATCCAGTCAGGCTGTGTCATTTGGTTGGATCCGGCTTTGAAAGGAACTGTCTTGTGCTGAAAGGCCCGCGTGGCGGTAAGTGGCGGTTTACATGCGGCCTGTTTGTACCGCATGATATTTCACAGTGGCCATTGGGGTTCAGTCCCTCGCTCCCAGGGGCTTCTGGGAAAATGAGTTATTTAAGATGATTGGGAATAAATGTCCCTTAGAAATGCGAGAAGCAAGGCCTGAATCTGCTCTCAAGATTTGAGTTAATATTCCTCCACCCCGTGTCCACACCCTTGACTTCCTACCATTCCTACTTGAATCGCAGCTCTGACACGCTGTCACACATCTTACCCCAAGACCTGAAAAATAAGCAACATGGAAAGTCTGAACTATTCAATCACCCAACCCTGGTCATTTGTCACACAGGGGCTTAGGAAATATAAATCCAATGTTGCAAGGGCAAAATGCATTTGTTTGTGTGTGCGCCCCTATTTGTGCACTGTAATTTGTGTGTGTGTGTTTGTGTGTGTGTGCGTGTGTGCGTGTGCCTGCATCAGAAGTGTGGCATAATAGCTAAGCTTGGGCAAAGTATTCACCATAATTGGCTTTGTTAAAAATGTCCAGCGGTGTAATTGAAAGAGTGTGAAATAGCCCTGGTTGTGGAAGCCTGCCAGGCGGATGGATAATGTTATTTTCCCACTGAGTGTGGCTGTATTTGCTGATGTGGGCTCTTGTCAGTGTGGGTGCATCCCTGATCAGTTGAGCAGCCCCAGGTTGAGAGGAACGGGCGGAAAGCCCCCCCACCGGGCGGCAAGCGCCTGGGTTTTTGTCCTCTTTGGCTTCATTCAGACTGGTAATCGCTCTCCTGTTGCGGCCGCGAGTCGAGCGGTAATCCTCCGCCCGCTGTCGCCGGAGTTGTCATCACAGCGACGCGTTTATCTGGCGGTGTCTTTCTTTAGCTGGCCCGCGGTGAGAGTGAAATAATGGAGCTTTTTAAATTCTGCGCCTGCTTTATCAGCCAGAACACAGGAGACCAATCAGAATAGCTTTTTCTCTTCAGTGTGAGGAGAAAGAAATAAAATATATGAGATATAACTCGAAAGGGGGGGGAAAAAATGTGCATTTTGCAGATTTTTATGAAAGATGATTAAAATCGATATCTCTCCACCGCTCTGTGTCTAATAATTTAGTTTAAATCATGCAACCGTTTGGGGCAAAACCTCTTACTCTGCGCAGAGTCAGGTTTTCAGGTGATCCCTGAGCAAGATGCAAAGCAGTTTTAAGGCCCCTTTGACTGATCTCTGCTAAATGAGCAGTGGTATACCTCACAGTCACGATATAAGGGCCGTCTAATTGATGTTACTTTTCAGAAGAGCTGTGTGTTTGAAAATTAACCCCCGGGGAAAGTGCTTAGTTTGACTCGCCGAGGACTATATCAGCAGTCACCACAAATGGCTAAAGTCTAACTCAATCCGTCGCATTGCTCAAGGTGAGGTACGTGCTGTAGGTCACCAGTGGGGCTTTGCTGTTGTGCAGTTGTTTCTCAATCAACATGCCTTGTCAAAGGAGAGAATTAATTGGACATAATTGCCCCGGACATGAATAGTCCCTAATTGTCTGATTTGTTAATGCCGGTGGGTCCAACCCAACTCTATCCCTGGGTTTATTTTTGCCGTCCCTCTGGGCCCTGCTAAGTGCCGAAGTGAACAGCAGCGCTGATATGGAGCGGCGAGGAGACTGCTCCTCTGGCGTCGGCGTCGTCGCTGGTTTCTGTCATTACTGTTGCCACTTCACGTTAATATCGCAGCTTAATGAAGTGGCTCCCAGGTACATTTAACATGACCGCGTCCGCGAGGGAGAGCCGGGAACCAGCGCCGCGCCGCGTTATCCGCTGTCTCATTTTAGCCAAGCGGGCGGTTACTCACGTTAGCGCGGTTAAGTGGGCTTACGGGGCACCGGGTTGTTTGGAGACACTATTCTGCAGACAAAAATAAAAGTTATTTGACTTTAGCAGAGCTTGAGGATTTCTCCTCGAAAGGCCCAATCAAACGAGCTGGTGTAGCTGGCTCAGGGGTCAGGGGGTTATGTGAGGTTAAATTTAATTAGCCCGCCCATGCAAAAGGAACAGGGTCTTGAGCCTCCTGTCAGTGGGAAGAGGAGTCGTCCGGTGGCTTGGAAGGGGGGCTCTCCTCCTCACTTACTAGTTCCAAAATATTTCCTCCTAATGCTCCCAGCTAAATCTGCAGTGGGGACGGTCATACATTCACATTTCATAGCTCATAATCCTATACAGATACGCTGCACATAAATATCTCGCTATTTCTCTAAATATATTTCTCTCTCTCTCTCTTTCTCTCCCTCTCTCTGCTGTGCTAATTCACAGAGATAATTTGAGGCTTAAAATAGGAGGTTGGAATAGACCTGCAATGGGTGACTGTCAGAGGTCGGAGATTGCCGTTTCTCAGTTTTTGTAGATCAGAGAAAGGCATCGCTTTGGTGGGAATAAGAGAAGGGCCATGGGAAAATGGCTTTTTTCCAAAAAGAAAGCGAGTTAAATAAATAAATGCTAAATCCTGCACTATAGCGAGAGCAATTTGGGAACAGTCTTTCTCTGCACATTTTCATAAATAGGTCACCCAAGGTACAGTCAGTAATTAAGATGTTCCTCTCTGTTCTGCGGTTTGTGCGGATGATAGATCTGTTATAAGCATTGCAGTTAATTTTCGCGGGAGTAATCTTTTCTGCTTCTCCCGTGATGAAGGTGTTTACTGCCAGGAAGAATACACACCCTGCCTCTCTGGCTGCTTCGGTTAAGGGCTTCATGTCACTGTAAAATTATACTTCCAGTGATGGAATCTTTGGATAACAGTGACGGGCAGGTTTGCTAAATCTGGGTTTATGCATCCAATTGCTGGCTGTTAAGTTGACAATCCAAGGAATTTGGCTCTGGTTTGGCACCAGTAAGTGGCCGTATCACAGTCTGTCTCTTTTAACCGCATTGTAATAACCCTGTCGCCTGGGACACAAGTGCATTGCAGGACGGTGTTTTCGGCCTCCTGCCACTCTCCACCTCCCACCTCCAGGAGGTTATGGTTGATAACAGCAGTTTGCTCTTGATGAATTCTCATGTAGAAGTGCGCCCCAGGGCAGAATACGCACTCGCATTACAGTTCTGTCCCTGGTCCAAATTACAACATTCCAGCTTCAGTACAGAGAGACCGAACCTTCAGTTTTAAGAATGCAGAGCCGTCCATCTGGTTAATCTAGAGATCTTGGTGTATAATTTGCCATTAAGTACCTCTGCTTTCACCGCGAGGCTTGGAGTATTCTAACAGATAATTATTATGCACATCCAAATGTCAGCAGTGATGCTCGGCAAGTACCTACTTTATCATAAAAAGACAAACATTAATTTTTAGGAGTGGAATTATATTCTTGTGCTTTTGTCTCTTTGCTGATGTTAATACAGTGGCCTGGATAGACAGGCATGTTATGCAGTAGAGCCAGGGGCACTGTGACTGCACACATAAATAAACATTCTGTCACAGCCTTGTCAAGAAAGGTGAGGGGAGACGGGCATTTTAGTGTTTTGTCTCTGGTCCCTGTAAAGGCCCAGTATAATATTGTAGCGCTGCCTGCGTGTCTCTGGATCGACCTGAGAGGGTCTCTCCGGCTGTTCTGACAAGACGTTTGTCCCTGTGACATTAGCGTATTGGTGCTCATACTCAGAACTCTCCGTAAAATGGGAGGTTTAGCTCCGAGGGGATTTTCCAATTTTAAAATGCGTTCTTAATCACCCAGTACTCCCTTCGGTTATGCTCAAATGGCCGCACTTATTAAACCGGAAGATAACCTGGGATTTGGAGGAGAATTCACGGCATAGTGTGTGTGTGTGTGTGTGTGTGTCTGTGTGTGTGTGTGTGTGTGTGTGTGTGCGCGCCATGTTTTGAGGAATTAAATCTGCTTGATTTTATGTTCAATGCCATTCGACTAGAATATAATAATACCAGATTAAGTAATACTGAAAAAAAACTTTCAATAAATACACCAATTAAATCATTTTTAAATAAATTTTTTTTTGAGAATGAGTGATCATAAGTGAGTTTGAGTCGATGTACTGTATGTCTATAAGTGTGTGTGAGCGTATGTTTTTGTCCATGGGCATGTATACGTGCGTGTGTGTGTGTGAGTGTGTTTGTGTGTGTGCGTGCGTGCGTGTGCATGTGTGTGTGTGTGTGTGTGTGTGCACTTCTCTGCGGGACTCTTAGAGAATGTGAAATTAATTAGCAGATGTAATACTTCCCTCTTTATCAGTGTTCTTTGGAGAGTTTAACAGGGAGGATTAACCTGTCAAAGTGTCACCTTGCATTTTTCATCCCGCTCTGCAGAGTTGTGGTCTGTGGCTGTGGCCCGGGCTGCTCTACCGCTGCTTCTGCTGCTCGTCTGTCTGCCCCGCTGCTGCTCGTCTGTCTGTCCTAATGCTGCTGCTCGTCCGTCTGTCCTGTGGCTGTTCGTCTGTCTGTACCATAGATGCTCGTCTGTCTGTCCTGCTGCTGCTCATCCGTATGTCCCACTGCTGTTTGTCCATCTATCCTGCCGCTCATCTGTCTGTCCTGCTCTTGCTTGTCTGTCTGTCCTGCTGCTCGTCCGTCTGTCTGTCCTGCTGCTCTTCATCCATCTGTCCTAACGCTACTGCTTTTGCTCCTGCTCGTCCGTCTGTCCTGCTGCCGCTCGTCTGTCTGTCTTGCTGCTGCACGTCTGTCTGTCCTGCTTTTTCTTGTCCGTTTGTCCTGCTGCTCGTCCGTCTATTTTTTCTGCCTCTGCTTGTCCGTCTGTCCTGCTGGTGCTGCTCGTCTGTCTGTCCTGCTGGTGCTCGTTTGTCTGTCCCGCCGCTGCTCATCGGTATGTCCCACTGATGTTTGTCCGTCTATCCTGCTGCTCGTCTGTGTGTCTTGCTGCTGCACGTCTGTCTGGCCTGCTCTTGCTTGTCCATCTGTCCTGCTGCTCGTCCATCTGTCCTGCTGGTGCTGCACATCTGTCTGTCCCACTGCTGCTCGTCTGGGTGTGGAGTCGGTTCCAGCAGACAGCTCTGTGTCTTGCGCCGTAGTTTGAAGGCTCAGGTTTGAAATCCACTATAAACACATCTCTCAAACACAGATTGATATTTTGCAGGAGCCCAAGTACATTAAATGATCTTTTCACTCAAGTTGGCATTTTTCATTCCTGTTTTTTAGCACTTTAGGGCTGAGTGAGGGGAATCCGGGTTGGCTGCTTAGGGGTTGTCGTCTTGCACAGCACTATTGATATTGGTGATTTTTTTCAACAGCAGTTATCTACCTCCGGGCTGGATCAAGGATTTTCTCTCGTAATTGGGTACCTTATGAATCAATAACAATTTATAATAATTTAGGAGGAAACTACCAGTACCTTTAAGGCGCACTTATTAGAATAAATAGACAACACAATTGTGTAATACAAAATATTGTACTGCTCATTACGACTAATACGACTAACGGGAAGAACTATGAGAGAAAGATAATGTTATGCTCTGATACAATGATTCAGCTCTCAGGTCTTTGATGATTTCAGTTGTTATACCTAGTCTGTCCAGTTGGTGGCTGAAGACTGGGTTGAGGGTCCCACCGGTCCACTGTGTGATTGACATTAAAGGAACTCCATCTTCACAGGAAAGGCCTCTGCCAGTTTAGATTTCTCAGTGAAACCAGCATCTTGATCTCAGGCTTAGAACCCGAACTGTTCATTTAGTTCGTTTTTTTATTTTATTTTTGAGTGCAGTTTTGTTCACCGGTCTTACGCTCTATTAAAATGTGGTGACCCATATAGGTAAGAAACTATTAACAGGTCATAAACTGTTCAGGGAGAAACCTTCGCGAGAAAAATATAGTCAAAAATAGAGTCTTCACAATAGGCTCCTAAAATCAAAAGCTACATTTCAGCCCCAAAATAGCTCCCAAAGATTTTGTACTTGTTTGCATGGGATACACAGAAGGACTCTGTATTGCATGTGAGTTTATGAGGGCTGGCTGCCCCCTATTGAAATCCATGGTGAGGCACTGCTGTCTTATCCTTGAGCGTGAGACTTAGCCCACATTTACTCAGTAAAAAGCTGGTTTTACAGATGTGTAATATGCGAGTTGTGAGCCGCTGTGAATCTCCCTGGATGAGGCTGAATGGGCTCTCAATAAGGGAGGTGTGATCATAGATATAGAACCATAGATGTGACAAAGCATGTAATGTAATAGTAATTTGTAATTCATAAATGGAACAATTTGGCAGCCATCTTACCTGGGTACAGCTATAATAGGAACCTATGGCAAAAGTGTCATGTGCTTTCTAACCCACTGTGATGTCATAATCGGGTCTCAGAAGCCAGATAGCTGATGATTGGTTCATAGATATAAAACCATGGTTACTGGCCACCATCTTGTCTGGGTATGGTCTCAAAAATTGTGCCATTAACTATGGCATAATGTCACATCTCTGGTTCTATATCTATGGGTGTGATGTTATGAAGAAGAGCGTCTTCATTCATAACTGGGTTGGGGGGTCCCTTATTCGGGTAAAGGGGCACCCAGCTGTACCTCCTGGGGGTATGTGCAGCTGAAGCACTAGCCCACCTGTGCAGGGACACAACCCACCCTGGGCAAATGAATCCTGCCCCTGTCAGTGCTCCTGGGCTCCTGGGCTTCTGTTAGGGCCATGGAGTCCCCCGTATGATGGAAGTTTCCCCAGGTTAGCGGGGGTCATTGTACGGGAACATCTGGGTTAAACATGCGCACAGATCTGAGCGCATTAATGTCACTCTGAATATGGTGATGTGCACAGTATTGTACGGTTTGTATATGTAATGAGATACGCATTTCTGATACGGCAGAGGGATATTTAATTATTGACTCATGTATTTATTTTTTCATAAGAGATGTTTGTGCTAAGTGTACAGTCAGTGGAGTGTCAGTCATTCAGTCTGGTAAACAGTTAGCGGTGAAGTCTGCATTAGCGTGATGCTCGTGGTCAGAGAGAAGATGGTCAAAAGAGAAAGGCCATTCAAGCCAAGACCTCCACTTCACCGTTTGGCCTTTCCCCCCCCCCCTAAAACAGCAAAGCTTAGACTGGACACTGCAGGTGTTTGTGGGAGAGGGGAATTGTACCTGCTGTACAGGGGCTGTGGGAGTGTCCACATCCTGGACCCCAGAGAGGCTAGCGCTGCGCGGGAGCTTTAACCTGCCTCATTGGCCTCCATCAGCCCATTACCGCGCGGAGATTGAGCCGTCGTCTTCCTCCCCGCACATTCGCCAATGCAGCGATGCACTCCGGGGGCCCCACAGCTACCCCCGAGCCCTCGCCGACTGCAGCGAATCAGAGCCCCGGAGTGTTCCAGAAGCGAACCCCCCTCCCCGCGGATAAGATCGGGTCTCATTTGCTTCCTGTTTGTGCAAACGAGTCTCGACAGCCCAGTTTCATCACAGCTTGAAATGTTAGAATGGAGAGAGGGGAAAACAGCTGCTGATTGGCCATTGAGATGCAGCGCTCCAGAGCAACACGGGCTGTACCAGCTGGGTTTATTAATGCTGCAGTACAGCAGTGAACCCAGGGCAGGAAACAGCATTGCACTGTGGGCTTAATGTGCTGCCTCTGTTACCAGGGTTACAACCAGAGCGCCGAGAGTGTGGATTATCTGCTTCGTCCTGGCAGTTCCAAAAGTGTGCCCCTTTTGTTATGCACACTCAAAACACACATACACCCACACACACACACACACACGCACACACACATGCACACACACACATACACCCACACACACACACACGCACGCACGCACACACACACACACGCACACACACATACACACACGCGCACACACACGCGCACACACACACGCACACACACGCGCACACACACACGCACGCACACACACGCACGCACACACACGCACACACATGCGCACACACACATGCACACACACAATGTATATCTTTAAGTTATTGAGAAGCTGTACCTACAATAACCTTTTTTTATTTTACATGCAGTAGAAGTTCTTCCTCCATTTCTCATTTTGTATTTCTAAATCTATAAATCCATTTAAGTTCACTTTCTCCCTCTGGCTTTAGTTGAAGGTACTCTTTGGTTGGTGTTAGAGTGGTCTTCATTTCCCATTCATTTCATTTGAAATGTAACCTGGGGGGATGGGGCTGGTGAGATCTGGTGCAGTACTATTTGGTTTTGACGCCTCAAAAATTGCCTCCATATAAAAATGCGACCCAACTGTTGAAGCGCCTCGTGGACGATCATCTGCATTTTCTCTAACAGGGGAAGGGGGCGTAGGAGCGCCGTTTTTCTGGGGGGGGTCACTTTCTGCCTTCGTCACCCCAACAGAAGCTGAATCCATCACCTTAAAACAGGTGCGGTCGCCCGGCGAGCGAGACGACGTTGGGCCCGTCAGGAAAATGTCACCTCACGCCCTCCCCGTCGCGCCACCTGCTCCCCGATACACGCTTACCTTTCGCTGCCGCTCGCCCACGTCACTCCTCAGTCCCTGCACGCCACTGACATTTACCGCCACCATCGCCGTGTTCATCCTTGTCCGCGCGTAGCCGCCCCCCTCCGTCTGTCTGACTGATGTCCTTTTCTCTAGAGGACTCCGCCTCAGCTGTGTTGCCTTGGCGTCAGCCTGGGTCAACTTCAGTCATTTTTGACGGATCTGCCAGTGTGGGTAACAGAGCCCCCTTGGGATTACGGCTGTCACTCAGAATGGCATATCTGTACTTGTGACACATTGCCGCTGCAGATTAATTGGCGGCAGCCAACAACCCCCCCCCCCTCCATGTTTTTTTGTTGTAAACTATGAGGTCACTACTTTAGATAACTTTTTACTGTAGGACAGTGACTGCCCTTAAATGACTTAAATTTTCTTTTTTTTGGGGTGGCAGGGAGTCCTGGAAGTCGGCATCCTGTCTCTCAATTCAATTGAAACTGAGCTTTATTGGCATGACAACTAACATTGTGTTGCCAAAGCATAGTAAACAAGTTTAGAACAATTAATGTAAAAAATTATAAATAACAATAATTAAATATATATTGAATGTTGATATAAATTCCATATAATTATGTGAGAAATAATGACAGAGGAGCCGGGCATTACACAGTTTGAATGCCCGACGCGGAGGTAGTAAATTATTGCGTGTAAACCATGGTTACCAACAATTATTATATATAGTTACATTTATATTTATTGATTTTTATCGACTTTATCAGCTGAAATTGAAATATACTTCCGAGGCCATTTTGGCATGTTTTTTTGCGTTGTCATGCAAAACTGCTCGTTGATAGTTCTATTTGAACAGAAAACATCTCGTTGCTAATTCTATTTCTGGTTACTAGTTCTATTTTGTCCGTAGTTATGCAAAAACCTCTCGTTGGTAGTTCTGAAAACAATTGATTCTATAAGGAAATGAATAGTTCCTTCTCAACTTTATACCATAAAATTAGCACCAATTTTGGTTATTTTTGTCATTAGTTACATTATTTAAGAAAATTGCATGAAACCGCAACTCAATTTACCTCTCTCTCCGTCTTGCTTTTAAAAAATGGTCACGCAGCCTATATTAAACAACCTAGGCTAAGGAAATTGCATTTCAGATTTGCATCATGAGATGGGAACATCTGAAAAAATAGCCTACTATAGATACAGAGTTTGTTACTATTAGATGTAACTTGTCATATCTAAGACATTTCGCTGGATAAAATGTTTTTTTAATACACACATTACACGTTCCTATTTCCAAACCGAATAAATACTGCACCTCTAACCACAAAACTGCTTTGGTCGATTAAAGTTGTTGTAAGATATTTACCCAAACTTTTTAATCAGAGGATTTAGCGTTATTTGCTGGTTTTATTAATCATCTGTTGGTGTTGCTATTGTTACCATTCATAAAAGGGTCGACTCTATGGCGCTGCCAGCAGATAACGTAGACGGCGTATTAATTTAGAACGGTGATTAAAATGTTTCCAGCGCGGTATACACAAATTTTACGCCCATCCTCCAGCCAATCAGAATCGAGTATTTATCCAAGCCATGGTATAAGTGTATATACTCTACTTCAACACACATATGCAAACATTATATACACATACCTACGTACATATACGTACGTGCATACGCAAGGCTTTATAACTCCAGATGTGAGCATCATTTCATGAAGCCATGAAATGAAGTTGAATTTGTCGCCGTTTTTATTAGTCCTGGCGTCCAGATCTCAGGGAAACACACAGCCTCTAATATAAGATTGAGTAGCTTCAATATTGCCTCTTGTAGTGTCATTTCAGCATCTCATTGCTTATAATGTCCAGCCCACGTGCTTTCCAATTTCTGAATTATTATTGCGAAAATGAAGAGAGTTTTGATTATTTTAAATTGTTTTTTCCAATATATCCAAATTCCTCTTGATTTAGATTTAGATTATTTATTTCAATATTTTTGTAAAGACTTTCAAAACAGTTTTTCCATATGGTTCCATTTTGAATAGCCACTTTTTGTTTTTGTTCATACATTTTTAAAATATAAATTCCAGACAGAATTTTGGTCAATTGCCTCTATCAGTTTTTTTCTGCGTAGGTGTTGCTTATGTTTTTTTTCAGTCCCAGTGAGTGTTTGAGGCGTAGCTCTTGATCAGTAGGCTCTCCGTGTGGTTTTTTTTTTTTTTGGAGAGCTCTCGTAGGTTTTTCCGGCAAATTCACATTAATTTATATTCTTTGATATGTCTCTCTCTCTCTCTCTCTCTCTCTCTCTCTCTCTCTCTCGCTCTCTCTCTCTCTCTCTCTCTCTCTTTCCCTCTCTCTCTCTCTGTCTCTCTCTTTTTCCAGCTCTCTGTGTCTTGCTTTCTTTCTCTCCCTCTTTTTTATTTTTATAATAATGTAAATAATGTGCCATTAAAGGTTAAAGGTATGGTTAAAGCCTGTCTCTGTCTCCTTTTCTCTGTCTCATTGTGTGTGTGTGTGTCTTTCTCTCTTTCTGTGTGTGTGTGTGTGTGTGTCTCTCTTTTTCCGTCTCATTGTGTCTTGCTCTCTCTCGCTTTCTCTTTCTCTCTCTCTCTCTCTCTCTCTCTCTCTCTCTCTCTCTTTCTCCCTTCCCCCCTCTTTCTCTCTCTCTCTCTCTCCCCTCCCCAGCTGTGCTGCTGCAGTGAGATTAAAAGTGTGCTTTTCTGTATTCTGTGCACTTCCTCACAGCGGGTCTGGGGATAACTGCAGTGTAACTGCACAGCGGGTCTGGGGATAACTGCAGTGTAACTGCACAGCGGGTCTGGGGATAACTGCAGTGTAACTGCACAGCGGGTCTGGGGATGACTGCAGTGTAACTGCACAGCGGGTCTGGGGATAACTGCAGTGTAACTGCACAGCGGGTCTGGGGATGACTGCAGTGTAACTGCACAGCGGGTCTGGGGATAACTGCAGTGTAACTGCACAGCGGGTCTGGGGATGACTGCAGTGTAACTGCACAGCGGGTCTGGGGATAACTGCAGTGTAACTGCACACCGGGTCTGGGGATAACTGCAGTGTAACTGCACAGCGGGTCTGGGGATGACTGCAGTGTAACTGCACAGCGGGTCTGGGGATGACTGCAGTGTAACTGCACACCGGGTCTGGGGATAACTGCAGTGTAACTGCACAGCGGGTCTGGGGATAACTGCAGTGTAACTGCACACCGGGTCTGGGGATAACTGCAGTGTAACTGCACAGCGGGTCTGGGGATAACTGCAGTGTAACTGCACAGCGGGTCTGGGGATGACTGCAGTGTAACTGCACACCGGGTCTGGGGATAACTGCAGTGTAACTGCACAGCGGGTCTGGGGATAACTGCAGTGTAACTGCACAGCGGGTCTGGGGATAACTGCAGTGTAACTGCACACCGGGTCTGGGGATAACTGCAGTGTAACTGCACACCGGGTCTGGGGATAACTGCAGTGTAACTGCACAGCGGGTCTGGGGATAACTGCAGTGTAACTGCACAGCGGGTCTGGGGATGACTGCAGTGTAACTGCACAGCGGGTCTGGGGATAACTGCAGTGTAACTGCACAGCGGGTCTGGGGATAACTGCAGTGTAACTGCACACCGGGTCTGGGGATAACTGCAGTGTAACTGCACACCGGGTCTGGGGATAACTGCAGTGTAACTGCACAGCGGGTCTGGGGATGACTGCAGTGTAACTGCACACCGGGTCTGGGGATAACTGCAGTGTAACTGCACAGCGGGTCTGGGGATAACTGCAGTGTAACTGCACAGCGGGTCTGGAGATAACTGCAGTGTACCCACAAACATGCTCTGGAGGGGAAGATGGGTGTGCCCTTGGGTGTGGTTTGTTGACCACACAATTGTGTATTCTGATCTGTATGTGGGTCTTTTTTTCTTAAGGCATGTTTAAGAACATTCATTTTTGTGTTGGTAGTGAATTTTTAGAAGGTGGGGTGCGATTTTTTAATTTTTTTAAGTCACAAACAGGGTCCTTTTTTTGTTGATGCTGTAGTTAACTTTGTGATGCGGGGTGTTTTTAAGATTGAAAGTGTGAGTCCAAAGGCAAACTGCAAAACAACTTCTGTGGTATTGCCCTCTCCGTGAGGTATGCTGTTCCTTGAGGGTGTGTTGTATTGCCCTTGGTTTGACCTCTTTGCTAGCGTGGAAGCAATGGATTTCACAACACCAAACAGGCCCACAGGAAACATACTTCCTTTTAGGGTAAAAAATGAGTAGTACGCACGCACACAAACACATACACCATACCACCTGTTGCTTTGTACTTTTCTCATACACTGTGAGATGCTATACTAACTCCAGTGATATCAGAAATATGATCACTGGCAATAATTGACTAATTTTTGAAGTATGGATGTCTTATTGTCCAACAATATTATTGTCCCCCCCCTCCCCAAGTAATTTTTATTTTTTTATTTATTTATTTTACTTTCTCAGAGCATGTATGGTTTGTACGTATGTCTCCAGAAAAGGAATATTCATGGAGCATGTTGTCATATGATAATGAAAGCCGTCATAAATCCATAAATACTGGTATGTAACCATTGAAAAGACATCTTTATTTTACCTTAAGTAGATGATTTATCGCTTTTTTTCCCCATGGAAACATATTTATTTCTGACAAAAAAGACATGATACTCATAGGAGCAGTAACTAATTGTTGCTTTTAATATGGATTAAATTGCAGTTTGCGGTTTTTGAAATGTAAAATAATGGAGATGAACCAGCTGTTTAAAATGTGTGCTTGGAGCGCGTTGGGGATGCACGTCTCTTGAAATGCTAATGTTTTCAGTGTTAGTGTCTTGGGAGGGGGGGGGGCAGTTTACGTTTCTTTGAACACACTGTCAACAGGCTCTGTAATTATGTGCCAGTTCTACAGCTGATCTCCTCCTCTGCGTGAAATCAAACTGCACTTGTCACTTTTTTCAGTTCAGTGTAAAATATTATTTTTAAAAGATATTATTTTTTACAAATAATTATTTGTGTGTATGTGTGTGTGTGTGTGTTTTCAGTTTTGTGCAAAAGTTTAGCCACCCCTGGTCAACATTTATGTTACACTGAATTAATCCCTAAGTGAACAGAAGCTGACCAGATCTGAACAAAGTACAAAGTTAAACGCAACATCTTTATGCAAATTTAATAGGTGATTGCAATTAATTAGCATTTATTTCAGATTCCAAATATCAAAGTGAACATGGTATGTGGCAGGGCACCCTGTCAGTTAGGACTTAGTTACACCTCCTATAGCCGATAATACAGAGTCAGATTGAAATTCCAGTGTTGAGATAACTAGCGGGTCTGGCATCTGAAGAAGGATACTGACATTGAAAAGGACATCATACCTATTTTGAAATATAGCAGTGCATCTTTGGTGATACGCCATTGTTTTGCATTATCTCTATGGGTCCTGGCACTCTTGTTAAAGTACCAAGATATTTTACCAAAAAAACCTTGAATGCCCCCCCCCCCCCTAGCTTTGAGGTACTTAAAGGTAACAGACTGACTGAAAATCATTGAAAATCTGTGGGGCAGTGCATGCAAGGACACCTACGAATATTTCTGAGTTAGACAAGCTCTGTAAGGAAAAGAGGGGAAAAGTTCCAAAATCAAGAATAGAAAGACTTGACTGGCTATAGGAAATGTTTGGAAGCTGTTGTAGATCTGCCAAAGGGGGTGTTGCTAAGTACTGTCTGGCAGGGCGCCCAAATTTCTGCTGGTTTTGACTTTGAATCTGAAATGTAGGCAAATAAATAGTAATCATCCATTACAAAATTTGCACAAGAATGTCGTACTTAGCTTTGTACTATACTATGTTCAAGTCGTTCAAGCTTCAGCGTGTGCGTGTGCGTGTGTGTGTGTGTGTGTGTGTGTGTTGTGCCTAATTTAGGATATTGCAATATAACTGTATTTTATCTATAGATAGATGTTTATTTGTGATACCTTTAGCTTATTTTTTTGAAAAATAAAGTACGATTAAACTTGTAAACTTGGTATCCAATGCCATGGAGATAAAATGTTGTTTCCATGGTGCCACACTCCATTATAGAGATATATACTGTACACACAGATTGTACATCTAGAGGGCCATCTTACATAAGTGGTGAAGGGGGAGGGTTCTCAGAATGTCCATGGTGTTTGACTGCATTCGTATACAGTTAGCCAAATTTAGTGAACCCTCCTTTGACTTTTCAAAGTTTTGTACAGTTATCAAATTCTGAAACAAGGATATGTAAATAGACAATTATATGAATTGTATGAGACTGCTTGCATTGAAACTTTTAGTTTCTGACAGGGTACCCACATCATTCATACAAATCAATTTTGCCATGTTGAAAGAATACGTAGAGACAAAAGCTCTACGTGAAAATTAGCTGTGTGACCTTGAACGGATTCCCAAGGACAATTGTGGTAATATATGTGCAGATAATGTTTTCTGAGCGTAAGAGCTTACTGACATTGACTTTCCAACCCCTGCTCCAGTAATTACTGTTTCTTCTCATCTATCAGTTAAAATGAGTTGTGCGTTCATGTGAAACACCATATAACACCAGCCCCCTACTGTTATCGATGCTGTAAAACCCTCATTGTTTCCTGTATATAACAGGGATTGAGGGGCTTGGACAGGCTTCCTGTCACAACCCTTATGGGAGACTCTTCAGGTCCTCTCCTGAAGAGGTCCGTGCACACTGAAACGCTTGTGCCGGACTCCAGTTTTGGATTTTCTACTCTGATTAAAAGACAAAGATGAATGATTCGCCTTGTTTGCGCCTGTCGCTCATGCATTAATGCCAGATGATGGCGTGTGTGAGTCTACAGGCTGCCTTGTACATACAGGGAAAGATTCCCACAAAGATCCCCACACCACGTAATACCCGAGCTAACAAGGCTCACCTTCTGCTGTAACCTTCTCTTATTACTGTGACATGTTTTTGAGTGCGTTGCGTTGGCGTGGTTACCCAGAGCAGTGGCGGTAACCGGTCTCCCGGGTGACTGTTACGCGCTTCCCGCGCATGTCCTGCGTCTGTACGAAGCAGGACTCCTCAGAGCAGTGACCCCGCTGCCCTAACACGGGTGTAACATCTGCTCAAACACCTTCTTATTAGCGTGTCACGTCGCTGCTGGGATGGCGTTATCCTCCTTGACAGGACAGACGTTACACTCGCCCTCCCGCTGAGTCGTACGAAGGCCCTGGCCGTCCTTTCAGGGGCTTGTGGGAAATGAGAAGCCATGGCGTACTGCCCATGCTCTGTGTCGGCGGTGCCGGGGAGAGCAGAGGTGCAGGAATGGGGGGGTAGATTTTTGATTATTGATTTCCCACTCTTCGGTGTATGTGTGTTGGTGGGGGGAGGGTCTGATGGATGACTATGGAATAAGGTGGCACAGTTCCATTTTCTTCCACATCCATTTTGTAACTTTGCAGTTGTGCCTCTCAGTTTACCGCCAGACCGCCTGCGCCCCTGCATACAGAGCGCCACGGCTGAACCCTGAAATGTAACACAAGATAAAAAGCAAAAGGTGACCATTTATTAGGCTAAGGGATCTGACACAGTTACAAATGCGACCGGTCAGATCACCTTAGTTTAAATGGACAGACGTTCACAGTTCAGATGCTGTCAAATCTGAAACCAAACGCCAATGAAACTTGTGGAAATTTGAAAATATATTTGGTTCATGTGGAAAGATAATTCTTCATTATCTGGGCCCTTTTTTAAGTGTTAAATATTTTGGATCTTTGCCAAACCATTGCACATCTGAACTGACCCTGTCCGACGGGCCACCAAACTGTGATTACGTGGGAACTGCGGCAGGCAATGATGTGAACCACCTGAAATCTGCTTTGAATGGACATATTTTTCATGGTTTGCATGTCCTTCCTGGGTGAATATATGTAATTTGTGGGTTTGTTATAGGCTGCCAGTCTGTTATGCTGAAGACAGAACTGTGAACATGGCCATCGAACGTACGGCTCCTGGAATTGTGATTAAAAAAAAGAAAAAAGGTCAAAGTGGCCTGTGGTGTGAGTGAACAGTGCTTACGTGGTGTTTGATGGCCCGCTTAGTTCCGCCTGGGCAGTGGGTTACCCTCTGCCCCCCGCCCCCCCCACAGCCATTCCCCACTGATGCCGGCTGCTCTGTTTAGGGATTTTTATTTCCCAAGATGCCCCGGAGTGTATCGGAGCTTCCCTCGGTCATCTCTTATACATTCTGCCTTGTTAACAAGTGTGATAAATATTCATTATTTCTTTACAGAGGCGCTGCTGAATTTTAAGCGAAGCAGAGACGGCGGAAAGAAAAAATTATAAAGAATGTTTCTCACAAAACTCAAGCTATGGTTTCCCCAGCTGTCAGTGAGACAGCAACTCTTAATGAAGCAGCTCCTGCCCACAATATCATATTATCCCACTAAACATGGAGATGCAAGAGAAACTAGGTTTTCCTTTTTGGGAAGGGGGGTGAGGTGTTGAAACGCACAGAGGTAGAGGTAGAGAGCAAAATGAGGGAGATGTGCGGAAGTGCACTGGCTCTCTTCACCAGCACGTCATGGCTGAATATCATAGAGGGGCTGCTGTTTATTTCTTATTTCAGAATAAAAAATCACATTGAGTCAGTCGCAAAGTGTACGGGAGATACCTGCCTGGTCCAGAAAGTTCTGTTCTGGTGGTGATTTCACATGAATGTGTTCCATTGTCAGGAGCATAAATAAAAGAAACCGCAATCTCAAGTGAGCATCTGCTGCATTGAGTGCTTATTAAGTAAATAAAGGATTGTGTAATTATCTAAATAGGTTCAAATTTGCATTAGATGCTAATTCCCCAGCTGCAATGTATCAGGCTGGTCAAAGGTTTTTATATATATATTTTTTCTCACAAATATTCTTCCCAAGCTTTTGGTGTGAAAATGAATTTAGTGCAGCCAGAAGGACCATTTATTTGCATATATGTAAACTTTTATCGCACATGATCAGAATATGTGCAATAATTCATGAATACATTGAATGCAAGCAACTGGTTATTTGCATCTCAACACTTACATTGCTAGTGTATGTGATAGTACAGTGGATGCAATAAATTATGGTTGTGCTATCATGACTGTACAAAAGGTCAGAAGTCACTTCACCTTGATGATTTCTAAGGCTGGATGGGTTTTTCTCTTCGCCATTAATTGCTGAGCAGAGAGAGGAGATGCTGATCCCAGAGGATGGTGGAAGACATTGCTGAGGAGTGAGAGGAAGAGGAGGGTACAACAATGGAACATTTATCTCTCCAAGGATCCCACCCCCTCCAATATAAAATGAGCGCAGAGGATGGTGGAAGACATTGCTGAGGAGTGAGAAGAAGAGGATGGTGGAAGACATTGCCAGGGAGTTGTTTTATTTGGCATGGCTTTTATTACCGGCTTACAACATCCTCTGCGCTCATTTTATATCGGAGGGGGTGTGATCCTTGGAGAGATAAATGTTCCATTGTTTTCTTCATACACAGGTATACAAGAAGTACAGGAGAGATGCAGGATCACAGACAAATTCACTCACTGGTGGATAGACAGATCCACTCACAGGAGAGCTCCCGGTGGATAGACAGATCCACTCACAAGAGAGCTGCAGGTGGATAGACAGATCCACTCACATGAGAGCTGTAGGTGGATAGACAGATCCACTCACAGGAGAGCTGTAGGATCACAGACAGATCCATTCACAGAAGAGCTGCAGGATCACAGACAGATCCATTCACAAGAGAGCTGCTGGTGGATAGACAGATCCACTCACAGAAGAGCTGCAGGATCACAGATAGATCCACTCACATGAGAGCTGTAGGTGGATAGACAGATCCACTCACAGGAGAGCTGCAGGTGGATAGACAGATACATTCACAGGAGAGCTGCAGGATCACAGACAGATCCACTCACAGGAGAGCTCCCGGTGGATAGACAGATCCATTCACAAGAGAGCTGCAGGTGGATAGACAGATCCACTCACAGAAGAGCTGCAGGATCACAGATAGATCCACTCACATGAGAGCTGTAGGTGGATAGACAGATCCACTCACAGGAGAGCTGCAGGTGGATAGACAGATACATTCACAGGAGAGCTGCAGGATCACAGACAGATCCACTCACAGAAGAGCTGCTGGTGGATAGACAGATCCACTCACAGGAGAGCTCCCGGTGGATAGACAGATCCATTCACAAGAGAGCTGCAGGTGGATAGACAGATCCACTCACAGAAGAGCTGCAGGATCACAGATAGATCCACTCACATGAGAGCTGTAGGATCATAGACAGATCCACTCACAGGAAAGCTGCAGGACCACAGTCAGATCCACTCACAGGAGAGATGCAGAAGCACAGACGGATCCAGTCACAGGAGAGCTACAAGATCACAGACAGATCCATTCACAGGAGAGCTGCAGGTGGATAGACAGATTCAATCACAGGAGAGATGCAGGAGCACAGACAGATCCATTCACAGAAAAGTTGCAGGATCACAGACAGATCCACTCACAGGAGAGCTGCAGGTGGATAGACACTTCCACTCACAGGACAGGTGCAGGATCACAGATAGATCCACTCACATGAGAGCTGTAGGATCACAGATATATCCACTCACATGAGAGCTGTAGGTGGATAGACAGATCCTCTCACAGGAGAGCTGCAGGTGGATAGACAGATACATTCACAGGAGAGCTGCAGGATCACAAACAGATCCACTCACAGAAGAGCTGCTGGTGGATAGACAGATCCACTCACAGAAGAGCTGCAGGATCACAGATAGATCCACTCACATGAGAGCTGTAGGTGGATAGACAGATCCACTCACAGGAGAGCTGCAGGTGGATAGACAGATACATTCACAGGAGAGCTGCAGGATCACAGACAGATCCACTCACAGAAGAGCTGCTGGTGGATAGACAGATCCACTCACAGGAGAGCTCCCGGTGGATAGATGGATCCACTCACAGGAGAGCTACAAGTGAATAGACAGATCCACTCACAGGAGAGCTGCAGGTGGATAGACAGATCCACTCACAGGAGAGCTGCAGGATCACAGACAGATCCACTCACAGAAGAGCTGCAGGTGGATAGACAGATCCACTCACAGGAGAGCTCCCGGTGGATAGACAGATCCATTCACAAGAGAGCTGTAGGTGGATAGACAGATCCACTCACAGGAGAGATGCAGGAGCACAGACAGATCCCCTCACATCGGAGCTGCAGGATCATAGACAGATCCACTCACAGGAAAGCTGCAGGACCACAGTCAGATCCACTCACAGGAGAGATGCAGAAGCACAGACGGATCCAGTCACAGGAGAGCTACAAGATCACAGACAGATCCATTCACAGGAGAGCTGCAGGTGGATAGACAGATCCAATCACAGGAGAGATGCAGGAGCACAGACAGATCCATTCACAGAAAAGTTGCAGGATCACAGACAGATCCACTCACAGGAGAGCTGCAGGTGGATAGACACTTCCACTCACAGGACAGGTGCAGGATCACAGATAGATCCACTCACATGAGAGCTGTAGGATCACAGATATATCCACTCACAAGAGAGCTGCAGGTGAATAGACAGATCCACTCACAGAAGAGCTGCAGGATCACAGATAGATCCACTCACATGAGAGCTGTAGGTGGATAGACAGATCCTCTCACAGGAGAGCTGCAGGTGGATAGACAGATACATTCACAGGAGAGCTGCAGGATCACAAACAGATCCACTCACAGAAGAGCTGCTGGTGGATAGACAAATCCACTCACAGGAGAGCTGCAGGTGGATAGACAAATCCAGTCACAGGAGAGCTAAAGGATCACAGACAGATCCATTCACAGGAGAGCTGCAGGTGGATAGACAGATCCACTCACAGGAGAGCTGCAGGTGGATAGACAGATCCACTCACAGGAGAGCTGCTGGTGGATAGACAGATCCACTCACAAGAGAGCTGCAGGTGGATAGACAGATCCACTCACAGGAGAGCTGCTGGTGGATAGACAGATCCACTCACAAGAGAGCTGCAGGTGGATAGACAGATCCACTCACAGGAGAGCTGCAGGTGGATAGACAGATTACCTGTAAAATGTTAGATCCTCTGCTCAAAGGCTACTGTGCCCCAACGCTTGTGTAGAAACAGAAGGGGACAGGCTATTTTCAGTGCAGGCTGAAGAATCCTGTCTGAGCATGTTAAGGCTGCACAGCCTCTCTAGGTTCAAGTCACCTTTAAAGAGATATTTTTAAACAGTATTTTAGTTTGTAATTTTTAATTTATTATTTTCTCGTGTAGTTTTTATTATGTAATGTTATTTTGTAATGTAGTTTTAAAAATGTTTGTCTTGTTTTTCACGTTTTACGTTCTAAATGCATTTATTGTTCTTCTGTTTTAGATTGATTACTTTATTATGTTCATTGTTTTGATTTAATGTGCGATTATAGAACACTTAATAGCACTGAAAAGCTCTCTAGAAGTAGATTATTGTTATTAATAGTACTGCAATTAGTGCTTAAAAGTAATGTTTCTGCACTTCTGACAGTAGAGTACATGGCACACGCTCATGTCATGGAAATCCAAGCAGCCTGTCATAGCAGCTGTATAAAAGCTTTCTGCCATCGATTATAATCTGGCTGGGGAAAAAACATATTTTTTTCTTTCCTGGCCCCTCTCACTCTCTCTCTCTCTCTCTCTTTCTCTCTCTCTCTCTCTCTCTCTTTCTTTCTTTCTCTCTGACTCACACACAGGTGACAGCAAGTGGACTTACTTCCTGAGTTTCAGCTGTAAATGTCTGAAATCTTTCTCAAAATAATTATAGTCATATTAAATATAGTGCAAAACATTCAAATGTGCCTGTCAAGACTCTCTCAGGTGCAGTTAGGTCAGGTGCAGTCAACTCCAGGTTGTCAATGCGCTTGCAATAACACATTCTTTTTTCTGTGCATGGCAAAAGAAAGAGAACTAAATAAGCTCTCATAATAATAATAAGTTATATAGCACTTCTCATACATTTGCTGTAAGTGTTGTCCAGGGGTAATATCTAGGGTTGGACCGCAGCAGAAGAAAGAAAGGGAGAACAAAGCGATCTGAAATGCAATTATCTGGGATTTTATTGGGATGAGCTTCAGGAGCTGACAAGGCCAAAATAACAAACAAACATGCGCTACCTGAGAGTGGAAAATGTCTACCTAACCTTCCAAAAGAAAAATAAATACATACACCGATCTTCCCTGTCTCCCTATCTATCATACACAGAGTGAGTGGGGGAACAAAACAGCGTCAGACTGCCTACGTCCCAGCTTCACCAGTGAACACCGATATACAAATACAAATACTTCACAACTTTTTACACATACAATATTTACAATAGCAACCAGAGCAAAGGGGAATAGGCAAAAGTCAGAGTCAAGGAACTAGCAACAAGTCAGACACACAATCGGCGAACAGAACAAAAAGGGAATAGACAGAAATCAGTCGAGAATACAGCGAGAGTCATACACAATCAGCGGATAGAAAGGAGTAGGCTTAAATCAGTGTCAAAAGGAAGAGCGGTCATACACTCACGAGCAGCAAACAGAAAAGAAGGGCGTGGCACAAAGTCGAGAAAACAAACAAATCATACACGTTATCAAAAATCAAAGTCATAACAAAAATAGCAATTCAGAATATATCAGTCTCCCGAATGCAGAATTGGCGCGTCTTTTCAAATGGGAGTGGTCCAATCAGGTAACAGGGGCGGGGTACACAGGGTGATGCAGAATGGAGGCAAAGACAGACCTGAAACAAAATAGAAACAAACAGACGGAACAAAAATATACCACTAAGGTCATAACAATTGCCTTTGCTCAATTTAATTACCCCATTTAATTACCCCATTTGTTAAAATTAATCCAACTGGCAGAAACTTCATTGTTATACACATATAATTGAGCAATGTACAGCCTAAGCTTAATTTACTTGCTATATAATTTTTTAAACAATATTTTAAAAGAAATATATATATTTTTTGCCATAGTTATAGATTCATAATTATTTTTTGTATTTTTTAACTGAACTGCAAAGCCAAAGAGAAATCGAAAATAGTTTGCCTTTGAATTAAATAAAATATTGATTTACTTCTAAATGGATAATGAACTTTTAACTTTTTGATTTACTTCTAAGTGGAAAAGAAACCTTTCCAGAATGTTCCTTTATCGCTGGGGTAGTAAGCTGTGCAGCATGACTGTATGCTGATCTCCAACTGCCATTGTATGAGTTCTAACACCAATTCCACCATTGGAAGCTATTCTTTGTTTTTACTGAGACATGTAAAAAATGTTGGGAATGTTTTTCTCTCTAATGTTGAATAGCCAAATATACTCTATATCAGTGTTTGCCCCTGAGGCACGCAGTGCCACTGCTGTTTCTTATCACACTGCTGTTTCTTATCACACTGCTGTTTCTTATCACACTGCTGTTTCTTATCACACTGCTGTTTCTTATCACACTGCTGTTTCTTATCACACTGCTGTTTCTTATCACACTGCACTTCCCAAGTCAGGCTTATGCAGAAATGAGGAAGACTCTTCACACGTGGCTTAACAGTTGACACCGGCACGAACCGGATTCGTTACCCGACCGTGCGGCCCAATCCGTGCACTAGAGCAGTGCCTTAGCAGGATCAGCCACCCAGCAGCCCTCACTTTTAACGTCTAACAAAGATTTAATGATATACATGCAGACACTAGGTTATTTCAGAAACAGATCTTCATTTTAGATATTCCATATTAATTTAGACTTCATCAGATTAGTTCTCCGACAACTAAAACTTTAAATTTAGAGCGCTGTGGCAAATGATTCCTTCTGAAAGAATTTACACCTTTGACTCATTGATGGCCCGACTACTGAAATCAGCAAAGGCCTGCATTCTCAAAGTTCAGGCACCTCATCACTGAAATGAAGCTGTGGACGCGAGCCAAGCCCACATCATGTTTAAACATATCTTGAACCGGGATACACAGGGGGTCTCCAGGATCCGGTTTGGGAGACTTCTGCAACCCTGATTGACAAGACCGCTATACTCTCTAGCTGGGAGTAGTTCTCTCTTCGCATACAGTTCCTAAAGTGTTTAACGAGGGGGATTAATTTTCATTAACAATGTGCAGTCAGTCACTCTGAATAAAGATCCTGAAGCCGTGTGCACTGAAAGCCTTTCTTCAATTTAACATCACAGCCCCTATGACTGTTATATAATCAGCTGGGGAGGGAAACCAGAAACGACAGGGTTTCCAGCTTTCCAAATACCTTTGTCATTGTGCAGTTGTGCGTAGATCCGCATTTTTTATTTCTCACTTCATGTCAAACTGTTGATTATCTGTACTGTTTCTCAAAGATGGTCCAGGAAGCAACACAGTAGCATTTCTCTCATACCTCAGAAGTCGGCTGAGTTTAGGACCAACAAAACCGTGCAAACTTTTATCAACAAACGATGCCATTTTAGACATCTGGTTCAAGGTCACTGTTACCACGGAGATAGGCGGGACAATAACTGGTGTGACACCGATTATTACATCACTCACTGCTTCTGGCTCCCTTCAGTCTGGCACACCCATCAAACATTAGTGAATGCAGGTTTCAAGGCAAAATTCATCCTGAATGAACCCCAATTCATTAAAAAAAGAAACTGGTCTAGGTGACGCTGATGATGAGACCTTACAGAGCAATGACTAGTTTTATGTAAATCATCTCTCGCCATGGCAACAGCGTTCCTGTAGCGGGTAATAGCCAAAGAGGAACTGCAGAGTGACGGTTAGGATGCCACTGCAGAGAGCCACAGCAGACGCCCTTTGATAATGTTTCCGACAGCTTTGCGCGACAGTCTTAAAATCTATACAAATTAAACTTAAAGCATTCTACTCCCAGGATGATCCTGTGAGCTAAACACACAGTAGCGTTAATGAGACACTTGAGCGGGGTGGTGTTCTAGCACTGGGGTTACTGTAATGAGTGCACCTTTATTTAAACAGCTAATATAGCCTCCCCCCTCGCTCTCTCTCAAACTCCGTGCCGAATTACTGACAGTTTTAATGGAACAGTTACCAACTTCCTCTTAAGATAGTTTAGTTTGATTTATGTTACCTGTTTTTTTTTTCTACAGAAGGCTGGGAGAGCTGGTCTCTGCCTGAAGACTCAAACTCACAAACCACTAACAAATACTCCCAAAGCTTTTAAATCCTCCCTGGCCCTCCCCAAAAAATATCATTTTCTGTTTAAAAGAGTATAATAGGATGTTGGAACCAAATGTCATAGGCAAACAAGGCCTTCTTAGTATAACGTTGTAAATGATAGTCATTCATCTGGCTAACTTATTATATAATACAATTATATTTTTATGAGCTTTAAGTGGAGGTATTCATTGTTCATATTGCATGAGGCAAAGCTACTCAGCATGGTCTTGGCGGGCCATAGAATATGCTGGAATTGTATTTCAGCTGGCCATTTTGAATACTTACGTGACTTAGTTAATGAACCAGTTTTGTTCCCCAATCCTTAGTATTTTAGACTGTAGAAAAATAAATCTGTTGAATCCATTCTGGCAGCTGTCCAATAATGATAATAATAACACTGGCTACGTAATGTTTAATCTTAGTTACAATGTCTGGTTCATTTTGGACATTGCAAACTACACTCTCTCTCTTATTTTAGTTTTGCCTACTTGGGGGGACATTAAACAATTTTAATGAAACATAAATTTGAACCGCTGGCTAAATAAGTTGACTGAAGATGGGAGGGGTCTTCTTTGGAAAAATCTTTTTCAAGTGAAAGCATCTGTGAATGAACATAAAGCTGTGGCTCTGCTGGCCCTTAATGGCCACACCTCTTAGACACTTGACTAAATAGCTTTATTAGATTGGCACCATTTTTGGCAAGATGCTAGGCCTCACAGTAACATTTCGTAATAGCACTGCACCTTCCTTTAAATGAACACTGAATTATCCTCTAAAATTTAGCTTAGCTGGCTTGCTGTTCAAATGGGTCCTGTGAATTTATACACAGTTTTACTATTTCTAGGCAGATATCCAGCGTTTTTTCTTCAAAAGTTAGAGAGTGCAATGGCTTGCAGGCAAGGGGAGTGGCAGGTTCTGGGGAGGGTCCAACACATAAAATGTCTTTTGAAAGTCTTTGAAGGCCAGTCAAAACTTTTGATACATCAGAGGCTTGTTGGCTTCAGTTGACTTGCTCTGAATTCAGTCAATAAATATAATTTAAAGAGTTCAGTGGTCGGCCAACCTAACTCCTGCTCGATCTGTACTAAGGGGGACACGTAGGCGATCGATTCGCACAGCAGAGAATTAATCTGCAGCATCCGTTATTATGACTCTACTGTAGAGTGTAGAACAAATTATGGGGTTGAAAGGGCGCAGAGATTCATCAATTTTTTGGATAAATTTTAACAACTTGCCTGTGCTGTTGTCACCTGGTAGGGGAACTTCCACAGTTGAGCAGGGGCTGGTCGCGTTGGAAAACTTTTGCGGTCACATCAAGCGTGCAAGACTTAAGTATTGTAGTTTACTCCACATCATTGTGTGTGGAGTATTGTTGTGTTGTGCAACCATAAATTGAATGTAAACATAGTATGTTTGCCATGTGATAAAGCACAGAATTACTAGTGATAAGCAGATATATTTTCTTATTTTTTTTAATCCGATCTGTTTTGAGAAGATTTAGAGCCAAGAAGGCTGCCACTTTTTATTAGTCGCACTCTTTGACCTTCCAGGATTAATTTCACGGTTGCCGAAACAATTACCGTGTTAACTCTTCCTAATTATGCACTTAGTGTAATTGATAGCGTCGTTTGTTGAATGTATCCTTTGTAGATGTTGTTAATTTCTTCTTGTGTGCCTATTTGATGGGTATTTTATACCACTGTGAGAAGTTGTGATTGTTCAAGGTTGTGTGTTTAAGCTACAAGATGTGTACTATTTCTGTAATGTAGGATAATGTACATATAATATAGTTTGTGGTTGCTAAGTGATTCAGCGCAAGCTGATGCTTCCTGGGCTTTAACACACTCATCTCACATGTGGAGTCAGACTGAAATCATAAGAATATGGTTGTGTCCGAATCAGAACCCTATCTACTGCGCCCTGTCTCCTGCGTACAGTGCACTGACAGACGTGTGCTGTTTAAAGTGCACTGTGTAGCACACAACGTGCAGTCTGCGAAAAATATCTGCCATACTATTTTCCAACCGTACTGGGGAAGTGTCGTAAGAGGTCGATGTCCCACCAGTATGGCCATGTCCGCGGTTTTACAGCTAAATTGGGCTACTTTCAAAGTGCAATCATGGGTAAAAATGAAAAGTCGCAAAGCACACATTTATTTAAAAAAGTAAAAATATGATGATTTCTATTGAAAATACGTTGGTTTCGGTTAAACATATATTTTGGGCTAGTTTTGAGTTGCTGGAAAGTCTTGCAAGATCTGGCAACCCTGTGTCCCACGGTCTCCCACCCTTGCGCGGCCATGTGACGTGTTGTTTTTGTTGAATTTGAAGGAAAACGTCAGCGAAGCTTCATGTCATATTTATGCAACCAAAATGTTCATGTACTTCTTGAAAAGTGTGCTCCCGAATGTACTCAATGAAACCAAGGAAGTAAGTGTATCATATGGGGGTTTAAAATATACTGATCTTATTTATTACCTTAACTGATCCTGAAGGTAAATGTGACGCTGTTTAATGTTTACCAGTTAAACCTTTTATGGTGGATTTGTTTCAGGTTTATATGAAAATTAACCATTAGCTATACCAAACTTTGGATGGTGTGTCGTCAAAAATGTGTGATCTTTGGACAGTAAGTGCACAAATATATGTTTTCAGTTCGGGGGGGGGGGGGGGGGGCTGCGTATAAAAATGGCTACAATTGCTACACGGTTCACCCAATATGGATGTAAAAACCCTAAAATTAGAGAAGTCTGCACTTTATCCTCATAGTTTTAGTCACAGTTCCATTTCAAATCCAATGTTCTGGAGTACAGACAAAAACAACAAAAATTGTGTCACTGCCCGAATACTTTCCATCTCCACTGTATACATCATATCACATCTCTTAGTACATACTGTATACATCATATCACATCTCTTAGTACATACTGTATACATCATATCACATATCTTAGTACATACTGTATACATCATATCACATCTCTTAGTACATACTGTATACATCATATCACATCTCTTAGTACATACTGTATACATCATATCACATCTCTTGGTACATCTCTCGTGAGCTTGTAGAACAGTGTCTCTCCTCTCTATAGTTTCACTCTTGTTTCCTTGTTAAGACTAAGCTTGTCTCTTAGCAACAAGTTTATAGCTGCACACTGGCACACAGCATATAAAACACTTAATTGGTACAACACACATTTACGTGCATTCACATCTCAACAAACAGGACCGTGGTTTACATTGTACGCTGAATCACACAACTGTGAGGATGTGTTTGGGATGGGGTGGGGGGGGGGGTGGTATTTGGTGTGTGTGTGTAGCACAGTGCACATTATGCTTTGCTGATGTAGCATTTCTCTCAACACTGGCTGTCCCGGCATGAAACAACATCATCATCATCATCATCATCAGCAGCCTACTGGATAATGTAGGTCTATTTTAGTAAGATGGTTATTCACTCATTAGCCTCTGTCCTCATAAGGTGACTTCACAATTAAATAACACATTTACCTACTGGGCCTAATGCTGGGTCAGTCTGGTAAAAGCGCATTTTGTTTATGTCCGCATTGATAGCAGGTCAATCATATTCTAACCCACCAGCTGTCAATAAGAGCGGCGCCACTTCCTGTGGAGAAAGTACTCGGCATGTGGGGCTTAAGCGGCATACCCCTGGATACGTGGCCCTGTAATGTCGACTTAATTTAAGATTATTCACACAGGTGGGTTTCTGCTTTATTTTCAAGGAATTTTTCAGTTAAAATGGCTCTGAAGTTCAATCAAAGTTCTTTTTTAAGAAAAAGTCCCCGTTGGAATATGTTCAACGTGTTTGTAAGAACAGGAGGGCATTTGTGTGTCGTCTTTTCAACGCTCGTCACCAGAGCAACCGGCAGCCTGTTTTTTTCATATACAACGGGGGAAATAAGTATTGGACACGTCAACAATTTTATTATCAAACATATTTCCAATGTAGCTATTCACATGAGATTTTGACCAGACATTGGTATTAATATGTGCAATAAAGTGAAATGACACAGGAAAAAAGTATTGAACACGCTAAATTAAATGTGGTAGAAAAGCCATATGTTTTATATTTGGTTGCATATCCTTTGCATGCCATGACTTTATGATGTCTGTGACCCAACAACATCAAAAGGCTCTTGATATCTTATTTGCTGGTACTCTTACAAGCGATACTATAACAGCTCTGCATTTGAATGGATCTCTATGGGAATTGGGGGGTGAGATTTCTGTATTTCTGGCAGCAGAGTGATGGTTAAAGGCTTGTTTAATACATCAGACCCTTGATGACTTGGAGCCACTTAGCCAACCATGTGTTCTATATTGTTCCAGTGTAATTTACAGCTAGATCCATTCAAATGCAGAGCTGTTATAGTATCGCTTGTAAGAGTACCAGCAAATAAGATATCAAGAGCCTTTTGATGTTGTTGGGTCACAGACATCATAAAGTCATCGCATGCAAAGGATATGCAACCAAATATAAAAAATATGGCTTTTCTACCACATTTAATTTAGCGTGTTCAATACTTTTTTCCTGTGTCATTTCACTTTATTGCACATAACTTTTTTTTAAAATTGGAACGTTACAATTTCTTTAGCTGTGTAGTTTTATTGAGTTAATACCAATGTCTGGTCAAAATCTCATGTGAATAGCTACATTGGAAATATGTTTGATAATAAAATTGTTGACGTGTCCAATACTTATTCCCCCATTGTATATATGTAGCCTAAATTATTTTGTTATTCAGTCATGAGTTGTGATTGGAAAAAACAACTAAAGGTGTGTTGATGGTGCGTGTAATTGGATGCAAGTAATGTGACTGCATCAGACACATCGTGTGGGATTTTACCTGATTGGCTGAATTATTATTATTATTGATTAATAATAGAACTCATTATGAACCAATATTTAAACACATGATGAAACAATAAATACAGAAAGGATAGCATATGCAAGCATATTTTAATTAAAACAAGTAAGTGGTCTTTTGGGAGGAATGCTACAGCATGTTGTGTTTGTTTGAACTTACAGTAATAAGAACATATTGGAAGATTTTGGGCGATATTAGAAAAATGTTGATCTAGAGTTATAGTAGTGATCTGTCTTTGAGTTATCATTAGCTGTAGCCTAACAGTTCTGCCTCTTTAATTGTGTGAGTTGGGCAGCTTTTTAAAGAGCTTTTCAAATAGCTCTTTAAAGGCGTCCAGGGCAATATATGAGGCCAGTAAAGCCCACGGTGGATGCGCTTGGCTGGACTAAGGAATTACTAAACCCTGGGGGAGCCGTCTTTCACCACTTTATTATCTTGTTGCCAAAAATTTATCTTGCCAGTGTACACGTCAAAAATGCTCACGTAATTAAAACAGTTGATAATTTTACAGGGAACAGCCATGGAAATGGATGTCCCTCACGAGGGAGAGTTGAGAGGTGGCCAGGGCTCTGTGGTTAATTGATTTAACCTTTTCATTCAGAACGGCTTGTCCAGGCAACGGTCGTCTGTGCTGTCCAGTTGACGTTGCGCAAACCGCGAAGCAAGCGGGGCTGGCGACCTGGTTTTTGAACCGACGTCCTCCAAGCAGAGGGGCGACCGGCACAGAAGCCATTGAACTGTGTCGAACGTCTGAGAGCGAGCGCAGTGCTGCGGTTTATGTGAACTATAAAACCGCTGGCTGTGGTGGAGCAGCTCCTGAGGCTGCGCTTCGGGTTTTAATTAGAGCTGCGCTCTGGGAACTTCATTTTGCACTGCCGTCATCTATTCCAGCAGGCCTAAGAACTGCCCTGTACAGGGCAAGCTAGGGCGGTGCTGTGAGACTGTAAACCCCCATATAAAACGTATTTAATTGAGCAAATTATTCTTAAATCTGTCCACAAAGGGCTGTTGCCTTGGCATGCGTTTGGCACAGAGAATCGTGGCTGAATTTAATCTCAAATTGAGTCCAAGCTCAGTTCGGGCTGCTGTTATACGAGTGTTTAGATAATCGACGGAGTCCGCGAAGGAGTCGACAATAAAATGAGTCTTAAATTTTTTTTTTATTATAGAAGATTACATATTAGACTTTCAGATAAAGCAAACTAGGTCTGGTTTCTACCTCTGTAGTATTATTGTGATCATTGTACAGTATATTGGACTAAATATCTCACATAGATCCAGTGAGGTCATCAGTTAGACAAAATGTAGCTTTGCTTTCACATACTAATTAGTTAAATTTCAGCCTGTAATTGTTTTGGATAAAGGCCGCATCAGGCCGGCGGTTCTGCAGGCAGCCCCTGCCTCTGCACACGCCCTCTGGGGTCAATTGGGAGGCCCACAGTCGACCTGCGCATGCTGCACACAAAGTGTCCATCTCCCACTCAGCGTCTGTGAGCTTAGTGTCTGAAAACAGTCAGCAGGCAGCCAAACTGACAGAGGAGGTGTTCAAGTCAGACACACAAAACACAACTTGGCATTTCATACTGGAAGAAAAGATTAGTGGGTTTTTGTTGTTAAAAAAGAAAAATTAATAATCGCCAAACTTACACAACAACTATTGTCTTTGATAATAATTCAAATTGTTTCTTGCTTTTTTTTAATCATCAGTGGAACATTTTAATTTGATTCTCAGCTGAAATGAGAGTGTCATCCTGACAGTCCCCCCCTGCCAAACAACCTTAACTTTTCTTGGCAAGGACAAATGGCTTCTGTTTCCTCTCGGATTTCTCAAGGTTTCCAACCAACAGAAGGATTTAAAGAGGAACTTTCCAGGTGATAATTAATCCTTGGCAGCTTGTTATGCCCCCAAGGACAGCACTTTGACCATGGAGCCAATTTGCTTTGTTCTTCATGCTGAACACTGTTCAGCTCTTTATGGAGTCTTATTCTCAACATTTTTCCCAAATATGTGAATGTTTTCAATTGAAAACATTTGGTGATGAAGGAAAAGTTTTTTAGCAAAGATATTTAAAGCCTGACTTTCCTCCACCTTAGATTTATTGTAGAGCACTCCCCATTAAAAAAAGATAAATACATACCCTTCATGTATTTTTTATTAAGAGCTGAAGTTGGTCTCATCCATTCCTAAGACCAGGTATTTCTGCTGCAGGTAATATAGCTTTACAGTGTCGGCATGCCATCCACAGCAGCGACAACATCCCTATCATAGCCAACACTTCTGCTTGCATTTTTCAAAGTGTATTGATCTACGCCTCTGTAATTTATAGATGTGAAGAAGATGTAATCTGGATGAAATGGGTATTTACTTTGACTTGAGGGGAAGCAGGGTAATGAAGCAACGCGCCACTCCGGGAGGAGTCAGCCCGGCTTCAGAGATTTGTCCCAGTGTTGGTCTTATTCCTTCGCCAGCCGTTTTTAATTCTTCCGGCGGCAGCAAAACGTGATTTGCTGTTCTGCGATTTCATCAACACGTATCCACAACAGCCCAGTAAAAATTCTGGTTTTGTCAGCCCTTGCTGTGCCAAACTCGCCGGAACTTTCCAGTTTTTTTAGTTGAAAGAAGAAAAGTTGACCCACAGTGCGTTGCACATCACGCAGTGCGGCATGTCGCTGTGTACAAGCGGACTAGGGTAGGGGGGAAAGGGACAAATTACCTCTTAAATTGTTCATTTAGATTAAAAAAACAACCTTCTGGGCTGGCAGAGTTTCTGCAAAATCATTAAAGATGTTGCATGTTACCGTTTTAGATTATCAGAGACGGAACGCTTCAAACGGACACCGATCGCCACTATAGTATAGCATCTCAGAGATTTGGAATTAGCACACCAATGTTTCAGTTCCCGTTTTAAAAGTTGCCTCGGCTCACATTGTCAGATTGCAGTGTGCTGATGTACTTGAAGTTGAGATTTTTTATATAAGAGGGACTGTATTTGTAAGGAATTTTAATTTTTTTAAATTCCAGGGAAAGCAGTTAGTGGGACGAACACACGTGTGATTAGACTGACTCATTAGAGCTTTTTAAATCTTTATTTTGGTCTAAAGACCCACACACTGTGGAGTAAATGTTTAACTCCTGAGGCCTGGCAGAATGCATGACCAAAACTTGTTGCAGTGAGAATATTTTAAAATATACCATTTTATTTTTATTGAATGTGCTTTGAACAACAGGTTTCAGCATAATAGAATATATGGTTATTGAGATTAGAGACTTATGAGACATTGGGTCTTATGAGGTGTGTGAAGTGTATTAAAAGGGAATTCTACCGAAAAACAACATTAACCTTATTTACCAAATCACGGCGCAACTAATTAAGTCTCTTTGTGGCTGGCCAAAACCATTTCTGGACTGATATATCCGCAGGTAAAGATTACATTTTGGTAGAGGTATATGTCGTAATGACATATACATCTACCCTTCCCTTCATTTTTGAAAAACTACAGTGGTGTCAAGTGCGCGGGTAAGTTACATTTGGAGATACCTCCCCCTGGCCTTCCATGCGAAAAAGGCGTTGACTAAACTCACAGGCCGTGTCAAAATCTATTTTTCTACGGTCTATGATCCGAATCAGCGCACTTGCCTACTATTGAGTATGGCAGTTGAGTATATTTTTTAAAAAGCTGTTAAGTACGCAACAATTCTGAAAATTGTGTTCTTAACATCTCCGAATTATATACTTATTTTCTAGTTTGCACTGATAATAGTATGGAGGATATTTTTCACATACGGCATGTCACTAAACAGTATGCAGTAGCCTACACAGCACACTAGTACACTGGAGACAGGACGCAGTAGATAGGGCTCTGATTCGGATTGGAACATTCTTCTGGATCCCCAAAAACAACACCCAGACCTTACGTTAGAAGACGGAGGAGAAATGAATAAGTGTCGCAGACATCTGGCTAGGCTAGATATGTTTTCACGATACCAAAAGTAGATACATGAAGGGCTGTATTTCCCTTGTTTTTCTGGAGACTCCAGCTAATGCTGGTGATATTTTTTTCAGTAGAACTATCATGTTAGTGGCTAGCCTGCCAGCGAGTAATGTAGCCTCTCTCACAAAACTGTTTCAGGAGGACTAGTAGTACTGCCCAGCCCCTCCGGTTGTATTCAGTAGGAGTCGCAACCTGTGAGTGGCATTGTCTGACACCGCCCATAAACTGTAAGCACTCGGCCGTTGTGTTAGGTGTGGTGGAAACAGGGACCCAGTAGCAGGCAGGGAGTACAAAAACCAAAGTTTAATGAGCGACAGGGCAGCAGTACAAAAACGGAGTCCAAAGAGTGGTCACAGAACAGGCAGAGGTCGGAACCGGGAAGGCACAGCAGAGGTACAAAAACAGAGTCCAAAATCAGGCACGAGTCAAAACCAGGTATGTGTCACAGGAAAACCAGAAAAAACAAAGACAGCAACAAAAAAAACCCAACAGGGAACAGGACGAGGGATAACAAAAACTCAGAACAGATACAGCATAACACTAACTGACAACTCAGACAATTTCTCAAACAGCTATAATCAACAAAACCGTGATGAACTCACAAAGAACTACTGAGAAGACTGGGTTTAAATACACAGAGGAAGACAGACATAATGGGAATCAGGTGTGCAGAGGCGGGGAGGGGAGATAGCTCACAGGTGAGAACAATGAGGGCTAACAAGGAACAATAAAACAATAATGAGGGAAGAACGAACACATGAAAGGGACTCGGAAAACATGCATGACAGACAACGGGCTCGAGTAGGAGCGGAGTGTGCACAGTGATAAGGGGAGGCGTGGTCTCTAAGGATAAGAAGCTGAAACAAGTTAACAGGTATCTCAAGGACAGCTTAGTAATGCAGATAGAAAAGATAAAGTGGGGAAGCTGGTTAAATGTTAGTATCTAACTACAAGGCAGACAATTAGTTTGTTAGTACACATGTATGTTAATGAGTTTAGTAAAGTGCACGTAACTAATAAAGCACCTGAGTGATTGTTAGCGCGAGTTAGTAATATATACAATTATACACGGGAACGAAAGCAGGAAGTAGCAGAAAACGAAAAAATTCCAAACGGAAAATTCCGAAGTCACCCGAATAGTGCATGCATGAGACTGGGTAAACAAACACACGGATGAGACTCGGACAACCCACGAACAGAGGAGGATGCAATGATATGTGGAAAATAATAAATACTTGAATGATAATGAAAATAAAAAATACAGAACAGACAAACAGAATCTCAGAACATAACACATTGTAATTCACAGTAAAGCAGGTACCTGGGGCTATATTTCTGCTCTCACTACAGGTAGAAAGTTGGCTGAGAGCTCATTTTAATCAGGCAGAAAGCTACTTTTCTACAAATCAGCCATAATTTTCCAGTGGAATTCCCCTTTAATGAGACACTTTGGAATGGTTTCTAAGGGAACAGTGATACTAATGCTGGTTTAGTAGTATATTGCATTCTACTCTGAAAAGTAGTTCTAAAGTTGTCATTGATTACCAGTTACCAGCTAGTTTTATTAGATCCCTCATTACAGTCTATTACCATCCATTCCACCTTTAGTTTAAACCGGGCCGGCCATCGAAGGATGGGCTCCCCCTCTCTAGTCAGGTTCCTTCCCAGATTTCTTCCCATTGTAGTGTTTTTTCTTCCCACCGGGGAGTTTTTTTTTAACCTAGTTTTATTGTTCTTTTCACATACTGTTATTTGGAGTGAGTGGTTGGGAGAGATGTCAAAAACCACTGAAATGGCTTGTGCCCATGCCATTTACAATTTCATATTTTTATAAAATTCTGACAAAATGTGCTTTTTCACACACTAACTCAAATCCATTCTACAAGTTAAAGCTTACTCACTGTAGGAAAGACAAATAAATACCACACATGGCACACAGTAATTTTCTATTAATAGGACAAAGATTAAATAAATCAAGGCAGTAACCATCGAGGAAAGGGTAGCACTGGATTTCTTTCTCTGAGGAATAAAAGCATTTCTTCATCATAATTGCCTGCTTCCTCTACATTAGCATTCACATTTTAGAAAGGCTTTAAAAAATTTTTTTTATTTCTGTCTTTTATCCATTGCAAAGTAAACAGACGCTTTTGATGGGGTGAAGAAGGCCTTGCTAACATCTCCAAAGGCAGTGCATATTGAGTTTACAGAGCACAAGAAGCTGTCTGTGTCCCTACGGCTGCCATAGCTGTCGTAAGCCTCCTGCAAGCTCCAGCAAGCTGAGGATGGCATGTATTTGTATTCTTTTTTATTCTTACGTGCAAACAGACAGCATAAAAATAAGTTATTATTAATGAATTAGAGGGTCTGTCCATAATGTCCATACATGCAGTCTTTGGATTTTAAAGATATTCACAGACTTTAGAACTGCAGGTTTTGGGAGGTGGTGCTTATTTGCACGGTAGCTAGGTTAGGACTAGTGGAAGGAGGGGTGGACACAGTGGTAGGTACTGGACTGCCTACAGAAAGCTGTACTGTCTGTTTTCATCTGCAATTACTAATTTAACTAACGTAACTATTTCAAGATGTCTGGAAATTCATTTACTGAATATCAAGTGTAATTGCACTTTATTTGCTGACTAGAAAAGATTTGACTGAATCGTACAGTAAAGGACCTTTGCACAATTACAGCTCTTAAATTACATTGAAATGAGAAGGATGGAATGATGGCTTTTGTCGGTCATTCGAGCCAAACTCCCTGGTGAGAATCATCAGCGTCAAAAGCCAATCCAGACGGCTCGAGCCTTTTGTGTCGGCTGGCTTTCCCCCCTCTGTCACCCTTATTGTATCTGTCCGGGTAATAAATGACTTACATATATAAGCTGTAAAAGGTGGGCGAAGAAGGCCATGTTCCAAAACCGTTCTATCACTCTGGAGAATACACTCACGGGGAAGTTACTGGCACAGTGCTGATGCAGCGAGAATTCGCAAAAACCGTCAAGTTTACCACGGCCTCCGAACCTATCGGTGTGTGGAGACGCCTTTTGACTGAAGAATATAAAAGTATTTGTCAGTGGAAACATTTTGACCCAAAGCTTTTTTTGTCGTCGTCGTTGTTGTTGTGTCCCGGGTCAACCTTGCAATAGTTCTAAGTTTGGCATTTGTCAGGTGCTGTTCAATAATCCTCACACAGCTGCTGTTATGAAAGCTTACCCGTATTGACAATCTTGTTCATGGCTCATAAGATATCAGCTGTGTAAAACACAAACAGACATCAGCTATGAGACATTAAGCCCATTATATGAAGTGTATATTAATATTCTGAGTGAGCGCTTGATTTCACTGCATAGAATCCAAATGACCATATACAGATGCTCCATTGTATTCATCGTGCTCATGGTTTATCCACTGAGTACATGCTCCTCCTATAGAGAAAAAGGAACGGTTAGCAAATAACATGTGTGGTGCTTATACAGAAAAGGGCTTTGCATTCAGTATATTCAGTCTTTGGGACTGAAACATGCAGAGCACTGGCTGTGTGGTCGACACGCTTTGCCTGTTAGCGTCGCATAGGTGAATATGAATTAAATGTGTCTGGTTTGGAGTCACTGATATTTTTTTTCCAATGTAAGGGCTTAATTGCTGGGATTTGGGTCTGCTGTGCTCTGATAACACGGGGAGAGAGAGCCAAGGAAACCCCCATATCCCAATAATTCTGCATTTGGCTTGAAGTACAGATCAGAATTTATTGACAAAACATTGAATACTCTCTCTGTGTACTTTCTTGAGGAACAATACTCTGTGTAGTGAGTAGTTACATAATGTTTATTTTCTGGCTGTTTAGTCAGCGTCCGTTTTCTTTTTGTCTTGTCGTTGAGGTAGGTTTGTGTCACCTTGTTGCCGGGGAAATTCACTTGACCCATTTGCCGTTTGTAGCTGGTGATCAGATTCTGCTGGTCCCTTAGTTGCTAAGACAGACAGTTGCATTTGTTTTACTCACATAGAACAAACAGGGGGTGTGTGCTCGCCTTGTCGGGCTTGTGATTGTCCTTGTCCGTGTAACATTTGACTCTTGTGACCGCTGCGTTTTACTGTTTGTCTTTGTGTCCTGTTTGCATTGGGGATGTGGCTCATGTTTAGATTTTGTCTGTTTTTTTTTTGGGACGTTTCTTGTAAGTTGCTCGCCGGTACTTTCTATGAACGAAGCCAAAGCGGTGCTCCAGGCTTTTCCTGGTCATCCAGGGTTCTGCGTTTGGCCCTCTTGTCTATTTCTGTGTTTACAGCAATTCATTTGATAATTTCACTGGTCTACTGTTGACACCCTAGTGCTTGTGTAATGGCTAATGTGTTACATGTCTGTGTGTCTCCTAGCCTAGCGCATTTGAGTGACACTGAGCTGGATGGGTTAATCACGACCTGAAGGCTGTGGGCTGTACACTGCAAATGTCTGGTTTAACAAGTGTTTTAATCTTGTATTGAGACTTAAAATCTTATTTTTACTCTCAAATATAAAATATTAGCTTGTTACTTTTTGCTTGACAATTGTCTTACCCCGTTGGCAAATCTTGAAATGAGTCAAACTGTCTCACCTAATTGCCAATCTTTTTATCTTATTTAGCAAAAAAGTAATAGAAATAAGATTTTAAGTCTAAATATAAGATTAAAATACTTGTTTAGACTCACTTATTTTTATTTTTTTGCTGTGTCGTGCTGTCTTGTGATGTGGGGACTCTTGGAGTGGTGCTAGAGAGCAGCATTAACAGTCGGCCTACAAGTGTTGAACCTGCCATGCAGTTGTGTGGATTGTGTTTGTGCAGCATGATGCAGACTGCATCCAGTCCAGTGTTTCTATAGCTCAGTCCAGTGTTTCTATAGCTCAGTCCAGTGTTTCTATAGCTCAGTCCGGTGTTTCTATAGCTCAGTCCGGTGTTTCTATAGCTCAGTCCAGTGTTTCTATAGCTCAGTCCGGTGTTTCTATAGCTCAGTCCAGTGTTTCTATAGCTCAGTCCAGTGTTTCTATAGCTCAGTCCGGTGTTTCTATAGCTCAGTCCGGTGTTTCTATAGCTCAGTCCAATGTTTCTATAGCTCAGTCCAGTGTTTCTATAGCTCAGTCCAGTGTTTCTATAGCTCAGTCCAGTGTTTCTATAGCTCAGTTCGGTGTTTCTATAGCTCAGTCCGGTGTTTCTATAGCTCAGTTCGGTGTTTCTATAGCTCAGTCCGGTGTTTCTATAGCTCAGTCCGGTGTTTCTATAGCTCAGTCCGGTGTTTCTATAGCTCAGTCCGGTGTTTCTATAGCTCAGTCCGGTGTTTCTATAGCTCAGTCCGGTGTTTCTATAGCTCAGTCCGGTGTTTCTATAGCTCAGTCCAGTGTTTCTATAGCTCAGTCCGGGGTTTTGTTTGGTCTGTATTAATGTGGCTGTTGACTTGGTGTCTCTCTTTCTTTGTCTGTCTTTGCTGCTTATCAATGCTGTTGCTGCTGCTGGATGTATATGGTGTACGGCCAATGAAAAGGCAGAGTCTCCAATCAAGTGTGCATTCACTTCTTTTCATTTTATAAGCTGTGAGCATGGCATCGGCATTAACCAAGAGCGGCAAGGTCTGAGCGAGCCGGCTGAGCGGGAGCCTTGCAGAGGGATGTGGAAGGCGGGCAGCAGAAGCGGCGGGGTCCTGGCCCGTGTGGGTGATGTGTGCTGGGGGCCAAGGTGTTGAGGATGGCTGGGTTCCGGGTTCTGGGTTTCTGGCTGGCTGTTGGGCCTGGCGGAGGACAGAGAGGAACTGTGAGGAGCCTGGTTGGGAGGTGAGGACCAGGTACCATGTGGCTGTGCAGGGGGGGGGCTGAAACTTGAGGAACAGAGAGGCATAGTGCAGCCTGCAGTGTTGGGGGGTTGTTGTGCCAATCCTGTCAGTGCACCTGAGGGAGTTTGGCATCCTTAATGTTCGGGTTTTCTACGGACTCATCTGTGTCACAGAGGATCAATGTCTTAACCTTCCTCCTCCTCCTCCACCTCCTTCTCCACCTCCTGTTATGCATAGAAGACAGAATTGGGCTGTGAACGTTTGCGGTGCCGTGCATCAGCAGCTCAGTACAGAGAAACCTGTGTGTCGCAGGCACCTTGCTCCCTGACTGAGGAAAGCCATGGTCAAGTTACGCTTTGCAGGCTTCAAAACAAACTGATTAAGTCTGATTATATATGAATGTGCAGCAAAACATCACAGGAGACAACCCCTTATATAAATGTTTCATCATTAAAATGTGTCTTTTTCTTATAGTTATAATTATGAGCATTAGATTTTTATGCATTAAGTTGTTAGACTCTTATCCACAATAATTCACAATAAGGCCAATGTGGCAAAATGCTAATTGCGGTAGCTCATTGTTGGAGCAAGGGCAGAGACACAGACCAAGTGCAGAATAACTATTTGAAATGGCAAGGATAAAACATTAGGCTAAGAAAAGATAAAAACGTACCTGCAAAGATAAGCAAACAAACCAATTTTATACATAGCGTGTGTGCATAGCCCTGGCAGTGATTGTAAAAAAATAACCGTTCCTTATTTGATAGCAGGGCCTTGTGAAGAACCATAGGAGACACTGTAACAACAGCATGAGAACAAACTGTGCTAATCTTATTCTAGTGTAGTGACCTAATGAAACATTGTTCTGTTTGCGATGGTCTTTGTGCAAAGCCCTGTCACAGAAAAGATGTAAGAATGTATGACATTATTTTGACGTGATTTTAAAATGTGCTTTAACAATGTGCTTTTTAAATATGCTGTGGTTCTTTGGTACTGTCCTAAGATATTGATGTAAAGTATAAAAATAGTTCATTGAGCAGATGTTTGAGCATCTCGTTTGATACAGACACAAGCGCCATTGTCTCAAAGGAGTATTGATATTGTAATTTGAGCGTATTTCTTTATTTGCTGAAGGAAATGTTGGAAACGAAAACTTATTGTTTATACTTAAATCATATCGCGTCTGACAGTTTTACCTTCTTATCTTGTAGACCGTCTCCAGCGTGGGCTGTCCCAACATACAACAACCCCACAGCCCCAGAAATATCACTTAACATTCAACGTTAGCTTGTAAAAGTATGTTCATACGTTACAATGAAACTCTGCAATAAAACTGTAAAGTGTAATATTGGTGGATCCATGTTTAATTTAGAGAGGTGCCTCTGGAGTATGGAATTAGTATTATGTAAGCAACTGTCTAAAGAAAGGTGTCTGCTAGACAAATATAATGTAATGTAAAAAAGAGAAAATTTCCCAGAAGTAGAAAAATGTAATTTGCATGAGGTGAGATGATTGATAGAAATGTTCCCTCACTTCAGTTATGTAAGTAAGTAAATAAGTGAACTAATTAATTCATTTAAAAATATATTAGTCAAACCATCTTTGATTGAACGGTTTGTTTTACTGATTAATATCCGGGGCCTTTGCACAGGCTATCTTAGGAGAGAGTGCTTTTTTCCAACCCCGTGCTGTGCCATCCAGTTGTTAGATTGATGCAGTTTTACTCCCAACTGTTTCAAGTTTGTTGCAGAAATTGAAATGAAGCATTAAACTTAGCTCTGACAGCATTGGCCTCTTTCCAAAAACAAGTGTTTGTTTATGTGCTCTCTCTCTCTCTCTCTCTCTCTTTCTCTCTCTCTCTCTCTCTCTCTCTTTCTCTCTCTCTCTCTTTCTCTCTCTCTCTCTCTCTCTCTCTCTCTCTCTCTCTCTCTCTCTCTCTTTTCAGGAATGTTATGCAGGTAGAGTAGAGTGAGATGTTCAGTTCTAAGGTGGCATCTGTATACTTGGATTACAATTATTTTGTCTTGGACTATTGTGATGGCCCTACTGGTAAATTCACACAAGGTTCACACATTTCTAAATTCCGTTATTTGGATTGCATTATCAGAAATACTGTAAACCTTTACATACGTTGTGTTGCATGGAGTAAATCAGCATCATACATTCCCAGATCCAAGCAGTAGGAGTAGTAGTAGTAGTAGTCTCTAGGTGCTGTACAGTTATTCCTGCCGAGAGTCTATTTCTTTGTGCTCTTTTAAACGTCATCTTTAGTCTGGACTCAGCAGCTGCTGAAATCCATTAGACAGCATTCTAGGACACTGCGAATAGGGTGTAAAAGCCTAAATAACAGCAGACAAGTAATGCAGCAAGCAATGCACAGCTGGGGAGTGGATCGAAAAGCTAAAGATGGCAGGTTTTAACCTCAAGCACGAGACGTGTATTTCCCCTTGAGCGAAGTGCTTGGTCAGAACGGCTTCAGTAAGTGTGGTGCTGTAGAAGAGTAAAAGCTGGAGAAATGTAAATGAGGGGTTAGAGGGTGTGCCAGGCCCACAGTAAACAGCTCACAGGAGCGCAGTTTAGCTTTGTCCAGGGCCTGCTGTAATATCAGCATTCATTTCAAGAGCAAGCCAAAGGTAATGCTGAAAAGAAACAATGAAATTACTGCCTTGCGTCTCCTCGAAAAGACATCTGCCACTGGAGATGGGCCTTTTTTAAATGAAACTTTATTTGTTTACCACTATACAATAAATCACCAAGAAATGTCAGCAGTCTCTTATATCGGTCATTGGCATGTTTACTTTTGAAGTTTACCTTTGAAATATCGATCTCTGCGTCACTTAAAGGTCACAGATTCAGAAATGACAGACAGACAGCCATGTTGTTGCAGCGAAGGGTTCACGGTACTGCTCGCTGATCATGTTGAACTGGAGTGCGGCAACTGTCTGAGCTCTGTAGCTCTATATGTTATATTATATATAAATAAAACTCAAAAATAGCCACAAACTTGAAGGGTTGCTTCTCCTGACAAATTTTCCTATTGAACTCTATGAAAAAATAAGTCAGGAGAAGAAACCCTTCAAGTTATCCATCCATATCTACTGCATATCTGGCAGCAGAGTGATGGTTTTAAGGCTTGTTTGATACGTCAGACCCTTGATGACTTAGAGCCATTTAGCCAACCATGTGTTCCGTACTGTTCCAGTGTAATTTACAGCAAAATTTAGTCCCACCCCCCAATTCCCATAGAGATCCATTCAAAATGTAGACAGGTTATAGTATCGCTTGTAGGAGTACCAGAAAATAAGATATCAAGAGTCATTTGATATTGTTCGGTCACAGACATCAGGAAGTCATGGCATGTGAAGGATATTAAACATCATGTTAAACTGTCATGCCCGAAAATGGGGGGGTGGGACTATGTGCAAAAGGTTCTATCATTTCTAAACGGTTCATCCGATATGGATGAAAATATTCTTAAAATTAAAGCTGCACTTCAACCTCATTGTCATCGTATCCTTTCAAACTCAAAGTGCTAGAGTACAGAACCAAAATAACAAAAAATGTGTCACTGTCCAATGAATTATGGTGCTCACTGTATATATACTCGGGGGCAACCAATTACTTTATTTTTGTTTGATTTTAAGATTTTTTTCAGATATGTATACTTTCAACAGAACAACCTAGAGGTCTGAAAGCAACTGTGGTGTAACTGGTAGCATCTCCCTTTGATCAAGGGAACTTTTTTCTGACTTTGAATTTCTGAAATAAGCTTTTGAATGCTATTACTCTATCCTCAATACCATTTCCATTTTCATTTCATTTTCAACAACCTAGAGGCCTGAAACCAATTCTGTTATGACCTGTAGCACCCACTCTCTGGTCACACCAGAATTGGTTCCATCATACCTGTAGGTTATTCAGGTTAGTTAGTTGTCCATTGGTAGCCGTTTCATTTATTTTAAGTTTCTAGTTAAGGGGTGTGTTTGGCAGGATATTGTGTTTTGTTTTTGTCTTTTGCGGTTTCCATAGTTTTCATACAGCATTTTGCACTTGCATGTTTTTTTCTCTCACTCTCCTTTAGTTTCTTTTCATTTTCCCCCTCTGTCTGTCTTCCTCTCCTGCCCCTGCTTCTCCCTCTGTCATTCCCTTACAAAACTGGATAGTTTGCCGCAAACTTGCAGCTAATATGAAGTGCATTTACCGCAAACTAAATTGTTTACCACAAAATGTTGCCAGAGGTTTGTCAGTGTTTGCCAGTAGCGGCAAACTAAAAACTTTGCCAGAAGTGAATGGCAGTTCCCACAAAGCTAATTTGCATGTGAAAATATAAGCTTGCCAAACAATGCCAAAGGTTTGCTGAAAATTAGCTTGAAGGCCTATATTTTTGTAAGGGTTGCTTTTTGTCTATCATTCCCTTTCTTTGGTCTTCCCTCCACCTGTTTTTCTGATTGTTTACCTTGTCAGTCTGTCTTTTTCTCTGTAGCTCTCTCCATCTTTGTGTCTCTTCCGCTCTTGATGGCACCGTGCTTTATGTCACCTTGTGTGTTTTAGCTGTTCACTTGATGTGCTTTAGTTTTTTGTCGTTTTTTTTATGTGTTTGAAGTAGGTTTTTGTCGCCTTGTTGCTGAGTACATTCACTGTAGTCCTTTGTTGTTAGGAGCTTGTGATTCCACACTGCGGTTTGTTGCTGTTATTAGAATGGTTTGTTGGCGAGTTGTGTAATAAAGTGGTGTTTTTATTTAGCCTGTGTGGCGTATTCTTAGTTGAGCCTGGCCTTGACTTGTGCGTATTTGTGACCATTGTGTTTCTCTTTGTGTTGTGTTAGCAACGTGTTGTCTTTGTACACTCTGAGTACTGTTGAGAGACAGTGCTGCCTAGGCCATGACTGAGTATTTGTGTTTATTTTGTGGATATTTGTTTGGTGGCTGCTCTTTTATGTTAGTTTAGTTATTGAAGTAGTTATGTGTGACCTTGTTGGGTAAAGTCACGGTAGCACTCTTGTTCTAGGCATGTGATGAGACTGTTGTTCATGGTGTAATTTTGTAACCAAAAAGTGGAATGTATATATGTTTTTTATGCTTGTATGGTGTCTTTAAAGTGCTTTTTGTTGACTTGTGGGTATTGAAATGTGTGATTATTGTGTTTGTCTTTGTGTTGTGCTTGCCGTGTCTTGTCTGTGTGTACTGTTGAGAGACAGTACCCCTAGACCATGAGTGATTATTTATGTGTTAATTTTCTGTATTTTAATTTTTTGTATTAGTTTTGTTATGTAGGGTTGTGTCGCTTTGTTGCTGAGTAAATTGATGTTAGCACGTTGTTGTTAGTAGTGAGTGGTGGGACTGTGGTTTGTTGATGTTGTTAGTAGTGTGTGGTGAGACTGTGGTTTGTTGATGTTGTTAGTAGTGTGTGATTGGTTTGTTGATGTTGTTGGTAGTGTGTGGTGAGACTGTGGTTTGTTGATGTTGTTAGTAGTGTGTGGTGAGACTGGTTTGTTGATGTTGTTGGTAGTGTGTGGTGAGACTGGTTTGTTGATGTTGTTGGTAGTGTGTGGTGAGACTGGTTTGTTGATGTTGTTAGTAGTGTGTGGTGAGACTGGTTTGTTGATGTTGTTGGTAGTGTGTGGTGAGACTGGTTTGTTGATGTTGTTGGTAGTGTGTGGTGAGACTGGTTTGTTGATGTTGTTAGTAGTGTGTGGTGAGACTGGTTTGTTGATGTTGTTGGTAGTGTGTGGTGAGATTGGTTTGTTGATGTTGTTGGTAGTGTGTGGTGAGACTGTGGTTTGTTGATGTTGTTAGTAGTGTGTGGTGAGACTGTGGTTTGTTGATGTTGTTAGTAGTGTGTGATTGGTTTGTTGATGTTGTTGGTAGTGTGTGGTGAGACTGTGGTTTGTTGATGTTGTTAGTAGTGTGTGGTGAGACTGTGGTTTGTTGATGTTGTTAGTAGTGTGTGATTGGTTTGTTGATGTTGTTGGTAGTGTGTGGTGAGACTGTGGTTTGTTGATGTTGTTAGTAGTGTGTGGTGAGACTGGTTTGTTGATGTTGTTGGTAGTGTGTGGTGAGACTGGTTTGTTGATGTTGTTAGTAGTGTGTGGTGAGACTGGTTTGTTGATGTTGTTGGTAGTGTGTGGTGAGATTGGTTTGTTGATGTTGTTGGTAGTGTGTGGTGAGACTGGTTTGTTGATGTTGTTAGTAGTGTGTGGTGAGACTGGTTTGTTGTTGATGTTGTTGGTAGTGTGTGGTGAGATTGGTTTGTTGATGTTGTTGGTAGTGTGTGGTGAGACTGTGGTTGTTGATGTTGTTAGTAGTGTGTGGTGAGACTGTGGTTTGTTGATGTTGTTAGTAGTGTGTGATTGGTTTGTTGATGTTGTTGGTAGTGTGTGGTGAGACTGTGGTTTGTTGATGTTGTAGTTGTTTGATGGTGTGTATCCTGTGTCTCTTTCTCTTGGGCTGTGTCTGAATACGGCCTCCGTTCCCTGTCCACCATCCCCTGTCGACCCTGTCCCCTCACTTTCCAAGCAGTGTGTGAAAGAAATCCCGCAAAACTCTTTCCAAACTAGTGAGGAAGTCGTTTGTAATATTTATTTATTTATATATTTTTTATTGTTATTGAGAATATCAATCAGTTAACATATGATGATTGTTACAAAGTGTAGATTATGAATAAAGATAAAATTAACAAAAATAAAAAAAGAGTAGTTTGTAATATGAACCTGTCTTGTATCATGCATATATGCTCTAGTCTTTTACATTTTTACTTCCGGGTTACTTACTGAAATTGACGGATGAGTGCACAGTTCTGCAGATGCGTGTGTTCCTGAATTCCCACAACAAAACCCCGGAAATAAGGGGTTCATCCTGGTATTTTAAGTGCCCCCATTTGTGAGAAAAAGTCGCCCACTCAAAACGTGGACTCAAATATGCCCCCTCAAGGGTGTAGGGGTCGTATTCAGACACGCCCTAGTTCTGTTTCTTTTGTCCTTTCTTCCCTTTCTTTGTTATTTCATCCTTTTATCTGTGTTTCTCCTTCCCTTGATGGAAGGAGTGTTGTAGTCTTTTAGCGGTTAAGTTTGTGTATTTAGTTCATAGTTTTTTTTAATATGTTTGTCATCTTGTTGAGTAAATAGACTTTATCTCTTTGTTCTTATTATGATGAGCCTGTGGTTTGATGGTATTATCACAATTTACTACTGAGGAGTTGTGTGATGAAATGGTGTTTTAATTTCATTTTTGCTTCTGTGGCGTTTCCTTAAAGTTGAGATTGTTCTTGACTTGTTTTTCACATTTGTGAACATGTGTTTGAGTGTTTCTGTCTGTAGTCTGAGTGCTGTTTAGAGACAGAGCTCCCTAGAATTTGTTTTTTGGTATTTATTTGGTGTCTTGTTTGTGTTTTTTGTTTTGTTATTGAAGTAGGTTTGTGTGACCTCATGAGTAAATTGGTGTTAGCATTTAGTTATTGCGTGATGACATTGTGGTGTTTTGCTGTTGCTGTTGTTTTAATTGTATGTTGGTGAGTTGTTTAATAAAGAGTTTTAAAGTTTTTTGTTGCGATTGTTTTTCACTTGTGTGTTTTGACATTTGTGACCATTGTTATGTCCCGAAATCCACCCGTGTTGCAATAACCAGGTGTACGGTAATGAAACCAGATGTACAGTAATACAACCAGGTGTACGGTAATAAAAGCAGGTGTACGGTAATAAAATCAGGTGTACGGTAATAAAACCAGGTGTACGGTAATAAAACCAGGTGTACGGTAATAAAACACTCAGAACACAGCCTAATACTTTCATCCTGAGTACTAAACACAAGGAGCACAAAATACTCAACAAATCTGCCAATAATTCTGACACCTATACTCAAGTTTTTATGCTTATCTTGCCCCCCCCCCCTACCCTACCCCCGCCTCTTTGTACGTTTTTATGCACCCTCCCCCCCTACCCCCGCCTTTCTGTTACCCATAAAATATTCACTGAATGCAACAACTGTCTGGCCCAATAAAGAAAACGTACAGTAAACCCCAATTATCATATAACACCTCAACTTAAAAAAATACAAAGTCTCTGGGCACTTTTTTTTTATCTGCACAAATTGTGCTATACATGACAGATTATACTTTGTAACAGCACAACACCCACCTTAAACACATTTTAATTAATTGTACTACTGTCATCAATAAGATACAAAGTGCAATGTTTAACTTTCCACAATACCCACACAATGTTGAAAATACAGAGCTACATATGTGCCCGGTCTGTGCAGTATCACATGCAGTCACAATACAGACATTAAGTAGTAAAGGTGCTATCTAACACACAGTGAATCACAGTAACTTTAAAAAGTATTTTAGAGTTAAGATCATCTTAAGAGTTTTTTTTTGTGTTTATACTTTCTTAATTTTATGAGTGAAATTATTAAAATCTACTGACATTACATAAAAATAGAGGGAGAAAGACAAAAAAAAACAAATGATGAAATTTCCCCTTTTGTTCTCAAGTGACAAGAGCTTGTTACTCAAACCCCAAACTCAAAATAAATTAATTAAACTCCAACTGCAAATAATCACATGACACCTCAAGAAACATTATTTAATTCACTTGGACAACACCTACAGAGAGAGCCCCACACCCTCATTAGTCTGCAATGAAAATACTATAAATTCCACATATTGACATACTGCTTTCTTAGAGTTAAGATCATCTTAGAGTTTTTGGCATTTGCGCTTTATTAATTTTATGAGTAAAATTATTAAAATCTACTGACATTACATAAAAAAAAGAGACTAAAAATAGAGGGAGAAAGAAAAAAAACATGACAAAAAACAAACAATGAAAGTAATATACAAACAAAATAGCCTAAGATGACCAGGGGAGTATACTACGAAGGAAGCTTAACATAGCCAGGGTTTCTTTGCGTTAGCTGGCTTCAGAAAACCTAAACACTGCAATCTGGCTTAACCAGTACTACGAACGTGGTTAACTTGCTAAGTGAACACAGGCTTTATTAATCAATGTACGTGCGCGTTCCCATAAAAGGGGCGGTGTCTCCAGCAATGAGCCTATAGCGGTGCAGTATGGGCTGTACTAGAGCAACGTATTTCTCTCCTGTGGGGAAAAAAGACTGATACGGACAGAATCATATGACCAAAACATCATATGACCAAAAAGCAACACCGTTGCCTCCAACAAAGCCAGGAAGGAGTTTTTGCAACAAAAAAATTAATAAAAAATGCTCATCATGTAGGTTAAATTCGTTAGGCTAGTTAATACCTTATTCACCTTACCACTCGTAACAAATAAATCTATACTCTCAGTACATTGTCAAACAGTTTATTTCTAATGTGACAACTGTAGCCTACTACTATCTACATTCTAGAGCTCTAAACTTTAAACTTGATACAGCATGTTTAAAATATTGCTGAAGCAATCACATCAATGTTTTTTCATTAAAAAAACAAGTCTCACAAGCATTTTGCGGAACTCACTAATCTCGCCCTGCGAAGAGATTCCCTCAGTATCCGCACATATCTCTATGGGATCCTTTGGAATGGAGGCGCCTTTTTACAAAGCCAAAGAGTTGATCTTTCAAAGGGTGGTGCTTTTTTATGTTTCAATCTGTTATCCAGAACATAACCTGCCCCGGAGCAGGTGAGCCGTGCAGAGTAAGTTGCCGTGGCAATATACCCCGATTAAAAGTGAGTCGGCTTTGTGATACAGAGAACCCAGGGTTGAAGCTTAATTTAGCTCACTATCCCCTTAATCTCGTTTCGTAGTATACCCCTCAGCACAATCCAGCCCAGACTCTCTCTATGTGAAACTCAAATAAAATTTAGTTGACAATCACAGGACTGGACAAGACTCAAAACCACAGACAATAGTGGTAGGACAATAATAGTACCTACATCTCAGACTGTTTGATGCCTGATGACAAGAGTAACGACAAGAATAACACGTTCAGCCTTAATTGTTCTCTGGGATTATTGATGGCTTCCAGCAGTTAGGTGTCAATAGTGTAGTGAAAAATGTTCTAAATACATTTTTCAAATCCACACGACTGATAGAATGCCTGTCATTTGCCCCCAAACACCATTTTACAGGTGGTGTTCTGCAGGTTTCTTATAAATATTACTGACACACAGGCAGCTGCACTGCATAACACTGACACGCTGCTTACATGATATATTTCCCTATAGCAACCCCCCCAAATAAAACTGAAAGGTTTCTCCATGGTAACTCTGACATACAGCATAAATATGGCTCCCTATAATACTATACATAGCGCCTTCTATTTATTTTTACCATCCAACTCTAAATTATACTGTCACCACGCACAGAGATGTACATTGCACAGTATGCTTTCTACAGTGGTAATCGCAACATCTTTTACTCGTTGTTGACATTTGAAAACAAATGTTCAGTGCTTCATTAGCACATTTATAATGCAAGTAGGCTACCTCATAGTAGATCACCACCTGGGGGTAAACATATTTACACTATTCTGGAGGGTATGCTTCAATTTAACAAAAAAAAAGTGTTTCCAAATGATATGCTGGAGTGATGTACCTTGTATGTTACTATTAATTACGGTATACTCACTGTGAAAACTCGTTGCAACAACAAGTGCCACATATGCATGTGCATGTATGTGTTCACGTTTCACGCAGTGCATTCTTCAATTTCATTTGTTCCAGACCTACCTTCAGTTCGATTCTAGCGCAATTTGGCACGAACCTGGAGAAGTAACCCGTCCCAATCTGTAAGAAACATACAGGACCTGTTATAGAGGAGGCGTTTATCTGCGATCCCGAGAGTATGCACACCGCCCACTTTAGCATTCGGCCACTTGAGACTACAAACGTTGCCTGTGACACAAACATTTCTGCCCCTAGTTAGCATCAACAACACGGTATGTCTACAAACCACTACATCGATATCAATGCGCCCCTTGTTCCCTTCTCGTTCCCTTCTCGATTTATTTTAAATATTTAATTAGAAAACATTAATTATTCAGGCCAGACAGTGCAGGATTACAACACTGCTGCTAAAGGCTTGTGGGAGCCGCTGCAGTCGTAGGACTATAGACACTCAGGCCACAGTTTCACAGTCAAGCCGACTGCAACTGTGGAGTTCTAGAGGTAATGCAAGTAACTTGCCATTTAATACCACTGCATCAAGGCCGTAAGCAGACTGGAAGTTTCGTCTTTTCTCATCTACTTTTGTAGGGCCCTACAGAGTCCTCACGCACGTCTTTTCATTTGAAAATAAAACCTAAAATACCAACGTCTTAAGCATTTGTCCCACTCATCTGCATGTCCCCCCCCCCCCCCCGTTTTACACCATATACACTCCTCAAAAAAAGTTCGGAAACGTTATTTCGGTCGATTATTTCCCCCCCTAATAATACAATTGTATTGTTATTTTATATCGTTATATCGTTCGATGGAACCTTTTACAATGAGTACAAAATGGTACAAATCGTGCATCGTGGTGCATGCAACACACAGCTAACCGTGTGGTTTGTGGCCCAAAAAAAAAAAAAAAATCCCAAAATCCCCTGCAATATTCTTCTGTTGGTCATTCACCTCTCATTTTTTTGTTGCTGGATGATTGCAATCTCCACTCACAGAATAAAAAATACAAAAAAACAACACATATTTTGCCATTTTTTTTTTTTTTGTCATTTTAACACTGTCAGTGTGTGAGTAGCGTGTGCAGCCACCATACAACACACACTCCCTCCTCTGCTCCTCCTCACATGGTCACCAGCCTGGCTGTGGGATGGCATCCCATTCCTCAACCAGGATCCCCACAAGTCAGCCAAACAGTGGTGGTTGGTCACTCGTTGGTCACTCTGGCACGTACAGCACACCCAAAGCACGATCCCACTGATGTTCTGGGTGAGGTGAGGTCTGGGGTCCACGCTCACCATCCCCTCTCTCCTCTCACTCCCATTCTGATCCTGGCTCTGTGGGGGCGTTGCGTCTGGGGGCGTGGCGTGTCATCCTGGATGATGGAGTTTAGTCCCATACACCTGCCACCACTTGAGCTCAAAAAATAGAATAATAGAGAAAATACTTTAGGGGGATTTTTTTTTTTATTTTTTTTTGGCCGCTACCACACACTACCCGCTCGAACCTACGTCCATGTGATCAATTACAAGTTTAATTTAGGCAGGAAGGTTACTAATCAGGTTTCAACGCTATAACATTAACGATATAATTGGTAATATTAATTGGGAAAAATAAATATTGAGAAATAATCGACCGAAATTTTTTTTTTTAAATTTTTTTTGAGCTTTATATAGATTTGTCAAACTTTAACCTCATTCACACAAATCAAGCATTTCAGTATTGCAAGAAAGTATTCAAAATGGAAAACTACAGTTTTTGCTGGCGCTAGCTTAAACTGGCATTGAGCTCCAAGGGATCAATGTCTCTTTACGATCCGTTCGGTCTGTTGGTTTGTATCTAATTATACAAACCCACAGACCTAATGCTTGCAAAACTCAAAGGTTAACACAAGTGCTTACAGGTATATAGACTGTTTTACATTCAAAATATTTTCTATTTTTACAAGTGTATCATCTGTAATTAAAACGCTACATTTCGAGAAAAAAAAAGAAAAACTCCCGACAAGTTGCATCATTTTATACGTGCGTGAGAAGAGCCTTCCTTTCAGGGCTATGACTCGGACAGAGTTGGGAAACAATACCTTGTGTAACACATGTCTGGTATGGCAACTTGGACAGAGTGGGGAAAAAATACCTTGTGTAACACATGTCTGGTATGGCAACTCGGACAGCCACACACACAAAAAACTACAACGCATCGTCAACATGGCATCCAACATCATTGGCACCCCCCTCCTCTCAGTTGAATCACTTTACACCCAAAGAACAACAAAACTAGCAAAGAAAATCACCTCTGACCCTCACATCCCTCACAGCCTGCTCACGACCTATTCCAGCTCCTGCCCTCAGGGAGGCGCTATAGGTCACTGTCCACCAAAACGTCACGCTTCAAAAACTGTTTCTTCCTGGCTACTATCAGGACTCTGAACTCCTCCCTCTAATCCCTCAATCTATGGACCTAGAGGACTCTGTATGCACTGTATGCACTTATTTATGTACTTGTGTTGTAATGTATGTTGATCCTATTTATGTATTTATGTATGATGCAGAGCTTAACGTGCTGTACTGACCACAAATTCCACTGGGCTTGGTCGTGTGGCTAATAAAGAATCTAATCGAATCTAATGTAATGTAATGTGCTTGACATTAACAAGTACACAGCATCAACGTGCACGATGATCGCACTCCCTTTCAACAGCTGATTAAACTTCAATCATCAAATAAAAGCATCGCTGAGAGCTCCTTTTCGGTGGCAATTTCCCACATGGTTTATCACTCTTATTACTGTTATTCCTCTTAATAGTTCATCTCATCTCATCCTGGTTTAAAACAACTACTGCATGTTTCTCTCTAAAAAGTTATGCTAAACTCTGAGCATTATTAGCATCCCAATAGATAACTGACGAGCAAAGGCTGTTTTGATGATTGCATCTTTGCAATGTTTCCTGGGCTCTACAGATTACAGGGTCTGTACATTATGAGTCTGTAACCCTGTCCTTTAGCCACAGAATCTGCCCGTTTTTATAGTTTATTTTATTTAATGACGTTAGCTCGCCTCACCTGTTTCGTCGAGTCAAATAATTTTTTTTGTTGCCGATTTCAAGGTGAAAACAAAACCCGGCAGATCATGTGGCTCTCCAGGCAAAGCAGGGGATGACCTATATAATGCTAAACCATTTCTATTCTTCTATTCATGTATCTGACAAAAGTGTTTTTGTACAACAAATAATTTTAAAAACACGATGAATTGAAACAGACCTCACATCTTTGACACCCATAGTGAAACTTTGGAGTAATGACCATTGTTATACTTTTGAGAAAAAAAAACACAATAATAAATAAAATTAGAGACGAAGTACATTTACTCTACCCACCTCTACTTTGGAGACTTAGTTTGACAACCATAAATGGTAAACAATAATGCTTTGCTATCATTATAATCACAAAGACCTGCTCTACCACACGGGCCATGTTTGAATACTTTGACTAAATTTTTTGCATTCATTAATTTGTTATGTTCTGTTTTCTGTGTCCCCTGCTTTGTGTTTCGCTTTGCTTTGGGTACTGCCGCATTTGTTTCTGTGGAGAGGATGATGTCACAGTCCCATTGCGGAGATCCCGGTCGGCTGATGCGCTGGAGAGGAGACACACGCCGTTGCATGGCAACCCTTTTGAGAGGACGCCATTGTTCATCACTTGGCAACCCCAAGTAAAGATGCCTGCTATAGCGGATGCCGAGGACCGCTGCGGAACAGCGAATCTGAACGATGCAGGATTATAAATAAATAGTCTGCATGGACGTCTGTCCCTGTCACTGACAGACATACAGACAACTGCATTTACACATTCTCCTGAGCTTCATTAATCACCTGCCATTAGACATTACTTCTGCTGATGTGCTAAGCTTACTCATTTTATTTTTAGAGCGCAGTTTAGTTTGCATGGGGTCAGTCAGATTGCCCCATTTTTTTCATTCCCCCCAAATTAAAAAAGGGCGAGGAGTGGTCGGACTAGTACTTTGAGGGAGAGAGGGCCGCTCTCACTGGGTTCTAGACTGTACACTGTACTGTTGCTGAGTGGTTGGTGAGCCTGTACAACCTGTTGTACTAAATTGTACATAATGCCTGCCTTTAGGATAGGTAACTTCCAGCTTTGTCTGTTTCAATAAACGCCTCAATAAACGAGCTGGTATACGCAGCTACTACTACTACTTTACTTTACTTTTGTTAAATATTACTAGTTAAGTGTTTGTTCTATACATGTAGTCAGTATACAATGGCATGTATAAACACATTTTTTGTTTTTGTTTTTACAGTTTTTTTTGATTACATAATACTGCGGGGAGGATATCACGTTCATATTTCCAAAATTCAAGTGGAGAAAACAAAGTACAAGGGAGGAAACAGGCAAGCAAGATGGCTGCAGCATCCACCAGCAGAGTGGTGAGCATGGCAGAGCAGTATTCAGGAGTCATTTCAGCAAACTAACCAAAACAAAGTAACCAAAACGACTACTTCAATTTAACATACAACAATACACATCTCATTTACTACATGCCCATAAATAACAAACACTATTTATAAACTTTAATAACTTGGGGGCTATGGGGAGGGTAAATGCTGTCAAATGTAATCTACAAATGAAATAATCTGTTCCCCAACATTAACAAAGGGCACTGCACAACCGTGTGTATAAATTGGAGGGCACTGCACATACGTGTGTATATATGTGTATACTAAGTGAGCTGATCTCACAGATTTTCTGACCCTAGAAAAGATAAAGTGAGTCAAATCACATTCTGAAATGTGAGTCAATAAATAAAATAAATCCATACTTACTGGCATATGTTATTAATGCACCTATTCGTATGGGAACACTGTGTTGTTTTTTTACTATACCATGTTGAAATATAAATCTCCCTGGCCTCAGGATATCATCTTCATGGATTTTTTTTCAAAGTCACCAGTTGCACTGACTCTAAGGTCTATCAACAATGGATTTGACCCTCAAATTACATTCAGGTCAAACGCAGTGCAGTTACACAAAGAGACATAATAGGGCACCTTCGGCAGGGGACAAGTCCCTCAAAATACAGATAAATTAGTAACCTTTTCACAAACAGTCCCTACAAATAATTAGCTAACTAACACACACACACACACACACACACACACACACACACACTATTCCCTCCATCCATTTCCACGCTGTGTTTCCCCTCAGAGAGCAGTGGCAGCAGGCGCTGTGTGGAGCAGGGCTGATGCTACACAATTGCAAAACTTTCCCTCCGCCAACGTTAAAAATAATTGGTTGCTTTATTTGAAGAATCCAAATGAACTGATCCAGAGCCAAACCTGCAGAAACCTTACAACCCAATTACACTATATGGATAAATCATAATTCACATCATGGGACTCAGGAAATGTGCAGGTGACCCAGAAAGAGACACTGAGCACACCTGAGACAGTCATCTCACTGCAAAATCACACGCAGGCATCTCACTGCAAAATCACACGCAGGCATCTCACTGCAAAATCAATCACACAATCACATCACTGAACATACAATCACACAATCACCTCAGTCACTCACTCAATCACACACTATCATCACACTGCACCATCAATCACACAATCACATCACTGGACCATCAATCACACAATACCATCTCACTGCACCATCAATCACTCAATCATCTCACTGCACAATCAATCACACAATCACATCACTGAACATACAATCACACAATCACCTCACTCACTCACTCAATCATACACTATCATCACACTGCACCATCAATCACACAATCACATCACTGGACCATCAATCACACAATACCATCTCACTGCACCATCAATCACTCAATTATCTCACTGCACAATCAATCACAAACTATCACCTCACTGGACAACCAACGACACAACTATCTCACCGCACAATCAATCACACAGTCATCTCCATGTGGTCAGATATGATGTTATGTGGTCACCACATCACTGTAGAATCCCTCACTCTAAAAATATATATTTTTTCTCCATGTTTTAAAAAAAAATAATCTGCTGCTAGTAGCATACTGAGAGACACAAACACACACACACAGACTGCTATTTTCACATAATTCCCACTTTCTGTCTGTCTGTCTGTGTGTGTGTGTGTGTGTGTGTGTCCCTTCTCGTATCCTGCTCCAGTGGCGGGGGCGTTCTCCACACCTCATTCACATGCATCACTCGCTCAGCTTCTAATCCATCCCAGGACTCTGCGCTGGAGATTATAAAACAGCACTGCAGACTGGCCACCCTGCAGAGTCTCTACACAGAGTCTCACACACTGCCCAAATACTGGCCACCCTGCAGAGTCTCTACACAGAGTCTCACACACTGCCCAAATAGTAGCTGGAGAGGCGGGGCACTGGTGAGAAACAAGGACAGAGGCATCTTTCAACGATCCCAACCTTGTATTCGACTGTTTCTTTCCATAATTAAATGGACTCCTCATTTAAATTAGAATCACCACCCCTGCCCCCCCCCCCTCCACCCTCCCCCCTCCACCCTCCCCCTCCCCCTCCACCCTCCCCCCTCCACCCTCCCCCTCCCCCTCCTCCAACCACCACCCCAGCAGCTGGATCCTCTGCTTCCTGGTATTCAGTGCAGCAGTGCTGTCTGTAGCTTTGCGTGCGTATTTCACTGTCAGACCCCTTCAGTTATAACATTACAGATAGATCTGAGAGCCAAAAGGAAGAGCAGCCACACACAATAAGCCCCCTCATGCTCCTTATGGAGAAAGACAATACACTGCAATGCACTGTAAATATCTGGACTTTTGGATATATTGCAACATCTGACAGGGGCAATATTTTGTATATTTTTTCACGAATCTTGTGTTGTTATCTGTAAATAATATATTTTATTTCAATAAATTTTCAGTGCAAATTACATTTCCATAAAGGCCAGCAAATACCAATGCATTTGAAAATAACGGCTATAATGCACATAAAACAACTAAATAAACATGCGTGAGTGTTTTTAAAATGTGTAAAGCAGCAAAGAATTAGAATAACCTGAGCTGCTCTTTGTCTTTCTCCCATTTGTGAATAGGGACTCCAGCTCCTGAAGTGAACCACCCAAAAGCCCTTCAAATAATCTGATTTACAGATAACAGAGAGACAATTGTATAAATTTGAATATCAAGTGTTTGGCCAGAGGGAAGAAGCTGGGACATACTCTGAAGCGTATTGAGACAAACTACTTGTAAAATGCTTTAGATAAATAAATTGTAATTGCTTGGGATGTTTGTATTTTCATTACTAACTCAAAAAGCATTTGATTAATGTTGCTAATCAATATCAGTGCTGAGCTGAGCTGGCACCCCCCCCTCCTCTCTCTCTCTTTTCATTGTCTAGGTCAAGACATGGAAGGAAAAACAGGCACGTTCGTTCCAGTCTTGTTGAAATGCTGTTTGGATAAATCCGAGTAAATCATTAATAAGCAAACAAAAACCACATCAAATTGCATCTGATCTAAAAGGCGCTGTGCCGAGAGCAGGAATGACTGGAGATGATAAGGATAAAAACAACACTAACAGAGTTTAAACAGTTTACAGGCAGCAGCCTGCTATTAGGTTCTGCAATATATACGTATATACAGTCAAGCCGGAAAGTCTGCCCACCCCTTTCACCTTCTCCACGTTTTATTACATTACAGACATATTCTAGAATAGATTGAGTACATTTTTTCTCTCAAAATTCTACACAAAATAGCCCATAATGTTTAAAACATGTTTTTAGAAATTTTTGAAAACTGAAATCTCTCATTTACATAAGTATTCATACCCTTTGCTTGAACATATTTTTAAAGTATCATATTTAATATTTGGTCGCATATCCTTTGCATGCTGTTACTTCCTGAAGTCTGTGACCAATCAACATCAAAAGACTCTCGATATCTTATTATCAGGTACTGTTACAAGCGATACTATAACCTCTCTGCATTTGAACTGATCTCTATGAGAATTGGGGGGTGAGACTAGATTCAGCTGTAAATTACGCTGGTACAGTATGGAACACGACTGGCGAAATAGCTGTACGTCATCAAGGGTCTAAGGTATCAAACGAGCCCCAAACCATCACTCTGCGGCCAGATATGCAGTAGATGTGGATGGATCCCTTTAAGGGTTGTTTCTCCTGACTTTTTTCCCCATAGAGTTCTATAGAAAAATGAGTCAGGAGAAATTGCCTTGCCGCAGATATCAGTTCCTGTTCCTGTTACTGTTCCTGCCGCACAGACCCCAGCACCCCGGGGGGTAATATTTAACACCTCAAATTCAGACCCCTACAGAGTGTGCCACTGACATATGAGCAATGACTCACGCACGCACGCACGCACGCACGCACGCACGCACGCAACATCTGTTTCGGCATACATCAAAATGTGAATGCGAAAATGTGAAAATATAAAAAATAAGTTATGACGAGTCATAACTTTTATTTATTTTTTATTTATTTATTTTTTTGTGACGTGTGTAGGCTGGCAGGCTATTGAAAAATATAAATAAATCGCCTAAGATAGATTTATAGTGATCAATTCAAAACCCCCCCGCAACAAGCTTGGAAAATTTACACATTTATTAACTGGTTCCCATCTGAAAGGAAACATCTATATATCTATCTAAATATATTACAAAAATAGATAAATTAAACATCGCCTGGAACATTTCTAAGATTTCCCAATTCATTTATTTCTTCTCAACTCCGGCAGTGCAATTGCAGGAACGTTATCAATCATATTTGATATTAGCTCCATATGTGCACTCTGTACAGACAGTGAGAGATGGTCTTTTCATTATTCTGCACATCGTCCTGACAACGGTGGGGTGTGGAGGATGCAGCAACCATGCCAACGGGAGCCTGTACCAGACACTAATGAGAAGGGCTTTATAACAGCATCTCTGCCCAGGAGAATGCACCATCCCAACCTTCACTAGGTACAGAGAGAAGCTCTAAAAATAAACTGGGCCCAAACTGCCCATAAGTTACAGCTTGCAAAGTTTGGTAAATACCTCTGTGCTCTCCTACCATTCACATGTGTGTGTGCGTGTATGTTTGTGTGTGTGTCTGTCTGTCTGTCTGTCTGTCTGTGTACATGTTTGTCCATTTGTGCAACCTTCAGTAGTGTCACAGTCGTACATGTTTAGAAATTTGACCCAGGGAGTTGGAGTGAAAGGAAATGGCCGCACATACTAAACAGTTTGACTGAATGATTGACTGACTGAAGATCAGCAGGGTCAGGTTTGAGTTGATATCAGTAATGATGGTGTTTTAAAGCCGTAAGGGTCATTTATACCTACCTGATGCACTCCATCGCTGCATTATATGGGTTTGTGCAGAAATGGAAATAGGCAAAGGAAGAGAGGCAGGGGTGGTGTGGGCGGGGCCAGGGGTGGTATGGGGGTGGGGTTAAGGGTTGGTGGGTGTGGCTAATGGTGGGGTGGGGTGGGGCCAGAGAGAAGGGCAGGGCCAGAGAGAAGGGCAGGGCCAGGACGTGGGGCACAGCAGAGACAGGGTTGCGACTCTCACTTGATTTACATGGCATAAGCTTGCCGCTGTGCTCAGTGTACCTGACTAAACCCACCAATGATATGACAGCACACCAGGACACCCCTGTAGAGCAGGGAAACAGACTGCGTCCGACAAGTGTGCGGCTTCCACACGTCAGTGCCGCGCACACACACACTCAGATCTGCCCTAATCCCGATCAGCCATCAGGGCGGGGCTACAGAGCGCCTCGCTGGCTCAGCAGTCTGGCACAGAGAGAAGCGGCAGCCAGATGTCACACGACAGCGACAGCGGTACCGCCGTCTCCCAGGAGCGCCGCGGTGGCTGGCGGGCTCCTCCCTCACGCACAGCTGTTCCGCCCGCGGCCGCGCGTCTGTTCCGCTGCCTCGCCTTTGCGCTGGCAGTTTGTTCTCAATAATACCCTTCATTACCTGCACAGCACCTTGTAAAAGGGTAGTTTTTTTGTGTGAATGGAGCAATGCAAAGCACGTTAAGGACGGGGGCCAGAGCAGTGTTTATGTAACTTGTAAATGTTTATGTGTGGATCTGGTCTCAGGAAATGATGACATCATAAAAATGACGACGTCATTTTCACATGTGATCTGCTTCTAGGCACATATACGTGCTCCCCCCCCTTGGAGTTACAATAGTTATTGGTTGTTCTCCTCATATTCAGTACAATTTAAAGGTTGTACTTTGGTTGTTACAATTAACCATCTTTGCCAACACATTTGATGCCAAACTTGTAGAATTGCAGTAGCACAATATTTATAATTTTATATAAACAGGGGATATAAAATATTGTGTTTTTACAAACTGAAATACCCACCAAAAAGGCAACATATTGAACCTGAGCAAGAGCGCTTTTACACAAACTTGTGATGTCATAGCTTATAGGATGTACAGATAAGTATTTTTTTAAATTTGTGAGCAGTTATAATAATTATATTCACTGTGCTGTAATGGTCAAAGGTAAGATAGTGAACAACATGATCCAGTGATGAACTGAACAGACCCCAATAACACAACAGTATGAGGCAAATAACTTTACCTGTATTAGGGGCAAGGACATCAAAGTACTGTGAGCCAGATCTGTGCATCGCCATGGTCACGTAACTCCAAGCGGTGGTGGGGTCAGAGGTCAAAGCTGCTGAAAAACAAAGGGTGGAGTCAGGTGCTGTGGCACTTCATGATGGCGTAAGACAAGAAAGAGGTGAAAACCCAGGTCAGTTTCCCCCCTTTGACTGAATTTACAGCTGCACAAGAAGAGAAGAAGAAACTAGGGATGGGGGAAGAGAAGGGAAGAGGAGAGATGGGGTGTACGGTGAGCGAACTGTCAGTCAAGTTCATTTGTAATCCGGCTAACGGAGCTACAGGAGAGCTAGTCCCCCTCAAAGTGAAAAAATTACTCTGAAAAATCACAATCAAGGAGCACAGCCAAACGTAGGTATGCCTACTTTTAATGAGTCTTTGTGGCACTGTCTCTGTAAAAAGCTCTCAACACAAATATAGTTTAATTTAATATACAAGTACAGATTGGAGAGTTCTGTGAACTAATTTGTGAAGACAAATATAATGCTTGCAATTACTTTCTAAAAATAAAGTTTAATTTATGATACTAGCACAGATTGGAGAGTTATGTTAACTTGTTTGTGAAGACAGAAAAAAAGACAGTTATAATGCTTGCAATTTAAAGACATTTAACGCCCTAACAACAAGTCTCCTTCAAAACAAGCTAAAACAACAGACCCTTTGAAAATAGCATGGCGCTTAGTGGGGTTTTGACAACACAAGAGTTCTTTAAAAAAAAGTAAAACTGAGTTTTTTACATGATACATGTATTTGTGCTAAGAGACAATCTCTCTGAAAGATTCTGTTTAAAAACAACAGGGAAATAGTGGACAGTGTTCAATAGCAACAACTCTCCTAACCAACTGACTAGCCTTCTGATGAAATGCCACGCGTGCAAAAGCCAGCCGCTGAATCAGCCAGTCAGTAATTTTGATTGAAGAACACAGCCATGTGTAGGCCTGGCTCCTGACGGCCACAGACTGTCTCTGATTAACACGGGGACACAGATTCATTATTAATAGTGTGGAGAGGTGGCAGGTAATTCAGAACGCCGTAAAACGCGCCGGGGTGCCGCCGTTCCCAACCGTGGCGGGAAACGCAACGGTCAGCAGCAGCTCCGTCAGCTGGAGGAGAGCCAGGAGGAGCGTTATCAATCTGCCCACTTACCAGTCAGGGGTTTCCCAATGTTTCTCTCCCCTCTTCCCCTCCTCCCTCCCTCTCTTTGTCACCCTGTTTATATCCTCCAATCTCTTTCTTCATTTCTACTGGCTTGCCTCCCTTTCTCTCTCCTTCCCCTCACTCCCCTCTCTCTCCCTCTCGCTTTCCTGTTCTTGTCATCCTCTATCTCTGTCACACTGTCACAATCCTCCCCACTCTTCATTCTCACATTCAGATCCCCTTATACAGGGTGAAATACATTATGCTCATCTTGTCTTTGTACAGCTGGTTACTGAAATGACAGGCACAATCATAATAGGTACAACCAAGGATTTAAAACTATAGCCTTCTGGAAACACATATTTATTCCTGTCCTCCACAAAAACATAGAGCAACGTAATCAATTTACAGTACAGCATCCAAGGTACAAACACAATGGGAACAGAGGCTTGTAATGAAATGTCATTTTAAAAGTGATGTGAAAATAAAACCATTAAGAATATTAATCCTTTATCGATTGGGATCATATGCGTCCATTATGGAAGCCTTATTTTAAAAAATAAAAATAAATAGACTACTCTTATTTGCAAGCTAAAAATATTACTTTATGCTCATAACCTATTATCAAATGATCAGTAACCAGAATCTTATTTGAACGTTAGCTTTCTTCATAACACACAAAACTCTGCATTCTTAAGGGGAACTGCTATGATATGCCTTTTTGGCTAATTCTGATTTTTTATAAATGGAAATTGTGACTCGTGTTTTTTAAACGCTCATATTTTTACATCCATGATAATAAACAGCCTAGTGAGACATACAGTGCGTCTATGTGCCACATTCTGGACCACACCCCTTTTCAATTGAACGGCCAATAGAGATAGCGGTGTTAAAAACGATGAAGTGAATAAGAGTGAAAGAGAAGACAGCCAGTAGGTCTGTTATTCAGAAGATCTCTTTAGTTTAAGGTGACAGGTGAGAAACGCCTGTACTGGGAGTGTAACCAGGCTCCTGGCCTGGGCTGAACTCCATATCAGATTTATTGCAGCCTGGCATTCTGCTTCTTTAAGCTCCTCTTCTGTATTTCCTCATTTCCCCCGAGCCAAAGTGCTGTCCATTTCTTTGAAAATTTCAAGGTGAAAGTCCACATCCCGTTTCCTTTTATCTACTCAGGAACTGATTGCATCAATAAATCACACAAAAGTGCATACACACACGCTCTCGCATTCTTGATTTTTACATGTTTCCCCCTCTTTCCAAGTGGCTATTTTGTGTGAACAGCCCTAAAAACATTCAAAGAAAACACACCCTGACAGGTTTATCAATAATAAATAGAAGTGATGGAACTGTGAAGTGGACAGAAAATCAAAGAAAGGTCAAAGAGGAATTGTTAAATACAGATGATGTTTTTGTTTTCTGTGCAACAAACGCATTTTGTGGCCAGGTGAACAGAACTGAAAGGTTCTCTCTCTCTCTCTCTCTCTCTCTCTCTCTCTCTCTCTCTCTCTCTCTCTCTCTCTCTCTCTCTCTCTCTCTCTCTCTCTCTCTCTCTCTCTCTCTCACACACACACACACACACACACAAATAAAAACACACACATGCACAGCAAAACAAACTGAATTCAGAATGTTAGAGTGAAAGATCCAGTTCTAATGCTATTATTATGAATGCATGCCCTGATTTCAAACATTAATGGCATGAACAATATGAAATGTACAAAAACACAAAAAAAAGATATTCTATTAAAATAGATGTGAAAAAGTATTTAATTTGCTTTTTTCTTTCCTTTTTCCTTTCCAAAAACCTTATTGTCTTACTGGTGAACAATCCTATTGCAATATTTAAACATCAAGATAAAGAGAATGTCCCGGCCAATGGCTTATTGTCATTAAATATCATCAAAAATAAAATTGCTAAAGCTTATATAATTGTACATATTTATCCACAACAATATTCTCTCTGCCTGTACCCTCTTTCCATATTGAACTCTCTCTCAAGAACTCTTCTCACTTTATTTTCTCATTAGTGAAAGCCCTTAGGTTGTCCAAGTTCACAAAAATGAGCAAAACCAGGAACTCACACCAAAATAGATTTACGGAAAACTAAATACATTTTATTTTCACATTTAATAGAGGACCTGTCTTCACATAGAGACACACACACTCAAGTAAACAAAACATAGTGTGTGAAAGGATTAAACATTGTAAATCACTGTATTTCATTAACCCCTTCGAGCCGATCCCCTAGTGGCTATGGCGCCAGCGCCAAGATTTTACTCAACTCAGATATTAATTTCTCCTGAAGCCAAACTATGCGTACAAACAACTTGAAATGTGCATTCGTTCACAAAGGAGTAATAGTTGTTTCCTGTTATTTTCGAAAGTTTTTACTAACTTACTAACTCGTCAGAATGGCGAGAGAAAATCCTCGCCGGCTTGCATGGATTTTGGGAGTGGGTCAGAAGATACCATAGTTACCAAGATACCAAAGCATAGGTTCTGTCGGAGAGTGATATGCATCTTGATATGTACGGATTACTGCTTGTGATATTTAAAATATGTTTGTTAGTTTTTCCACTCTGCCACAGTGTTGTGCCATATGTTTGATATTATTATTGTCATGGTTCGAGGGTTACATTTTCCTTTTCCGCTGCGGTTCTCGTCGCTTCCACCTGCGGGGTATTTAACCTGTGCTTCCACCTGCGGGGTATTTCACCTGTGCTTCTACCTGCGGGGTATTTAAGTTCCTCACTTCCGCTTCCCCGGTGCTTATAGCCAGGTTTAAGCGACCTTGTGATATTAACTTGTTTATGTTCACGGGGGACTTGCTTATAGCTTTTATCAGGTATAGGATAGTTTCCCTCCTGTTAGCGCTCTGCGCTATTATTCCCCGTGCTGTTCTCTACGAGACAGTGTTTTCTTTTTATGGTTTTGTTTTGTTTCACCTTCTATCGGACGTCTTAGTGTTACGCTCCGAGGGTGTATTCTTTGTTTCTCTAAGTTTCCTGTTTGGACTCTAGTATTGAGTTCGGGAGATTTAGATTTGTGTTTCACTCGTTCTATTTGAGTTCGCTCTATTTTTCTGGGTAGATTTAATTTAGCTGTTTAGCTGTCAGGAATTGGTTCCTGTTTTTTTTTGTGTGTTATTTTTCTCTTATTGGTCCTCACCTGTGTGGATGACTTGTTCTGATCTCCCTCACCTCTGCATTTGTTTCACCGCTACTAAACCCATGACAATTATTTTCTGATTTTGAGTGCATTTCACATACTGTAGTGTAAGCGTTATGTTTGATTTGACCTTAAGCTAGAACATTTGCCAGCATTTTCTGGGAGGTGGAATATTATTTTATTGTAATCTTATCGTACATAATATTCACTATGCCGTATTAATATGTCCCTGGGCAATACGTGTCACTTAGGGCATGGAAAATACTCATTCAAATTTACTGTGCATATATGCTAGATGAATGTAAATTTTTCCTTGGAGTGAATATGAATGTGTATATGCTTTATAATGGACAAAAAATATTTGATTCATTTTAAGACAAGCTTCGGATAGGTTTTTGGACCCATAGATATCTATCCCCCTATACTGATGAAAAGATTCCCACTTGAAAATGATGCAAACGTGAGTTTTATGAGCCAAACAGTTGATTTGTAGTTAAATATATCATTATTTTATGATTAACAGAAGTGCACAATTTAGCCATTTTGGATACATTTGGAGACACTAAGGGACAACAGGCTACACTGCCTATATTTTGCATCATAGATCTAGAGTTCTGCATATCACCCTCAGATTTTGCACGCTGAGTTTATGATCCAGGTAATGTATAGTTTTATCTGTATCACATATGCAGCTCTCAGTATTTCATTGTAAACTAAAAAAAAACTATATATATTTTTTTTCTCCAAAATTTATTTTAATTTGTGGCACTTTATTTTGACCTAAATTATGAAAATAAACTAACCTAAGTTACTATTGCAAATTATACAATTGTCTTGTTTCATTTAAGCCATTCACCAAGTTCTTGAGTTATAAAGCCTTAAATAGAAAACCCACCAAATATGTAAAAATGTACCAAATTTGGCATCTGCGCAAAGAGGTTAATATAGCTTACAAATGGAAAAATTTATAAAACATAAAAAAATTGAAAGGAATCAATTTTGGTGACCGTGACAAAAAGGAGTCGAACCTGAGTGCAGCACGTACCTACGGTACATAAGTAAAATGTGAGTACAGCACGTACCTACGGTACATAAGTAAAATCTGAGTACAGCACTTACCTACGGTACATAAGTAAAATGTGAGTACAGCACGTACCTACGGTACATAAGTAAAATGTGAGTACAGCACGTACCTACGGTACATAAGTCAAATGTGAGTACAGCACGTACCTACGGTACATAAGTAAAATGGGAGTACAGCACGTACCTACGGTACATAAGTAAAATGGGAGTACAGCACGTACCTACGGTACATAAGTAAAATGAGGGAGCGGCATCCGCGGATAAAGACAGCGCTGCTCTGATAGCCGTTGGCTCCAAGCCCATAAATCCATGTGTTGGCTCTGCCTTGCTGCCTCCCTGCCTCACGCAAATCTTGGCCGCCATGCAAACAAAAGACTGACCTTTGGCATTAAGCACCTGTGCCAGTTGGCCCTGAAGTGGGGACCCGGCCCTTCTGTAACAGCGCTCCAGAAATGCGCCTCAGCTGATCGCCGTCACACGCTCGCGGCCGTGGAGCGGATCCGAACTGGGGTAACCACCGGCCTTGCCCAACGACCGGCAGAATGTCCGACGTCTCTGTGCTAACGCGGGCCTGCGCGCGTGTGCAGGCGCACGCCGTCGCGCTTCCCACGCGTGTGTAAATGGCACACGGCGGATGGCGGCTCGGGGGTCTCCGCCACACGCCACTTGCACATGCGCCTCTGGTGGATATGCGCTTGCCGTGGAGCACCAAGACGGCAGATGGCTGCGTTCTGATTTGGCCGAGGCCAAAAGGCTCCGGAGGATTATCACGGTGCGGCCCTCTTGCCGCCCGGCTGCTTAACATAAATAATAAAAGAGTATTCTCGCCACTTTACCGCTCCAAACCCTGCCGTACATGCAATACCATAGATATAGTGCTATGCATGCTTCTATTTTAAGCAGCTTAGTTTTGCAGTCTGAAGTGAATCAGTCACTATGGTGCTGGATGATCTCTGAAGTGAATCAGTCACTATGGTGCTGGATGATCTCTGAAGTGAATCAGTCACTATGGTGCTGGATGATCTCTGAAGTGAATCAGTCACTATGGTGCTGGATGATCTCTGAAGTGAATCAGTCACTATGGTGCTGGATGATCTCTGAAGTGAATCAGTCACTATGGTGCTGGATGATCTCTGAAGTGAATCAGTCACTATGGTACTGGATGATCTCTGCCTTTTCTCCTGTTCTCATCACTCCCAAGGCAAGAATTTTATGTATGATGTCACAATGGCCTTGCGAGTGGCTCTGGGTAAAAGCATGAAGAATTTATATGAATATGAATAACTAAAATCAACATGTCCTGTGCCTGCCTGCCTGGCCTCAGGGCTACAGACGCACTGGGCTGGTGGAAATGGAGAGGATGAGAGAGTCCGAGCCGTGCGTCTGTGGTGAGGGGGCGGTTTAGCGTTGGCGGTCCTTTGATCAGTGAGGAGAGAGAAAGGATGTTGGGCAGCAGTGAAGGAGGGGCTCAGCACATACCAGTCCCATGGGAATGATTTCTTCTGGAGGGGGGGGGTTCGATCCCAAAGCAAAGAAGTGAACGCGTTTGAAGTCGTGATCAAGGCCGCGCTGTCCAAGGTGCGGGGGTAGGGTGGGAGACGGGCGGGGCTGACACACGCCACAGGCAGCGTAAGCGGCTCTGAGATCGCCTACCAATGCGGCCTTCGCTACCCATCAGCGGGAGAGCTGCATGCAGAGAGAGGTGGATGTTGAGAGATATGGCTTTGGCTTTCTTTTTAACAAACAATCCATTTATACGGCAGGATATTTACTGAACCAATTCAGGTAAAGTGCCTCATTCAAGTGTACAGCAGCAGTGCCTCTTTGGAGAATCAAACTTAAAACTTAAAACATTAGAGTTGGAAAGGTGCAATTATTGACTTTTTTCTTTTATTTAGGGCTGTTTGAGGGTTATTTATTAAAAAATGGTTTTATTGTTATTATATTAAAACAGATAATGCCAAACAAATATGACTTATAAGCTGTGTAACGGGAGCAACACCGGTTTCTTACCGCAAAAGAGACTTTCAGCACATCTCTGGTATTTTATGATTAAACCAAAGTCGAAAAAATGCCCAACAAGCAAGTTCTGGAATAAAATACATTTAGTATGGAGCCTGAATTGTACATTCACTACCAAACCGTGAAAACATGCCGTACAGTAAAGTAAAGCCAAAGCTAGCATCCTTCTTGAAATTATGCTGACCAAAGAAATGTAGAGAACCCTCCACTTCTTAAACCAGGCAGATGAAAATATTTAGTATGGATTGGACACGCATATATACACATGCACACACAAAACTACAATTTTGGATGAGTAATACTTCCAGAGCATGAATTTAGGATTTTTAAAGCCACATATTTACTTTGAATGCATGCGGTAATTTGATTTAAGCATTTAGATTTTTGCTTGTAGTCTGTATCCTGCAGTATTTTGATTTATTCGTGTTTTATTTTTTCTACTTTTGCATTGTGATTGTTCAAGAATTCCCCTAGCAATGATGACTTCTTACAATACAGTTATTATCTTCAATGTTTATGTTGTACATTTCTATAAAACACAATCTCACAGCACGTGAAGTGTTTTTTCATATTTTTCCACCTGAAATGTGACTCAGAAACTGTGAAACGGTGGGAGTGCTGAACTGTTACACCTCTAGTAACAGCTCAACATATTAAGCTCAGGGCTGCTGCTGCTGGCAGACTGTGCCCTCTTTTTCCACAAAATGGCGTGAAGGGATAAGTGAGAAACAAGAAACAAGAAAGGTGCCCCCCCCCCCCCATCCACATCTGCCTGGGACAACAGCCTAACAAGGGCGGCAGTGTAGTGTAATGGTTAAGGAACTGGGTTTGTAACCGAAAGGTTGCAGGTTCCATTCCCAGGCCGGACACTGCTGTTGTACCCTTGAGCAAGGTACTTCACCTGCATCGCTTCAATATATATCCAGCTGTATCAATGGATACTATGTATAAATGCAAAAATGCTGTGTAAGTTGCTCTGGATAAGAGCGTCTGCTAAATGCCTGTAATGTAATGTAATGTAATGTAACAACCACCTCAGGAAGCCCAGACCATCCATGATCCCTTTCGATGGTCACTCGTTTCAATGTCACCGGCTAATGCAAAGGAACAGGCTTCAGTTTGACTCCTGGAGCAGGTAATTGCAATGGAGTGCATGTTTGGATATGGACAGGAGAGATGCAGTATTTAAAAGTCTACCCATTTAACACCAAATTCCCTCATTACGAGGGAGGCATCTCCTTCCAATGAGCTGTCCTCTTGGATTTAAAATCGGATCGGGTTGAATGCGCTTGTTTTCTGTGCCAAAGGATGCATCCGAAGCCCAGTGCTTCGCTTTCCCCATGGCCACACCGCTCTCTCTCTGTAAACGGGAACATTACAGATGCAAAGACACTGCATAATTAAGGCTTTGCTGAGGGTTGTGGATGCAGTAGTTTGACACAGTGTACATAAATAACCTACCTATATACTGATGCAGTCAGCAGTGGGTCAAAAAATAAAAGGCCACAAAATCACGTCATGTTTTTTTTTCCAGATGTTTCTGTGATATGCAATACTCGTAACAATATTTTGTGTTGCTATGGCTGATAAACAGAAGTAACCATGATAACATGATTAATAAACAAAAGATTCAAGTACTTATCTCTTTGAACAAGAAACAATGGGCCGGGTTAAGAGAACCCGGATTAAAGGTGATTCACATTAATCCGGGTTCAATCTCTTCATTTTACTACCGCATTTATGTTGCTTGTGGATTCCGTGAAACTGGGGTTACCACAGATTTTTACAGCATGGGTACCATAGCGTCACAAACCCATGGCATACCTACCAGCGAGCGGCAAAAACAGGCCAGAGAGAGGCCGAGATCATGGGAAGGCCAGATAAGAGTGGTGTGTTGGCAGGGGTGGTCAGTAGAGGGCCAACATGTCCTTAAAGAGATTATTTATCTGGTCAAACTATGTCACAAATGTTCTCCCTGCACCTCTGCACTTGTGTTTCCACATCTTTTCTCAATATTCTTGACTGTGACACATGCGAGAATATGAATGGTTATCATCTCCACTGTCTGTCACAGAAATAAACTCCACCGTATGTAATAACAGTGTAGTCTCGACCCCGGATGAGACAGTGTCTGGAACGGAAATTTAAAGTTTGTGACATTTTCCTACAATTTGTTTAGTTCCACCAAGTCTCAGACAACATTATGTAATAAGTCACATCAGCACAATTAGTCAGGAGCAGTTGCTTGCTAACATGGCTCAATTACCATCAACGCTGTCCCTTTGCCCACTGATGCTTGTCCACAGTTGATAACATGGCTGCTTGTGGCAGAGGCCACTTAATCAGCTTTAAAAGTCACTGTAGTTCTAAGTTGGTGCTTTTTGTTTTTGCCAGCGATTTAAAAAAGGGTTCAGCGCGGGCTGCGGTAGCCATGTTGCTCATACGTCTCCCACTGTTTCTCGCATTATTTAGGTGGATGGATGCACTGTATCGCGTCTTGTATTGATCTGCTCCGCGAATGTAACATAACGTCTCCCAGTTTCAACACAGAACAGAGACGTGGAGAGAAACTGAAGGCGTAAGCAAAAAAACAAAAATGAAGAACAGCTATAGTAGATCCTTATAATCATGATAATTATATTAATAACTGATTTTCTTTGCAGTCCTGGCAGCACGTTATGACAGTAACTGGCCAAAACTGCAGAATCATCTCTTCCTTCAGCCTTCAGCTGTGACATTTCCTGCTCAAACTACAACAACCTCACCTTCCCTTGTCAAAGCAATATTCTCATGAATAATTACACCTCCATAATCTCCCTGTCGACTTCCTTTCTGAGTACATTTGCACAGAAGCAATATAACTCCAGCTAGCAATTGATCTAAAAATAAAGTAATAAATATAATAAAGTTATAAAAAAAGAAGAAGAGCCTGAAACAAGAGAGAAACACCTTCAGGAGTTTGTGAGACGTGCAGAGAAAAGCACCGCACAGAAGTGAGACGTGCAGAGAAAAGCACCGCACAGAAGTGAGACGTGCAGAGAAAAGCACCGCACAGAAGTGAGACGTGCAGAGAAAAGCACCGCACAGAAGTGAGACGTGCAGAGAAAAGCACCGCACAGAAGTGAGACGTGCAGAGAAAAGCACCGCACAGAAGTGAGACGTGCAGAGAAAAGCACCGCACAGAAGTGGGCTGTGCAGAGAAAAGCACCGCACAGAAGTGAGACGTGCAGAGAAAAGCACCGCACAGAAGTGAGACGTGCAGAGAAAAGCAGAAAAAATTGACAGAATCCGCTTCATTCGTGTACGTATATGTGCTAGAAGCATCATTTTGAGACGGTTTTAGCTGTCCTATAAAAGTGAATGGAGAGCGACAAATACTCTATTCTGGATTATCAGCACAGCGCAACTAACTTCGCCACCATTTGCACTCATATTTACATTTATATTACATTACAATTATTTGCCGGATACTTTTATCCAAAGGTCATTGACACAACTACTAAGCAAATCCGACAAAGCACAACTTTCTCACAACGTAGGAGCTATCCCTAGTAATGAACATAGAATACAGTCAGCTATACATTCTTAACTATAAAATAGCAAAAAACACAAATAGAAAAAATAAAAATAAAAAACAGGAAGTACGTACTATATAATTGGCCCTATATAGGTAGGTTAATCAAGGTGGAGTCTGAAAAAGTGTGTTTTCAGACCACAACGGAAAACAGACAGTGTTTCAGCTGAGCGCAGCGGAGTAGGGAGTTTGTTCCACCACTGGGGAGCTAGGGTGGAGAAGCTCCGCAGTCGGGACAAGCGAGAGCCGTTAACACAGAGGGAGGGAAGTGCAAGTCGCCCTGCAGCAGCAGAGCGAAGTGGTCGAGCAGGAGTGTAGTGCTGGTCAAGTCCTGTAGGTAGGAGGGGCCTGACCTTTTGGCTGCAGTGTAGGCCAGGGTCAGAACTTTGAACCTGATCCTGGCTACAACTGGCAGCCTGTGGAGTGACCTCAGCAGGGGGGTGACATGCGAGAACTTTGGGAGGTTTAACACAAGCCGAGCACCCGCATTCTGGACCAGTTGTAGGGGCAGAATGGCGCAGGCTGGTAGGCTTGCGAGAAGGGAGTTGCAGTTGTCCTGATGTGAGGTGACCATGGTCTGGACAAGAAGCTGGGCGGAGTAGGTGGTCAGGTACGGCCGAATCCTCCTGATGTTGTACAGGAGGAACCTGCAGGACCATGCCATTGGCCTGATGTGTTCGTTGAAGTCTAACTGGTCATCCAGGACCACCCCCAGGTTCCTAGCAGAGTGGGAGGCGGTCACCATGGTTCCGTCGACGGTGATGGACAGGTCTAGAAGCGGGGAGGTCTTGTATGGCATGAAGAGCAGCTCAGTCTTGTCGAGGTTGAGCTTCAGGTGATGGCTAGACATCCACTCAGAGATGTCAGCCAGGCAAGCAGATATCTTGTCCTTAGCCTGTGGGGTAGAGGGAGGGAAAAAGAGGAAAAGTTGAGTGTCATCAGCATAACAATGGTAAAACAAGCCATGTGAATTAATAACCAATCATATCATGGCCAGGTAACTACACAACCCAAAGTTCTACCAAAGTTACGTTGTGCTTTAAGTAGACAGCTTGTGGCCACTTCACCCATTCAGCGTTTGGTGCAGGTAAATAGAATTTAGCCATTAAAAACAACTCTGAACATAAATTGCGAACAAAGTGACAGGTACACGTGTACAACTCCTTCAGTTTTGTTGCGAATCACTCGCAAAACTCCTCTGCTTAAACATTTACAACCTTCTCATGAAGACAGAGGAGAACCGTCGCCTCGTCCATCCGTATTTACATCCCAAAGTAATCTCTGCTTTTGTTGAGTCTTCAAACCATCATTCTTTCATTCGGAAGTTTGCGCAGCGGAGCGTGAGGGAATACGATAACAGGGAATGCTAATCATAAGCCTGCATCTATACATTTCTACACAGACGCCCTTCAAATAATGCGTGGCTGAGGTGACCTAGTTCACATTCATTGAAAGGATTTTTGATGTCTATTTAGTCTCTCCTACAGAAAGTAGTGTCTGTATCTATAATCTGTGCTTTAACCCAAAGGATGAAACAACCCAGAAAGCACACAACACAACAAACGCAAACAACTAACAGCGTTCCTCCATTTTATTGACTATTTTCCAGTGACATTTTCAGTGAAATACTTGTGTATAATGATTATTATTTTTATTTTTACAGATTTTTTCTTTAGCCCCACGATGGTAAATGAGTGTAGAGCCCTCGTTATATGCTGAGCCTTTGACCCTCAGGGTCATTCTGTTCCATTAAACTCTATCAGGAAGAAGGGCGTCAGAGGAAAGGATGGAGAAAGCAAGAGAAGTGACAGGGAGACCATCGGCAGTGAAAGAACGCGCTCCATCTTTCTGAAGAATTTACAGAGGGCTTTTCTGAAGGCAGCCCCAACCCTGGGTACTTTCCCTCCAAAAGTGTTGAGACTCTGGAAGCGCCTGTAAAACGTGCAGGAATTTCTATCCCTTCCTGTTTATGCTGGTGTAGAATCTGGAAACAGCAACTGAAATCACGTCGGGGTCACCAAATGTAGAATCTGGAAACAGCAACTGAAATCATGTCGGGGTCACCAAATGTAGAATCTGGAAACAGCAACTGAAATCATGTTGGGTTCTCCAAATTGTAAAACTCCGCAATTACTAGACCAATGAGGGAATAGCTCGGAGCGAAGGTTTAAGCGTGATGTATTCCACTATTGCTGTGGGAAAAGGTAAAAGTTATTTAGAAATATTATTATTTTATTTACTCGTTTATCTGACTCGTTTATTTATAATTATAATTTAGAATTTTGGTTAAACATGCGTGGAGCTCGGAGTGGTTACACTCAACTCGCCCTTAGGTAACACCATTACTTCAATATATGTTTGCCGGAATCAACATTATTGCTGAAACTCAGTTCGGTGGCGAACGCAGAGGTTGGGGGTCTAGCCAACACAATACATGATATTCATTTATCATAGATAGTTGCGAGCCCAGGAGTGCATTTAAAGGGCTCCTTAAGGCAGATTTGACAAGAACCGGCGTAAAACGCCCATGGGTTCTCTTCACATGAAATCACCAGAACCATGCACTACTCTGAGTGTATTTAAAGGGCTCCTTAAGGCTAATTTGACAAGAACCGGCGTAGAACGCCCATGGGTTCTCTTCACATCAAATCACCAGAACCATATACTACCCAACCCTGTTTGTGGACAGAAAACTTGACTGCCTACCCAACTTGAGAACGCCACCTCTGTACCAGGCCGCTGATCAGTCGGTCCTGGGTCAGAATTGTCCCCCTGAGTCTTCAGTCGTAATTTAGGCTGAAAAGGGTATAAGATGGATGAGAGCCACGCATGTTAAATATAAAAAGAATTGGATAACAGGCAGGGAGGTCATTAGCTTAGAATTAGCCCTGAGTGAGATGCAGGAGTTCTGACTCTGAGACTCAAGCATACACACCACAGTGCTTGGAACGCTGCAGCTCAGATCATGCAGGCAATTGAAGCTGGAAAAAGGGATTAAAAGAAAGATGCAGTTGATGTGAAAACATGGTAATTTATTAATGACAAATAATCACTGGTTAAAACTGTATGAGCAAACACGAACACATTCAATGCCTATAACTAAACACAGGATAACATGCTGCTAAGACACATAAACATGAACAAGTTCACAAACAAAGTATATCACCAAGTGATTCCGTACGGTGTGACTATGGTACCAGGAGAACTGTTAAGCAGATTCTCCCATATGAAAATGACTATGGTGCCACTACAGCACCAGGAGACCTGTTAAGCAGATTCTCCTCGAATATCCCTTTGGGTTTTCCTTAAATGCAGTACAGCGCACACCACAAGTCCCTTTGTTTGTCCAAATAAGGTCAGGCAGGAAGAGAAGTTTCACCACCCAGGGACCCCCCTCCAGGGAGAGAAACAGCTACCCCTCCCAATCTAGTGACAGTAATAAGACTCTTTGAACGACGGCGCGTGATCTTATGATCTTCTCTATCATATCTAGATATCAGGTGAGGTCCCGGTGATGGCCACTCTAGGTTCCAGATATTTATATGGACAAGCGCATCCCTTATACAATCCTCCTTCCACATTCTTTATTTCTCCCCCTCCTATACTTGCACATACCACACACTTCAATTAGTATTATCCAGGTTCACCACATTTATCACATTATCCACAATTACTTTATACTTCCACAGTTACCAATTTACATGCACATACATATGATTCAATATACATATACAGCTTCAGTCCAGAACCTAGGCCGTAAAAAACCTGTGAGCAAGCCTGAGTTCCCAGCGTCATTAGGGATGCCGTTACCTTCTGATGTCCAGTTGTAGGCTCAACCCCAGCTGTAGTTTACTAGGCCGTGAGAGGTCAGAGGAAAAGGTTCTCAGACCACCAGGTAAATTGTTTTATTGCACCCTCAAGGAAGTCACCACCAGCTCCAAGGGTTTATGACTGATTTCCAGCCTTACACTGGTTCACATGTGTGACATTTTTTTTTATTTGGCTGGATATTTTTCTGCGGGAATCTGGGTTAAATTGGCTTGTCCCAGGGTCCCGGACCCACAGCCCTCTGGTAACAAAGCCTTTAACCCCCAGAGTGCACTGCTGCGTCACCCTGCGTCTGCTCTGTTGACTCTCTTTTAATGGCTGCGCAATTTAAACAAAAAAATAAAAAATAAAAAATAAAAAAGGCGAGACTGACTGGGCCATCAGGGAGGCGGTGGATGACAGTCAATTACAGATGATAGGAGCAGATTGTGCGCCGTCCCGGCGGCGTTAAAGACACGAGGCTCCCCTGACAATGCTGAAGACGGGACTCTCCGGAGAGCAGGAGCGAGGGACGATAAATCTGTCTCCTCTGTACACCCCCCCGGAGATGGTTTCGGAAAAGAAAAAAAACTACCAGAAGCCCAAGCAAAGGACTAATCCTGCCATTTGAGGACACGGTGAGAAATCAAAGAATCTGATTACTCCATTCACAAATACTCCCCCCACCCACTCTTCTGTTTAAGAAATGCATGCCTTAATTTGGTCCGCTTATAATGTATACAACTATTCTGAAAATTGAGTAGAAGTTCTGTTTCGAAAAGATAGGCAAACATTTTTTTTAACAAAACCAGACATAACACTCACATTTGTTTTTAAAAGGACATTGGAACTTGCTGAAAGAGCAATTCAGTTTCTAAACAATGGAATCTCTACTCCAGGCAGCAAAGAACAAATTGTTTTGTTCAGTGTACACTGTCATAGCTTTATAGGACACGCTCAGACACGCATGCAAGCATGCACACACACACACGCGCGCACACACCTGCACGCATGCACACACACACACGCACACATGCACACACACGCAAGCACGCATGCACACCCATGCGCGCACACACACATGCACGCACGCACACCAACACACACACGCACGCACACCAACACACACACGCACGCACACCCACACAACAATCCAGGTGTGCTCATTTGCCACACTTTTAGGATTCTGTTTTTTCCCCCCAAAAATGGGCTGGGCTTTTGCAAAGAATATAGTATTTTCTATGTTTTTTTATTTTTTTTCCCTTTGAGTCAGATGGTTTCCAACGTATTGAACGTGCCCGGGATGGGGAGAATAAATATGATTGGAAATGTTCCGTAGCCTCAGCTCCGTCATGGTCACGTGATCATACATAAGCACTTTCTTCATTCCTTCAGCACTGGGTTGGTTATTTGGTTATTAGAAACATTCAAATATATTATTTTTTAGGTGCAACTTATTTTGATGTAACTAACCACTGGTTTGCATTATTATATACGTGCGTATATTTCAAGGTAGTTTGTGAATGAAAAAGCGAAAACAGGAACAAAAAAGACTAAAATGGAATAAAAGGATTTTAAAAAACTGAATTTGCCTTTTTTTTTAAATGTAATCCTAGAAGCCTTACACTCTGGAGGATACCACAAACACCCAGGGATGCATTAATCCCTAAACAGAATCCAAACACATCAAAAAACATGTTAAGACACATCTATTTTAATGACATAATGCAACACTGGTGTGGTTCCTCCACACGTAAGATGTTCACAGACTCAAAAAACATAACTCACTTAAATAATGTTTATTTTTCCTCCACATCATACTGTATTGTGTGCAAGAGTTTACATCCAGAAACTAACAACATGTACATGGCAGAATCACTAAACCTGAAATACAACACTACTTAGCCCTGGTCCTGGTGGGGCTACAGTATCTACAGCACTACTCAACCCAGGTCCTGGTGAGGCTACATTATCTACAGGGCTACTCAACCCTGGCGCTGGAGAGCTACAGTACCTACAGGACAACTCAACCCTGGTCCTGGTGGAGCTACATTATTTACAGGGCTACTCAATCCTGGTCCTGGTGGGGCTACATTATCTTCAGGGCTACTCACCCCTGGTCCTGGTGGGGCTACAGTATCTATGGGGCTACTCAACCCAGGTCCTGGTGGGGCTACAGTATCTACAGCACAACTCAACCCTAGTGCTGGTGGGGCTACAGTATCTACAGGGCTACTCAGCCCTGGTCCTGGTGGGTCTACAGTATTTACAGGGCTACTCAATCCTGGTCCTGGTGGGGCTACAGTATCTACAGCACTACTCAACCCCAGTGCTGGTGGGGCTACAGTATCTACAGGGCTACTCAACCCTGGTCCTGGTGGGTCTACAGTATTTACAGGGCTACTCAATCCTGGTCCTGGTGGGGCTACATTATCTTCAGGGCTACTCAACCCTGGTCCTGGTGGGGCTACAGTATCTACAGGGCTACTCAACCCTGGTGCTGGTGGGGCTACAGTATCTACAGGGCTACTCAACCCTGGTGCTGGAGGGGCTACAGTATCTACAGGACTACTCAACCCTGGTCCTGGTGGGGCTATAGTATCAACAGCACTACTCAACCCTGTTGCTGGAGAGCTACAGTACCTACAGGACTACTCAACCCTGGTTTTGGTGGGGCTACAGTATCTACAGGGCTACTCAACTCTGGTGCTGGAGCAGCTACTTACAAAGCTACTAAGCTTTGGTCACAGAAGAGCCACAGCTTCTTCCGATTTTGAATATCATCCAGTTACATAACTGCCTGATTCCACTCTTTCACTGTCCCCAATGAATCATTTTAACTTGCCTCTCGTGAGCTGGAGAGCGTTTCGGGTGGAAGGACAGTGGAAAAAACATAATGTGACTATGGCCCACCAAGTGAGGTCAGTACTCAAACTATTCAGATTTCAGATGGTGTGTAAAGATGTAGATTTAAAGAGACAACTGCAGGACTTTTCTGAGAAAATTAACTACTGCAGAATACTGAGCAGATTTACCTCTGAAAAGTGATAAGCTTAGCAAGATAAAGCTCTGTCTCACAAGGGTATTAAAAAGTAAGGCCAAGATGAGCCACTTAAAACCAGAAAATGCAACAGAATACCATAACTAATGTGTTTCCAATGAGGATAGAGATTACTGAGAGATGCCATTTGGCAGTTTCTCTAATTTAAATAATATTCAGAATATTTCTAATTCCATTTTTTTACTTTTTTGTTTTTATAAACTTGAAAAAGTGCACTTATTCTGGATCTGCAAGTTACTCACAATGAGCATTTTGCAAGTTGCAATGAAAAAAAAAAAATTCTTTGCCTGTAGGGAGTGAAACAGTAACTCTTTATACATACTTAAGTTTCTGTATACATGTGTATGTATTTCTAGGCTGCTAGAAGGAAATAAAGAGCAGATTGTGTAAAATACTTTCATTAAATACTCTGACTGCTTAACGGCAGTCTGCGATAATTATATCAGCAGCACTGGATTGCTGTTGGTAATTCATTGTGAATTTGGGTTGACTGCATGCAGTTATTTCACAGTGCAGTATACTGATGCATTAACTACACAGCTCACCTTGATGAGAAAATAATGTTGTTTGAGACTTGCAGACTGAACTATTTGTCCAAAAAACTTTCAAAGCTGAAGCCAGCCATTATTTTTTGTTTATATATAAAAATGTTTTGAAATGCTTGTTGAATGCCTCTTTAAACCTATGACTGTCTGGTTAAATACATATTTGCAATACTTATATGTCTATAAAGGTTGGCAACACTCCTGTAGATCACTGAGAATTTTCAACTGTGTTCCTGAACAAAACATACGATCATATTAAAGACGGCTTTTGTTAAGAATATTGGTGAAAATTGACGTTTCTATCAGTCATCTGCAGGAATTCTACTCCAATGTATTTAAAATAATTATTTTCGCTCAAGTCTGGATTGGTGGCAACTCAATTCATTTTTACATTTTTAAAAAAAAGTATGTCCTCTTGTCGTTCAGCTTGGCACCTCCTCCCAGGTTTAAAGCACACTTTGGAGGGCTGGTTTCTCCTCTACTTTGCTTCAATCTGCTACTTGACACAGGGTGACATTGACAGACCGTTCTCTATGTCTCTGCAGAATAGTGGAAACTAAAGACCATTTACAGTTCCTAAACGTACACCACCAGTCATGTACAAAAACTCCAAACTCCTTTATCCAGTCACATTTCCCCTTTGATTCAGTGAACCACATACACATGTACGACGTTCAGATACACGCCCAAACACAAACACAAATACACACACATGTGTATTTCAAACTGAAAAACAGCACACACAAGCAACCTATTTCAGTACACAACAAAAAGAAAAGCCTTTTGGAAATGGCGGTGGGTTGAAGCGAGAGGACATCTTTACATGGTTATTGATCTACTGATATTCTGAAAGGACACCCGCAGCAGCGCTGGCTCCTGTCTCTAACAGTGTAATCAAATCAGCTGCTGGAGCTCTTTTCTGCACTGGCCTACAAAGGGAAGGGATATGCCAATAACCGCTGTCAAAATATTTGTATGGCTGTCATAAATGGTAGGCAAGCTCATTTACTATGCCTCGTACCCAGGGCATATGACAGGAGGAGGCCCTGCTTTACTATGCCCCGTACCCAGGGCATATGACAAGCTCATTTACTATGCCCCGTACCCAGGGCATATGACAAGCTCATTTACTATGCCCCATACCCAGGGCATATGACAGGAGGAGGCCCTGCTTTACTATGCCCCGTACCCAGGGCATATGACAGGAGGAGGCCCTGCTTTACTATGCCCCGTACCCAGGGCATATGACAGGAGGAGGCCCTGCTTTACTATGCCCCGTACCCAGGGCATATGACAGGAGGAGGCCCTGCTTTACTATGCCCCGTACCCAGGGCATATGACAGGAGGAGGCCCTGCTTTACTATGCCTCGTACCCAGGGCATATGACAGGAGGAGGCCCTGCTTTACTATGCCTCGTACCCAGGGCATATGACAGGAGGAGGCCCTGCAGGACAAAGGGCTGCATTGGCAAAAAAATAAATACAGCGAAAGGTTTAATCTTTTTCTTAAAATAAAAACTTTGTTTGATTGGTTTTTTTTTCTAAAACATTTTTCTCAGGAACTCATTTTATTTTGACATTCCACTTCTCTAGGCTCTAAGACTGCAACTCACTTAAAGAGAGCTGGAGCTTCTGCTAAACTATGGGCTTCCAGGACCTGAAAAACTTCAGACAAGAGAAGGCTGAGGCAGCTGTGCTATTAGGTGTTTAAACAATTTACTTTCCAGTTTCATCAATAACGTTTCAGCAAGTTGAGGGAAAAAACATTTCAGTGTGGCTGTAGGTTTACTGCTCGAGTGGGTTTGGAAAGTTTTGCACAGTGGAGCTGGTGAAATAGAATAATAATGCTAGTAGTGGTGTGTGTGTGTGTGCATCTGTGTGTGTGTGTGTGTGTGTGCATGTGTATCTGTGCGTCTGCGTGAGTATGTGTGAAATATGTTTGCATGGGTTTGTATGTGTGTAAGTATGTTTGCATGCGTGTGTATGTGTGTAAGTATGTGAGTGAGTGTGTGTGCAGTTGTGTGAGTATGTTTGTGTGTGTGTGAAAGTATGTGTGTGTGCATGTGTGTGAGTATGTGTGCATGCGTGTGTGTGTGTGCGCGCGTACATGTCTGTGAGTATGTTTGCGCGTGTGCACGTGTATGTGTGAGTATTTGTGTGCGAGCGTGTGTGCATGAGTATGTGCATGTCTGCGTGTGCACGTGCATGTGTGTGTGAGTATGTGTGTGCGAGCGTGTGTGCGTGTGTGAGTATGTGTGTGTGAGCGTGTGCGTGTGTGTGTGAGTATGTGTGTGCAAGCGTGCGTGCGTGTGTGTGAGTATGTGTGTGCGAGCGTGTGTGCGTGTGTGAGTATGTGTGTGTGAGCGTGTGCGTGTGTGTGTGAGTATGTGTGTGCGAGCGTGCGTGCGTGTGTGTGAGTATGTGTGTGCGAGCGTGCGTGCATGTGTGTGTGATTATGTATGTGTGTGCGAGCATGCGTGTGTGTGATTATGTGTGTGTGTGCGAGTGTGCGTGCGTGTGTGCGAGTATGTGTGTGTGTGAGCGTGTGCGTGTGAGTATGTGTGCGAGCGTGCGTGCGTGTGTGTGAGTATGTGTATGCGAGCGTGCGTGCATGTGTGTGTGATTATGTATGTGTGTGCGAGCATGCGTGTGTGTGATTATGTGTGTGTGTGCAAGTGTGCGTGCGTGTGCGTGCGTGTGCGTGTGTGCGAGTATGTGTGTGTGCGAGCATGCGTGTGTGTGTGTGTGAGTATGTGTATGTGAGTATGTGCTGCCTGTGTGTGTGTGTGAGTATGTGTGCGTGTGTGTGTGTGTGAGTATGTGTGTGATTATGTGCAGCATGTGTGTGTGAGTATGTGTGTGTGTGCAGCATGTGTGTGTGAGTATGTGTGTGTGTTTGTGTGTGTGTGTGTGAGTATGTGTGCGTGTGTGTGAGTATGTGTGTGAGTATGTGTGCGTGTGTATGTGTGTGAGTGTGTGTGTGTGCGTGTGTGTGAGTATGTGTGTGAGTGTATGTGTGAGTGTGTGTGTATGTGAGTGTGTGTGTGTGTGTGTGTGTGTGTGTGAAAGTGTGTGTGTGTGTGTGTGTGAGTGTGTGTGTGGGTGTATGTGCAGCCTGTGTGTCAGCATGGGGCCTCAGTGCTGTCCCCTCTAGCAGGGGTAGGGTGTGGTCACCAGTGTGGAAGAGGAGATGTAGAATACGGCAGATGCCAAGGACGCCTGATCAAAGGCCTGTTCTTTCTAACCCCAGGGGAGACTCATATGCACGTATCACTACAGATTTAGCTCAGTGCACCAAAGATCAAGTAAAATATGTGCTGTGTGGCCCAAGTGCAAAAATAACCCTGCAATAAGGACACTTTTAACAACACATAAGTGGTGTGTACTGTGAGTGCACTCTCATATTTAACACCACATCTTTAGAACCATGCTGTTCTAATAATTCCAGTAGATTAAGTGTTATGAAGGCGGCCTTGTACCTACCCTACCATTAATCTGAACAAGAAGTCAAGACCACTGATCAGCATTTTATTGTATATGCATCCACATTCTCTCTCTCTCTCTCTCTCTCTCTCTCTCTCTCTTTATATTTCTTTATATGTTTACTCCCTTGGCATACTGGCCCTTTATCTTACATTTTAAACATTGTGATGAAATGGAACTAATAATAATTTTGTTTGTTTTGTAAATATTTATTTACATTGCATTGTTAAATAAAGGTGCCATAAAATTCAAAATTCAAATTCTCTCTCTCTCTCTTTCTCTTTCTCTTTCTCTCTCTGTCTCTCTCTCTCTCTCTCTCTCTCTTTCTCTTTCTCTCTCTGTCTCTCTCTCTCTCTCTCTCTCTCTCTCTTTCTCTCTCTGTCTCTCTCTCTCTCTCTCTCTCTCTCTCTCTCTCTCTCTCTCTCTCTCTCTCTCACTCTGTCACTCACACACCCAAACACCTGCTTATCAGGAAGACAAAATGTCTGCAATGCTGGTTTAAATTCAGGGCAAAGACTGTCTTTTGGGTTTGGGCTAAGGAAGGCTGTATTTTGTAAGGCAGTCTGACAGGACCCCTGCCATATTTTCAGCACTGCTTTTACCACAGAGTCTTTCATTTTCTGCTGTATAACCACATGGGAGAGAAACGGCTCTGTGTGCCACACGGCTTAGACCTCCCAAGGAGAGCTTCTATGGTGCTACGTCCCTTACTTTGAGCAAATGACCTTCAGCCATTATTACCTCGTTTTATTATTAGACATCACAAGTATATGCAGTAGCTCAGAATGAATGGAAAACACAGTGGAAGGATGGCAGTATCTGCTAAACCCCCCCCCCCCCCCAAATTTAAGGACAACCCCCCCCCCCCCACCTCCCCACAGAGCAAGTCTTAAATAAACTCGTAAACGTTGATGCCTAAAGAAGCAGCAGCAACAACAGAAGGATACAGAAAGAGAAAGTCTGTTTGTTCTTCTTCCCGTAAGTACAGAGCACATGGCCTCAAGCCAAGCAGATGTAGAAACACGTAAGGCCCATGTCCTAGTTCAGCTCGACAACTCACATTGCCAAAAACACACAGTGCAGTGCTACCTAAAATATATTCAGGCAGAGAGTCACCGAACAAGCCACAGTTACGTATCTGTTTTCTTTAAGTAGCGCGGAGCTGAGGAAAACATATTTTGTATTTTGTTTTGTATACTGTGGATTTACTGCAATAACACCCAAGCTCTGGGGATATTAAGGGGACAAAACAGGACAGGTGAGTACGCACGGTTAGTACAAAACAGAACATCGCATATATCCCCACCCAAGCTCTGGGGATATTAAGAGGACAAAACAGGACAGGTGAGTACGCACGGTTAGTACAAAGCAGAACATCGCATATATCCCCACCCAAGCTCTGGGGATATTAAGGGGACAAAACAGGACAGGTGAGTACGCACGGTTAGTACAAAGCAGAACATCGCATATATCCCCACCCAAGCTCTGGGGATATTAAGGGGACAAAACAGGACAGGTGAGTACGCACGGTTAGTACAAAACAGAACATCGCATATATCCCCACCCAAGCTCTGGGGATATTAAGCGGACAGAACAGGACAGGTGAGTACGCACGGTTAGTACAAAGCAGAACATCGCATATATCCCCAACCAAGTTCTGGGGAAATTAAGAGGACAAAACAGGACAGGTGAGTACGCACGGTTAGTACAAAACAGAACATCGCATATATCCCCACCCAAGCTCTGGGGATATTAAGCGGACAGAACAGGACAGGTGAGTACGCACGGTTAGTACAAAGCAGAACATCGCATATATCCCCACCCAAGTTCTGGGGATATTAAGGGGACAAAACAGGACAGGTGAGTACGCACGGTTAGTACAAAGCAGAACATCGCATATATCCCCACCCAAGCTCTGGGGATATTAAGGGGACAAAACAGGACAGGTGAGTACGCACGGTTAGTACAAAGCAGAACATCGCATATATCCCCACCCAAGCTCTGGGGATATTAAGGGGACAAAACAGGACAGGTGAGTACGCACGGTTAGTACAAAGCAGAACATCGCATATATCCCCACCCAAGCTCTGGGGATATTAAGCGGACAGAACAGGACAGGTGAGTACGCACGGTTAGTACAAAGCAGAACATCGCATATATCCCCACCCAAGTTCTGGGGATATTAAGGGGACAAAACAGGACAGGTGAGTACGCATGGTTAGTACAAAGCAGAACATCGCATATATCCCCACCCAAGCTCTGGGGATATTAAGCGGACAGAACAGGACAGGTGAGTACGCACGGTTAGTACAAAGCAGAACATCGCATATATCCCCACCCAAGTTCTGGGGATATTAAGGGGACAAAACAGGACAGGTGAGTACGCATGGTTAGTACAAAGCAGAACATCGCATATATCCCCACCCAAGCTCTGGGGATATTAAGCGGACAGAACAGGACAGGTGAGTACGCACGGTTAGTACAAAGCAGAACATGGCAGTAAAACATTGCTGCTTGTTCTGTTGTACATTATTCAAGGTAAAGAATTCTTCCCACTTTGTAAAGCCTGCCTGCAGGTATGCAGCTCTCCCACAGACTAAACGAAAGGCTGTGAAGCTCATTGTACGAGCTGATGAGACAGTGCAGACTCTACCGCTCCTTTCAGCTGACCAGCTAAACTGACACTTACTTTTAGGCATTTAACAGAGCAAATTACACTGATCACAGTTCTACATACAATCCACTCAGGTTAAGCACCTTTCTTCAGGGTACAGGGAAGAACCCATAACCTTTGTGTTAAAGGTTATGGGTCCAAGTCCATTTTCCTAGACATTACACTACACTGCCACTCTTGTGGAAATTTTATATATTCAAATAGACTAAGCAAGATATATTACCAAGAGCAGAAAAGATATAGCAACCCTCCAAACATATACATTATTGCCACTTCCAATCCAAACATTACAATATGCAAAAAAAAACGTTTTTATTACTGTGAAATGTATCAAAACAGCCGCATATTTATAATATACTCCATTTCCATGAGGGGCAGTATCTATCCATGGCTGTTTTACGACGTAAATGTAATACCTTGCATTTTAAATTTGATACCTCTCAGTTTAAGTGGTTGCTTGGTGTGCACGACCAAGTGAATCTTGGGTTTAAAAATCTAAAATAAAAAATCAATTGAGGGGTCACATATGCAAAAGTAGAGTGAAAGCCAAATTCATACTAAAACATTTTCACGTGGCCAATAAAAAGTTGTTTCGCTGCTGTGTGTTTGCACAAACAGAGAGATGATCAATTTCATCCGTTTTCTCAAGGATCCAAAAACAGAGTCAGCGGTAGAATTTACGAAGAAGGAAGTTGTAAATATATTTTTGTGTGACTGCTTCCGGTACCCATTCATTGCTAGTAAGGTGAATACATGCTTTCCCAGCTTATAAAGGAAGCTGAGGAGAATAAAACTGTGCCAGTAGTAACAGGAAATAACAGCACTTCTTTATGAAATCACGTCCTACGCAGCAGCAGGTATTCCGATACATTTCCATTTTCATTAGCATCTCAGCCCAACCTTCAATCACACAGACGCTACCATGTCAGCTGTCTTTCAAGCAAGAGGCCCCTCGAGCCGGGGGCGAGGGCTGTGCCCTGCTTGGCTTTTAAGTCCTCTGCCTTCCTTGCTCCAGATGGGGAATATAAAATGGCCGCCTCTCCCATGAACGGTCTTGCTCATTCAGCCGGCGCCATGGAAAAACGGTGAAACTCTGATCAATTACAGCAGGGAAATGACAGCCATTTTACACAAAAACCGAATTCTGTTTGACGGGACAAAGGGAAGAAAGACCTCGCCGTGCGGGTAAGATCCGCGATTGTTCTCCAGTTCTCGCCAGGTGTAGAAAGCGCTGCGCACCTGGAAAACCTCCTTTGTTCCCATCGACACAAATTAGGAATCCTGAGGTGATTTATTTTCATGTGCATTGTGGGTACAGGAAGTTAGAAACTTTCCCCGTTTAATATATCCATATTCATAGGCTTGCAGAATGCAAAAAATTCTAATTAACTGAAACTTGAGTGAACTGAAAAGAGAGTGTGTCTTGACTTCTACCAGTGGACAGAACATCACGTATAGCACAAACACACAAACACACAAACATACAGATGAAGGAATGCACATGTGCAAGCAAGTCCACACATGCGCACACTAGACATTCACTCAAGCATGTGCACATGAACACGTACACAATTGCACAATGCACTCAGGAATACCCCCACACACACACACACACACACACAGTTGCAGCTTCATACTTCCAGTCTCCATGTTCCAGGTGTCGTTATCATTTGAATCCATGAAAAATGGAAGTTCAACATGAATACTGTATTGTTTTGATTTCCCTGCTCCCTCTTCATCTATAAATAAACACGGAGCCGCGCGCGGAACAGTTGTGCCGTTTCATTTTTCATGGGCCATGAATTAGGCATGGGGCGGATTTTCAGAAAAAGGAGCGTGTGTCACGGACTTTGAGTACCACGCGCTGACACACGAGCCCGAGCGCCCTTCTGCGCGGAACTGCAGAGGTTTCACAATGAGAAACGCTGTTGCACAAACAGCTGCTGTGCATCACCCAGAGGTGGAGGGTGGGCATGGGGGGGGTCTGCTGCGACGAGCCCCCACCCAACCCCCCCCCCCACCGCATACAAAGGGTTCTGAGATACTGGCAAGAGAGGAAAGGCGCTATATGAGGGCATAAGGGCATTATTACGGAGGCGTGAGAGACGGCACGTCTAGAGGAGCAGAAGGGAAGTGGAGAGGGGTCTCAGGGGAAGCGCGGCTCTAACTTTGGGGCCTTTGTCCGTGTGAAGGTTGAGGAAACGATTGGTGGGATTTATTTATTTATTTTGCATGGAGCTTTTTCTTCATTCATTTGGGCAACTTCTCTGCAGTTGTGATTTCCCTGGGGGGGGGGGGGGGGGTTATAGAGGATAGGGTAGGGTGTAGGAGTTGTAATCGATATTACAATCACGATGGCTCGGGTCATAAATTACAAGCACACAGAAGCAAAGATCAGGTCTCAGACTGGTGTTGGCTCTGTGCCCGTGCCTCGCTGCTCTTTCACTGTAAAACATGTTAAATAAAAATCATGGAAACCCTTCACTTATATTATATTACATATAACGCTGAAGAACATATTCAACAGTGTGTGGCGAGAATCTAAATCAGTCACATTCTAGTACTAAAGAATGAAACTCATTTCACCCCTCTAATGCATGTGACTATTTAACAAACTTTAACAACGCCAACATAAACACCATGGCACATGGAGGAGAACAACCCAAAGAAATCAGGTCAAAGGTTAAAATCACATCATTACAATAATTATACAGAGGAACGCCTTACAGTTTTTACATACTAGCCTTATTTACTGTATATACAGCTGGACACATGATAAAGCAATTCACATTAAGTACACCAGCACTGCCCCACCTGGAAATCAAACCTGAAACCTCCTGGTTACAATTTCAGTTCCCTAACTGTTTTACTGCATTAAGAAGTTAAAATGATCAATAAATACCCTTTACAGGGCGTGGTCTCATATTAGAACATCAAGTCACATCAGACCAACGTGCACACGCATGTTCTACACCACAGGTCATGACCACAGTGTTTTCCACTTAACCCTTCTCATGCCCTAAGAAACTGCATTGTCACACAAATCTTTCCTCTCGTTACACCACAAACATGGCTGCCTCACGCTGTTGCCCCGGAGACCACAGGGAGTCACTGACAAACCCCTCCCTCCCTTACAGCCACTGGTCATGGTCCGCACCGGCACTAGAGTCAGACCCGGACTGGAGTCAGAATTCCAACCCGGACCGGAGTCTGAATTCAAACCAGGACCGGAGTCTGAATTCAAACTGGAGGACTGGAGTCTTCACTGGAACAGGGTTTATAACAGAATGAGAGGTGAAAACAACAATGAGAGTTCTCAACCCAAAAGTTCTGGCCCGTACGTTCAACCCACAATCCCCCCCCCCAAACTGTCACCACCTGACACAGGAAACTGCTGAAGACCAAGAGAGATCAATAACCCTCCCCTCTTGTCAACCAAAGATGAAAAGGAATTAAATCTCTCCATCCACCTTTAAAGGTTAGGAGGACAATAAATCCAATAAATATTTGGGGAGTTTTCACAATGAGCATTTTGAGAGTTTCTTCCCTGACAGTAGGGATCTTGCCGGTGCTGCGTCACAATGCAGTCTGGGTACAGAGGTCCGTTGCTAAAGAGCCACAACACTACTGACTCAAGGTGCGGCTGAAGCACACGAGCCCACAGAAGCAGTGTACATGCAGGTAAAACACATTTATATATGCCTCTTCATGAGGGAGGGTTTCAGTGTCGCTGTTGCGTCTTAATTGCAGTCGCCTGGAGTGAAATGAAAAAACGTTGAGTATTTTAGTTTAGCCTCTGTGTCTCTTGATTTGGCAGAAATGCTACACTGACAATAGACGGAAAAACCAGACTCCTGGCATGGGTGCTCCAGGAGAGGTGCTCTTTAGCTCACCCGGTCATTATGTCTCATATTAAAAGGCACAAGAAGACACTTCCAAAAAGGGCAAACACAACTGCAATGACATTCAGGAAGCTTGGCACATGCTTTCTCACTCAGATTTAAAAGACAGGAAATGACACACTCACTATACACGATGTACTGCAAACTTTCTGCAGTTGTGGTCCAGCTCTGGGAGTAGCAGAACAGAACAATATCCTGAGCATGTCCCGGCTTTCTCTGTTGCCCTGAGAAACAGGGACAGGCCCACTCCAGTAGTCAGGCCAATGGTTAAACGAGAGGGGATGTGTTGCGTTTCAATTAGGCATAGAGCTTGCATGATATTGTTCGAATTTTGTATTGATTAAAACCTATTGTGTAATTAGGACACAAACTCAAGTCAAGTCAATATGTATTGTCCAAAAGGGAAATTTGTTGCCCAGACAGGGTCAATAACAGAAATGGTTACGGCATAAAGTGATTTGGCACACACAGGCTGCACCAATACATAATGGGGAAAATGGATGGGCCATCAGTGCTTGTGTGAATAAAGGTACATGGAGCAACAAAACATTTAAGTAAAAATATAAGCTGTCAAGTCGATTAAAAAAAATTGTCATTTATCATTTATTCAAAGCTAAATTTATTCATTCCACATACTTTTTATGGTACTGAAATGGAAGAAATTTAGATAGAGAAGTGCACCCAAAATTGGGAAGGAGTTACATAAAAGATGCGTACATGCTCAATAGTTGATAGTTGAACTGGAGAGAACATCCCCAGGGAATATGGATGGTGGAATGACCTGTTGTTGCCATGAAACCTCTTATGCTCTACACAGTATGGTTATCTATAACATAGTGAATTTGCCACATTAAAACACATACCTGTATAAAAGGAATTTTGGAAACAAACCAATTTAACAGAAACAAACAATATACATTGTGAAGTGAAGGCCATGCACATATGTACGTAAACAGAGACTGAAGACAACATGGCCTCCAAATGCAGCGGAATCATTTGTGGTGGATAATTTTGTCAGCATCAGCAGCCTCATTGCAGGTATTTCCTTTAACATTCAAATGGAGCTGGGCCTCGTCGTGTTAAAACCCAGTTGTTTATCATCTCATGAGCTCAAATGGACAGCAAGGCGCACTCTACAATTACCCATAATTCTAAACATGCATTGACTGTTGTTCCGCAGTGCTGCACTTGACAACTGCCTGGCTTGATTCATACTTGGTGGTTAAAACGCTTGACAATCCTTTTCCCTATTCAAGGTTTTAGTGTGCGCTGTGGTAGCACGCTGACTTGGTTAGCAGTCATCGCTCTTGAAATTTACTCACTTTTTACCTCCCTCCATGTCCAGTGTTACAATGATAGCCCTTATCTCAATTAAGGCAACAAATGCTGAAATAATCAAAGTCCACTCTCCATCAAGAGAGATGTTCCACCTTTCACTTTTACCCACTGTTAACATACTGTAAGCTTCACACAATATATGAAGCTACAGTCTCAAGCTCGGATATACCCCTGAGGCAGTGCTATTAAAGCATGAGTTAGCTGGCAGCCCAAGATGGTCGGCTTCCAGCTACTTGACTTGAGGTAATGTTCATTGAATGCAACTGTCAAGGAAAGCACTTCCAAACTACATTCTAATCCCTGCCTATTTACTGTAGTGAGAACACTACCATGTTATATTTGTATAATTGTCACAAGCTCACGTAATTTTCTTTCATATATAAAATTATTTTATTTTGCCTCCACAATTGATATTTACTGAGACTCATACAATAGATAGCTGATATTTGCAGGCATTATATTTGTTCCATATTGTATACCAAGAATACCTACAGTTTTGAAAAGATGTGTACATACAAAAGCCTATTGATCAGCTTGTAAATACAAAAGCTCACTGATCAGCCTGTCTTATCTATTCATACATTCCATAAATGCATTTATTGAACTGCATTCATGTGCTAAATATGATATGAGACAAGATTTATGGATAAGACGATAGTACAAAAAACATTCACCCTTCAACATCTCAAAGATGTATTGATGGGGCTCAGTTTAGACAACAATGGACATAATTGAATCAGCATTTGTCCGTAATGTTTGCTTACAAATGAATGCGACTTTCAGTTTACTTCACTGACATAGTTTGACAAGTTGACCAATCGCCACTCTTAACTTTGAGTTGCAATTAACATGGTTATTAAATGCAATTAACAAAGTCAAGGATAAATGCTGATCACATCCATGCATGTAGCACCTACACGGGGCGGCTGTGGCTCAGGAGGTAGAGCGGGTCGTCCGCTGATCACAGGGTCGGCGGTTCGATCCCCGGCTCCTCCTGTCCACATGTCAAAGTGTCCTTGGGCAAGACGAAAATTGTTCCCAATGAGCAGGCTAGCGCCTTGCATGGCAGCTGCTGCCATTGGTGTGTGAATGTGTGTGAACGGGTGAGTGAGAGGCCATTGTAAAGCGCTTTGGATAAAGGCGCTATATAAGTGCAGTCCATTTACAAAGCAAGCTTTTAATGCCTGAATACAAAAACTCCAAGTAAATGTGAAGCTTGAGCATAAAAATGGCTTCTCTAAGTTCAATGAAATACGTAAGTCCCCGTGGTTTTACTGCTCTCATCCAAGTTATACATATGCATACAAACGGAAGAATATGCATCAAAAGAAAATGGCCAAAGAAAAGTTTAAAATTGTGAGTTTCTCATTCGTACTCATCAGTAAATCCTATTATAAATGCGTTTTGTGCCCACAAAGCCCACGCAGTCTTTCAGTAAACCTGGCCCTGAGTGGGGTTCACGAACAATGTAATGTGGCATTGAGAAATTGATTACGCCAGTACATGCAGACGGATCGTGTAATAGAATTATCTGACCCACACAGTGATGCTCAGGAATAGATTACTGCGGTACGCATGAAGGCCATTTGTTATTGATTATCGTGGTTCACGTAGGAATAGTAGACCTCTGTTATTCACACAGCAGTGAACCTATACATTGCAGTGTCTATTTTATATTGCTGTGGTACACATACTGGCTAGTGTGTTGCACAGAGTGATTCAAAAATAGATTATTGTATTAAACAATGATTCAGTTTAGTATATCTACTATCAAATACCTGAAGGTCTGACTACTTTTGATATTTCAGCTTTCTTGTCATTGCCATCAAAAAGAGCCAACTCATAATAAAATATTAACTCTCCGTTCAGAAAGGTGTTAAATATTCCATTTGATCACAACTTTTTCATCCGAGCTGGACTCACTGATGAAAGATTAATCCCAATCACCCCAGGTTGATTGGAGTTATAGTCCAGTTATAGCAGAACAGGCATAAAACCCAAGGTCAAAACCTTTTTACCAAATTTCCCATTTAGGAATGCTCAATCATGACTCCAGGACCGTCCCATTGCATCAAAACCCACGTCAATTTTCTCAGGTGGTTCTCTCGCACTGAAATCTTTCAACATTCTCCGATTTATTATTATTACAACTTTGAGACAATCGCCGCCAGTCAATCCTTTGATGCAGGAGCAACAGGTTTGAACAGTATCAGATCTAAGGCATCAGAGTCTGCTATGAAAACATTTGTTGTATACTGTATGTCTTCAAAAACCTGGTAAAATCATTGCACAATTGGTAATTGGGTCAAACCTATTTTTTCAACCCAGTTACTGAAATAACAGGGTTAAAAGGTAACTAACCCCAAGATCACTTTTTTTTTAAACCTGTAAACGTGTTTGGACGCCTACCATATAACAAAACGTATTCATGCATTCTGTTATTTCAGCAATTCTGAAATAATAACAAAAATCAGGAAAAACTGGTAGAAAAGCATCTTGTGCAGAACGGTTGAAATTGACTTTCTGCTCCCCACACTGCCCCCGCCCCAATCGTGATGTCAGAGTACCTTTTTGGAGGTACCTCTACGTCATATGAATAATTGTTGTCGCCCACAACCCGAATAGCCGGCACCTGATTGGTTAGACCCACTACGTTACTTTAGTTTCGGCTCCACGTTTTTAAACCGGAACAACATTGTGTCCTGTTCATAAACTCTTCTTCCACCTAAAAAGTCCACTAAAATATGTTTCTGAAAATAGGCCATGCAGTTGCTGAATCTTGATTCATATTTGACGTGCAATGTCCATTTTGACAGTTTGATCCGCGTTATACGAAATAATTTGTACAATGTACGTTCATTTATGCAAATGATGATGGACACAGATCCTCCGCCCCCACCCCTCTCCCTCGCTCATCCCACGAAATATTTTTCTAAATTGTTTTGTGGGCGGAGACAGGCTGAAAAAGTGGGGTTAGTTACCCTTTAAGGACAGAATAACCTGTTTGCCATGTTTTATTGCACCAATTTGCAAATTCTATACACAATAGATTGAAGAGGAATTTACACAGCAAAAATGTCAGTGTACATTTAACACTGCTGGTGTAAATTTAGCATCCTAGGGTGTTTATATGAGTCCAATACGTATGAGGACTGGTTATTGTTTGTATTGACAGAATCCACTTTGTTTGCATTCATATACGTGCTAGAAGTGTCATCTTGAGACTGTTTTAGCTGCCCAATAGAAGTGAATGGAAAGCGACAAATACCCCATTCTGGATATCACCACAGGGGAGCACAGAGCAACTAACAAACATATTTTGCCACCATTTGGACTCATATCATGGCCAGGCAACTACTCTACCCAGAGTTCTACCAAAATTCAGTTGGGCTTTATGCCCTTCGCGCAGACCCTCTAGTGGCCATGCCGCTGGCGCTGTGAGATTGCTAAACTCAGACATTCATTGCTCCTGCAAGAAAACTATGAGTGGAAACAAGAAATGCAATGTTTTGACTAATACATGATTCATAATGACTTGATTAATACATGATTCATAAAGATGGCGTTTCTAAGTGCCACTATTGTTGCGTAGTTTGTCTATTTAACAAGCAAGCCCCCATCCAGTCTCACCTGCAATTATATTGACCCAAGCGTGACAGTGAACAATAGCGTCTATCTGGGAGTTCACAAAAAATTCATATTCCGTCATATCAACTAGATAAAGCCAACAATAACCCGAACATATGCCAATATAGTGGTGAAAAATGCTGTTCACTCAACAAGTGAAATTATTGTGCAATTGTGCCACGTCATTCTACTATCAATATCTGCTACTAAATATTAAATAAATATACAATCCTACCATTGGTTTTACGCATAGAGATGTCCCTTTCAAGATTCATGGGCCATTTATTGTCTTGGACAATCCGTTTGAGAAATACACACCCCTTTATAACGCTAGTACACCTTCTGAAAATCCCACGTGTAAAACCCCATAAACTGTTTGTGCGACTTTGACATATTCCAGTTCATGCCTGTTTGATTGAGAACTTTTTTATCCAATAGAAGAGCTTCCAAATTTGTGTTTTGCATGTCTCCTTTGATGCTACGAAAACAACAAGATGACAGAGCGTAACAGAAAGTGCAGTTGTGTCGCTACTATTTTGCGCAATGTGGCACCAATTTGCCGTGAAGCTAGAACATTTGCCAGCATTTTCCTGATGGTGGAATATTAATTTATTGTAATAATATTGTGTATAATGCAGACACTGCTATATTATTATCTCCCTGGGCTATACTTAGTCACATGGAAAATATTAATTCCAATTTACTGTAAATTTAATCTAAATTAGTACTGTAAATAGTACAACTTGCTTCATTTAAGACATTTTCCAAGTCTGTGATGCTCACACCTTATAAAGCCTGAAATAGAACAAAAGGCAATGGCAACAGGTTGAGAACAAATATGATTGGTTGAAAAGTACGGTTTCTACTTCCTTTTTTCAAGCTCCTGAAGCACCTCCGGCATGCACACATCTATTTAAACAGGTGGAAAACGCAAGAACGCCCTCTTCACAGGAAGTGCTGCCTACAGATATGCTGTTTGTCAGGACTCTATACATTTGTTTTCTATTTATTAAGTTTACATTTTAAAACAAACCCTGAACTAAATGTTCTATACCACATGCCAACCAAAACACCAGATGGTTCCTGACAAAGCAGCGAAAGATATATGCTTAGAATATGCAAATGCTTTGATGACTAACTGATCTTTTGCAAGAATTATACAATGGTCCCACATCTGTCAGACTGTGAAAAAACACATTTAGATCATTTATGCTGTGGATGACCTAGCCCCTGCTCAAAATATGTAAGATGAAAAATCCTTAAATCCTTAAATCCATAAACAGTACTGAGTTTATATCTGCAGCTTACTGTTTAGCTTTTAATGATCTTTGAGATAAAGCATTATGTTGTCTTTTTCGCCTCAGTTAAATTATAATATTAGTCGCAGGTAAAATTTTAGATTTTTGTACTTTTGTGCGGCATCCTTATTGTGGTATGAATGTATACATGTTCTTTGCAGAATAAATTATTATGGGTAAAATTAAAAAAACTTTTGCTCTGAAACTTCCAGTTCAGCCTACTGAAACTACAATCCTTTTCTCTCTCAACCATGCAAAAACCACATATTGTATCACTGTCCAGCGTTGTGTAAAACTGAATGAGACATTGATGTCATTGTTGAAATGTAACTTGCTTAATACTTTCATGGTATCTCAAATATAGGAAGGTAAAAGCTGACTTATTCAGTCCTCATTTCTTGGCATCAAGGGCAGTGTGTTAATTCCTTAAATCACTTTCTGATATGATATTTACACATTTCATTGTGTAGCCAATTATGGTTAAGCATACCGTCTAAATCTCCCTTTAAACTATAGTACCCTTTCAATTGATTACCACTCCAGGACTTGTATAATGCTCCCCAGTCATTTACATACAGGTAAATCCATTTGCTTATCACACCTGATTCCTGAAGCCGGGATTGCAGCTACTCTTTCACCTGCCTTGCTTAGTGCGTGTTAGCATACACAGCGGAAATGGTGGTGTACATTTAACACCCTAGGGTGTTTATATGAGACCGTGGTCTCATTTAACACCCTAGGGTGTTAAGTGTACACCAGCAGTATTAGATTTACACTGGCATTTTTGCACACTGGTGAATATTTGCCCAAAGGCCTCTCCCCTTCCACTCATTCCTCACTGATTAGCAGCAGCAGCCTGGTTGCTGTGGAATCAACATTAATTTACTAATTAAACCCAATGCACTGTTTGAATCTGGCCTGAGGGAATGGCAGGGCGAGGGAGGTTAAAGCTTTGATTCCCTCCACATCTCGGCCAGACTGCAATATCCAAGCTAATGAACATTATGAACTGACTACCTAATGGATAATGGTGCACAAGTTTGGCCTTTAGTTTAAATTCATCACCATGTTGTTAGCTATACAGAGAGTGCAAGGTTTTTTTCTGTTTTTATTAGGGTTTTTTAAAATCACCATAACGACAAAATATGCATTTTAATTTCCTTCTGGGAAGGACATTGTGATTTCTTCAGGGGAAAACATTCCATCAGTTTCAGAAATCAAGCAAAGCAGGCGCAGGAATATCATCTTAAGTGCAGAAAATCATCTTAAGTAATCTGATAAAAGTTTCTACATTTGAGAAGCCTAATGAATAACATCACAAAGTGACCATTGAGTAACATAATTACCAATCACATACAAAGCCAAGTCATCAGTATTCTGCATCAGAACACATTTTCAAATTAGACCACTGAACACATCTTTTCCTTATATAGGATTTTAAAAAACTCAAAGAAAGGGACGTTATTCTTTTCATTTGAACAGAAGCGTTTCAACCCGAGAGAGAAGAGGAAAGACTGAATTTGAAAGTCCTGTTTTATTACTTAATCAGTACCGGGGGTTGGTGTACTGGGTACTTTTTAATGCAAAAAATAATCATTCAAAAGAACAACCAGCTCAACGTAAACAGCGTAAAAAAAACATGCTCAAATATTTATTAGTTAATTTCCCAAAACACACTAAGCAAAGCCTCTGTATGCACCACCAAGTTACAAATTCAGTTTTCAGTTGTAAATTATTAAAAATATACAAATACTACATTGATCCTAGAGCTATAATCCTGGATCTGTATTGTTCCGTTGATACTTTTTAAAAAAAGTTTTAGAGAGCGAGTGAGAGTGAGATTGTCATGGTTTGTGGGATATTGTTTTCTTTTCCGTTGCGGTTCTCATCCTGGTTTCCCGATTGAGAATCTATCTGATTTTTTTCACGTTCCGTTCCGGGGTTTTGCTTTGCCTCACTCGTTATTCTTTTCACCTGTGCTTCTACCTGCGGGGTATTTAAGTTCCTCACTTCCATTTCCCCTGTGCTTCTTTGTCATTCGACATTACATTGAGCCAGGTATAGCCAGGTACTAGCGACCTTGTGATATTAAACTTGTTTTATGTTCACGAGGGACTTGCTGCTAGCGTTATTCTCAGGTATAGGAATTGTTTCCTCCTGTTAGCATTTCTGCACTATTTATTTTCCTTTGCTGTTATCTCTGAGACAGTTTTTCTTTTGTGATTTCGTTTTTGTTTGACCTTCTCTGGCCGTCTTAGCTTATGTGCCGAAGAAGTTTTCCGGTTTGGCTCCAGTATTGAGCTCGGGAGACTTAGTTTGTGTTTATCACTCGTATATTCGTATATTCAAGTTCGCCCTAAATGATTTTCTTTTGGCTGTTTAGCTACAAGGGATTGTTTTCCTGTCTTTTCTTTCTTGGGATTTATAGTTTATACTCCCTTATTGGTCCTCACTTGCGTGAGTGACTTGTTCTGATCCCCCTGCCTTCGCGTTTGATTATCCGCCACTGGAAACCATCACAGAGAGTGAAAGTGAGTGAGTGAGTGAGTGAGAGAGAAAAAGAGAGAAAGAGAGAGAGAATGAGAGAGTGAGAGAAAGACAGAGAGAGTGAGAGTGAAAGTGAGAGAGAGAGAGGGACGCGTCGTGGCTGGGTAAAATGTGTAACCCAAACAGTGGGGAGAGATTAAGCTTTGACGCCCTGCTCTGTCACAGACAGGACACACCAGCGCCAATTCATTTCCTAGGGATGTTACTCCACTGTACTGACAATATTCAAGTTGTTAGTATGTGTGTGTGTGTGTGTGTGTGTGTGTGTGTGTGTGTGTGTCTGCGTGTGTAAAAACCACATAAACCCTTAAGGATATTTTCTATTCACTTTGCTGTTGTTTGTTCAGCAAGGTTGAGCCCGACGGCCAGCGTACTCCACATACACAAAAGAATCAGTGAAATGACACCGGAGGCAATTGCCACCAAATTCTCCATTTTGTTAATACATTTGTAATAACTTGTTATCCTTCACAATTAAATCATGCATTATTTGATAATAGCTGAGCTGCAGCAGTCAGAGCTACAGTGAGCCAGAACAGTACTGTGGCTCCAAAACAGAGAACAACCCCTCCCCTGATTGGCTGTTTAAAGATCCCATGAATTCCTCCTTTGTTTGACTGGCTTGTATAGGGCACGCACTCTGCTGTTCCAATTTCCTTCTGTGTGGTCACCAAACAGAACTCTTGTGAAGCTACGAGAGCATAACCATTTGCTCGTATACACTTCTGCGCATTCCTTTACAGGGAGCCTTTCTCATCACTGGATGCGATGTGACACCAGCAACAGTGCTTCCTGGGTTATATTGAGCAAGTCTGCTTTCAAGAATATATCAGAGATCCTCACTGGTTTAATAGGAATTCTCACTGTTTAAAGCCTCCCTTTCGCCATCTCAGCGTCTCCGTGACATCATATTCAAATTTTCACAGGAGCCAAGAGTCTAGCGCCATTTCAAATCACGCCTGAGTATATTCATTAGCATGCAAATTGGGTTGGGATTCATCGACCAAAAGCAGTAGACATATTTAATTTGAAAGTCTGTAAATGCAATTAATGGAACTTCGTTTACATGAGAGTGAATTGCCAGCAGACAATTCTCATTGTTATGAATCCCATTAAAAGTTTCCCAATGAAAAACCAGGATTACAGGGATGCCACTCTATCACACCCAGGCTGGTGCAGGCTGCACATTCCCCACCAAGCAAATATGCCAAATATTCATGAGAAATCACAGTCGTTTTAATCATTTATTTTAAAAATTTACAGTACAATGAATAAATACATAGCTTACAAAACAAACTTTAAGACTCCATGAATCGTACTTATTTGAAGATAACCAGGTTTACAATTAAACAGTCAAATGTATGCTATTCCAGATTACAGGTAACAGTTGATCACCTTTTAAAACTCAGTTTTTGTGTCTTAATGGAACTTTATTATGTGTTGCTCTATGAGAGTTTACAGTTAAAACAGTGCAGGCCTAAATGTGCATAAAACCCTGCTGTCTCTTCACTGATTCACAATCAATCAATCCTGTGGGACATCAGCACTGCCCAATCAAACAGGCCAGCATGCAGCTTTGAATCTGGAATGAGCTTCCTGTTCCGGCTGAGCCAACTGCCAGTTTGAGGACCTGAGGAGACCGACTCTGGCCTTGGCTAGTTCTCCTGATCTCAAGGCCCAGAAAAGGCAACGGGCTGTCTCGACTCAGAGGTGCTACTCCCGAAAATGTTCCACACAAGGCTAATGTGTTTCTGTCGTCAAACGCTCACAATTCAAGCGTCCCATCAAGATTACGGCCCAGCGTCAACGTCCAAAAATTGTTTTCAGTGGGAAAAGCTAAAACCAATGGCGCTTTGTCTGAGATAAGCTTGTGAAAAAGCACCAGCCAGCGAGTTTCCTATAAATACAACATGATCAGTCTGTGGAACATACAGACCCATCAGTGGACCGGCTGCTGTCTTCAACAGTCTTCCAGATTACAGCAATATATTATTATTTGAGACTTCAGAGCTAAAAGTGAAATTTTTGAGAGCAGGAAAAGTGCTTGAGTATATAAAATTTCCAAAAAACAAAATTTACAACAAATCTCACTGTTTCATAATTCTAATAAGTCAGGCTCTTAGTGATTGGCCTAAATAGACTGAAATAACAGATATTAGTGGTCTGCTACCCAATTATTATGAACTTTTAAGGTAAGTTCATTGACTGATGCCCATAATAAGAAGATACCCTTGATCCAAACTGAGTTTGGTAATGCAGTTGTAATGTAATAGCAGGTGTAATGACGACAAATTGTATGTATTAGAGAAAACCGCGAAACACTTGCTGAACGAGCCGCTCTCACTTATTATCTCAGCATCAGAGCAGCTCATACTCTGGCTAGTCTGCTGTTAGCGGTGAGGCGCATTTCCACTTCCCCCCTCTGGCCTCTGGCGATCGATACAGACCGTGGGCCTCCCAAAGGCTCACCGTACTCAGAGTAAATGACAGAGAACACTTCATGTTCCAGCCACCGCCATCACACCACAAGTGTCCTTTTAATGACGAGTAACGATCAGGATGTGCCACGCCAGATATGACATCATTAAGAGAGACTCGTAGAACCGTGTACAAGCAGCAGACCGTTGCAGGTAAAAAACTGTGTCTTTATCAGATATCACTGCCCGAGGGAGGAGGTCACCCTGGTTTCAATTCTTTACAACAAACTGAATAGATTATTATATATAAATAACTGATTGAGCTTAAAAGGGAGGTAATGTCATAAAGTCCGTTTTTTGGCCGCAAATACTGTATGTCACAATAATTACCCCAAGGAAAGAGAGAGAATAAATAAAAGAGATTCACCTACACTGGCACAAACATTTCCAACCACACCATTATGTCAAATGCAACGTACATTTTGCATGTCCTGGATATAGAATATAATTTTGGACACTTGACAAATCAGCTGCAAATCTTTTGTTTGTGCAGAAAGGCTGCAGGTGATAATAATAGCCGTCGCTGGGACAGGTGGCTCCGCTGGCTGCAGGTAACGTGGCAGGTGTGTGCCAGGCTTGTACCGCTCCACAACGAGCCTGGCGAAGCCAGTGCAGTTCCGAGCCATAAGCCCGCCCACTTTACTGGGACTTGATCAATGTTTCCTAGCCAACCGCATAAACGCGTCGCATTTTCCAGCCAATCGCATGAACACGGGTCTGAGATGAAGGCAACGGATCGAACCGGCGATTCAAAAACAGTCGCAGACGAGGGGGAAGTAGAGGGACAACGAAAGGAGGCGCGTGTTGAATACTTCTCGCTTCCACGAAACCGCGCTCTCGTCTCGCAGTCGGACTGCGTCTCAGCTGGCGTTTCGCCGGCAGCGAGTGCTGCTGCAGCTCGTGCCGTTCCCAGACGGCGAGAAAAGCGCTTTGAGAACTCCGGAGAGTGGAGCGTCTGGGTTCGCGGGCTAGGCTGCGGGGAGCGCTGCTGTTCTGAGCGCACGCGCCTCAGTGGGACGCCGCACAATGAGGCAATGCTCCGTCATACGCTTCCGTCTGACATGGTCTTACTGCGGGAACACGGCCGCTGGGAAATCACTACCTCTTCCCTGCACTTTATGCTACGCTGCATTAGTTTGGCGCATGCCGTTGAGGGACTCTGTGGCAAAGACTAAGTGACTAATCTACAGCCGCTCCCAGTGAAAGCACTGAGCACTGTACCCAGACCCGAGGTAACAGGGCTAATTTCTGCATGCACCCCCTCGCCCCAACCTCTTCTGTGTTAGAGGCCTAGGTTTATTGGCACTGGTTGAATCAGACCAATGAGCTGGAACAGATAAACCAAATTTTTAAAAACCTAATCAGAGCTCCTCGGCTGAACCTTGGGCATGTGTTAAAACTGATAACCTCTCCAGTGCATTTTCACTTGTTTTAAAAGTGAATAATGCTATACTGAGACGTGAACTCTTTATTTATTTATTTTTCAAGTTGAATTTCCATCCGTAGAGATGCCCACAGAGGCACAGACGGGCAGGCAGCAGCTGTACAGCACTCGTTCCGGATTGGTGGAGATAAAGCCGTGCTTGGGGGACGCGGTGCTGAAATTCCGACAGGCCTGCGCCTTCGAGACGGAAAGCGGTTCCTTTCACGGGGACAAGTAGGACTCCCTTCAGCTCAGAGGACCAGGTCGAGTCCCGTCAGGTCAAGGCCGCAGTTTTCTAGAGAACCCCTCATCATGCGGACCCGGCTCCTCCCCCTCCTAAACAAATTCTGTGGAGCTTTCAGTCCCTCTCAGCCTTTGATTGGCTGCCAACTGAGCCAGGCTGCCAGAGCCCAAATCCATTATCAGAGTGGTGACAATAGGACTAAGAGCTATCTGAGTGCGTCAACTGTGAGTCTGCAAAGCGCGAGCACGACCTAGCAGTGTCCTACTCTGTCTTAAACTCAGGCCTGGGAATGCCCTTACCTGTTATCTTATATGGGTAAAACCACACTGAGGCTCAAAATACTATGCGGACATGCTGAGGCTGGACATGACTATAAGCTGTAATATTTCACAGTGTAATAAACGTGTATGATGCGATAATTAAAGCAGTATGGATACAAACTGCAACAGTTCTTGAACAGAGAGAGCTGGCTAGTGCTTACGCAGCCAATTTCTCAGCATATACCAAGCATTACTGAAGAAACTGCAATACAATAGCAAGCAGCCAAGTACATTGAGTGTCACGGTTAATCAATGACTTTTTCATATGTTTTTTATTTAAGTCACTGTTCTGTTATGGTTGGCATGGCATCCCTGCCCCAGTAATACATCTTGGAAGCACCACAAGCCAGAGTTCAAAACCAAGCCCAGAGACCAATAAAGAGGAGGTTGTCTAGATTAGATTAGATTAGATTCAACTTTATTGTCATTATCCATGTACAGGTACAAGAACAACGAAATGCAGTTTAGCATCTAACCAGAGTGCAAAGAGGCAGTAAAGTGCATATAATATGGTACACATCAATGACAGTATTTGTAAGAAAATAGCTGAGAGGATCAAAGACAGACAGAGACAGGAAGGGTCAGCTCTCAAACTAGAAAACACAGCAGCAGCAGCAGCCCAAGGAACCCCCACACAGGACTGCATTACCCAGACAGCACCGCAGTCTCACCAAGGTCAGGGGAGCTGACCCACTCGCTCCCTTCAAGGATTCCAAATCTAATAACGGTTTCAGGCAGCGGACCACAAATCCAGTCCCGGGATGTTAGGGAGCACTGTGTCTCCCAAACCTCGAGAAAACCTCTTTAGCTGCCAGGGAGCACTGTGTCTCCCAAACCTCGAGAAAACCTCTTTAGCTGCCAGGGATCTCTGGGAAATAACACTCCAGCAGGACCAGCCCTGGCCGGAGAGAGTGGAGCCCATAGCACCTCTATAGAGTGGAGCCCATAGCACCTCTATAGAGAGGAGCCCATAGCACCTCTATAGAGAAGCTGATGTGAGGTCCACACGCATTGTGCAATTTCACCCGGTGGAATTTAGAATCTAAGGGAGTATTGGGTGACACTTTATTTTGAGTGTCCCATGTTGATCTCAACTTGATATCAACTGAATGTTGAGATACAGCAAACAGTCAGTTTATACTTTGCTGAGTGTCAATAGAGTGATATGAATAGATAAATGTAGTAAGAAGTTGTGTAAGTCGCTCTGGATAAGAGCGTCTGCTAAATGCCTATAATGTAATGTAATGTAGAGTGTTTCTTGAAAAGAGTGTTCAGTGTCAATACAGTGTTTCTTGACAGTCACTTTTTTATGGAGTTTGTGGACAATCACCTGCCATGCAATTGACTTTAAATTAACACTGAACTGATATTCAATTGATATCAGTTGATATCAAGTTGAGTGTCAACATGGGACAATCAAAATAAAGTGTTACCGAGTATTGTTTCTGAGTGACAATTCCAAGCCTGTTTTCACTCAGCCAATAACACTGGTGAAAATGCGCTTCCTGTTTCAACAGTCATGTACTGCTGGGAAGTGCTTTCATCACAAAAATAAAATCTTAAACAAATACTTTTCATCCCATTTTCTGGAGAAAAAACATGCTGTATAAGTGTTAAAGTCATATTGCATAGTGAATCACCACTGCGCTTTATACATAATGGGGAGGGGAGATAAACATGATACTATGAATTTAAAAAAAACATTAAATACTTTTACCTGGACACATTTGATCATTAGAAATACCAGGTAAATTATAAAAAAAACAAGCACAAACACACACACACACACACACACACACACACACACACACACACACTCTGTGCAGCTGGATTAGTTGGACTCCTCATATGTAACCTACCATGTCAGTCAATGTTTGAGAGTCAATAATAATGTGACTGCTATGAGCTTTCAGAGTTAACTTCCAGTGCTGTTTGGGAAATGCAGCTTTAAGTGTTCAGTAAAAGCCATGCAAGCACAATCACTGCATACTCTCCAGCATTACAGGGCACTCATGCTGGACCAATGTTACCTTCTGGGGTTTGAGGCTCAGGTTTATTAATTTAATCGGCCTCCACCTCATTATCAGCATGATAAAAAAACATATTCTTCTTCTTGTTATTATTATTACCAGATAATATCACTCACTTTACATTCATATATCGTACATTTAAATTACAGCAAAGAAACGGCCTCTTCATTTCATGAAAGCTACGTTAACATAGTCTGCAATATCTTAGGCGCTGTCCACCTCAAATGGTGCTGAACCCTCATAATAGGCGTTCGAGTCGCGCGCATGAAATATTTATCTAATGCCTGACTATTCTGCGTGAATGAGTGCTGATTCATGATAATTAAATGAATGTCTTAATGCATTATTAATACCTGCGTGGCAGAGCATAAAAAGTGTAAATAATACACTTTAACTTGAGGCAAATGTAATCAAAACAGCATTTCAGACTTGTGGCCGGGGCGTTCAACAATAATTACCATAGGCCTACACGCATGCATAACTAACCTATTACGGAGATTAAATGAATGTAGGCAGCTGACAACAAGGGACATTATAACGTTCAAACTCAAGGCGCACGTGCAAATAAACAAGGCAAACAAAAAACAATCCTTAAATACACATGTACACGTGTGCCTGATTTATGTTCTCTCTTTCTCTCTTTCTCTCTCTCTCTCTCTCTCTCTCTCTCTCACACACACACACACACACACGCTATTTGTGTGCATTCATTTTCCCTACATGTTGAACGCGAAGAATTTGCGTCAGATGACGTTTCATCTTTGGCAGTAGTGTCGAGAGGATATAGCCCAATAGACGGTGATTATGGGCAAATGATGAGATAGGATAATGGTGAGACCTGTTCGCAACAAGTCTTTCCTCTTTTCCAGTCCCTTCATTTCTGTAGGGGACTAAACGTCTCGATGCTGTAATTAACTGAACCTTGCGACGTTTCACCAGTGCACGCTCTCAGCCTCCAGCTATTTCTCTCCGTAATCATTCAGACGGATTTTTTGTTGCTTTTACATTAGCCTACCATTCGTGTGATTTGCTATTGAAGTCTGTCGTCCTGCTTGCGCAGTTGTGGACCGAATACAGTCTGTCGTGGGATAGATATCACCTCTGCATCTTCTCTCCCTCTTTGCCGGGGAGTTGCACACCACTACCATTGAGGGACCCACCGTTCACCCAGGTGTGACTTGGGTGCTGCGCGCGGTTGCGGTATCAATGCTTTCGTTCAGCAACTGCCAAATGCTTCCCGTTTGGAAAACTTGAGAGCGCGATTTTAGCTTCATCCTGAAAGGGTTTTTTAAACGAACACCATTCGTGATAAAAATGTTTACAAGATATTTTTTATGATTTATTTTGGGATCGCACCTTAGTAGTCTACATGCCATCTGGTGAAAGTGTATTGCAGTGTGTGCAGCTTCTACGCGTAATCTTACTTGGGGCTTTTCCAAACTGCGGACAAGTGGAAGATATTTTTCCTTTTAACCGGCAATGGTTATTGAAGTATTGGAAGCATTCTGAAGACAAAAACGTTTCCAAAATGTCTTTTTTAGGGATTACACGTGGCGAGAGGCGTTCCGTCAAAGGCCGAGGGGGCTGGTAAAACATACTCATTTCTTCAGGTACTGGGACACTGGCTTCAATGGCTGCGACCCCCAGGTTTAAAAATCGGAAGGATGCCAGCACCTGGCCGAAAACATCCTCAACTTTCTGGGCTATAGTGCTACTGAGCAGTCTGATAATCCTCTACTGCGGTAGGTACACTGAATTCCTGTGCATTGGCGAACTTGTGTTCGACTGGTGTTGCTGCTTGAAGGTCGACGGGCGTAACAGTCAGTCCAAATAACGTTGATGGAAAAACTGAAGTAATTGGTACCCTGTTTGTATTGTGTTGCATAAACATTAAATTAGAATTGCCATTGTGTGAGAACATATAGAAATCAGCTTCGAGACGTAAATATATGAATACCACGGACGCACGCACCCATACATGTGATTTTGGAAATTGATATAACGGTGTTTTTCTAGAGGAACCTACGCTTTCTGAGATTATAGCATTAAAAGCATTGATTCATGTTTTGTGAGTGCAGCAACATTCCAGTAAAAACGTTGTAATTCTATTGAAATCGAAATGTTTTAAAAGAAACCATTTTACACAAAACGCTACAAAAGTAAAGGAACATAACGTCTTTTTGCGTAATAAAATGTCCACAGCCAATCACACAGTTTTGAGCTGAATATTTTTAAGTGTGAAAAATATTATCCTCGTAGTACAACAATTTATTTATTTCTTAACGGGATTTACCTCATGTTCTGTAAGACCTTGATGTAAACACATCATATAGGCTACAGCTACATGCACAAAAATATTATATTTAGTAGCCTATATGCGGTAGTATCGTGTATTTAAATTTTCACCATCACCTATTAACTCGCAACTTCTGGCATGGACTGGCGCTTGGACTTTATTTCCACCTATTTCCCGTTCAGTCCATCTAAACTTGTAATTTTCATCTGAACCCGAACGGGCATTCAGCGACGTGTTCAGTGTTGACGCTCGTCCGTCAGCGCTATATGCAAGCCTACCCCTGAACATCCGCCGCATTGGCGCTCTGAGAGAAAACAGCTGTTAACATGCTTAGATTTCTATCCGTACCTTCACGGTAGTTATGCCAATTCACAAATGTATAGCATTCGGGGCGTCAACAACCCGTCCGCCTGCCCACACAGTGCACCCACTTTCATACAAGCACTCACAAATTCTTTAAACAACAATCATAAAAATGTAAGCCATATTAGGAAACAATAGTGCGTCTATACCAAATAGGTAAGCAAGTTACTGTGCATTAGGCATACTAAATGTCAACATTTGTTTAGCTCAGACATTTTTCACAAAATTACATAATTTCACATAATTTGCCCATATGATTTTTGTTGCCTTACACCTGTGTAATTACATAAGTGTGCAAGTGTAATCCTCTTATATTGAGCAACAACACTGCAATTAAACATGTGTATAGAGTGCTTCAGCAACTATAGGTACATTCATAATTGCACAGGTCGTGTACACGGCCAGCTTAACACACAATGATTGGCAGTTCCAGTGGTATGATTTGGGTTGAGCATAGCTACACTGTGCCCCCCCATGCAGTGCTGTCAGTGGAGAAGAATAGATCCTGGAAGGCAGGCTTTAGCTTACCTGCCATGCATCTGTGTGACTAATGATATAACAGGAAGCGCTATCTCGCTCTCTCTTACTCTGTCTGTCTGTCTGTCTGTCACCCCTTTTCATGCTTCCCTCTTGCCTCTTAGTCACATCAATCTACCCAAATCTGCGTGGCATGAGACAGTGATTTTTTAAAAGATTTTTAAGCAATGCCATAATTGCCTTATTAAAAAAAACAAAGCAGCAAGTTGCTTTTGTCTTTGAACACAATACACACTGTTTGCAAGAACAACAACAACAAAAGGTCTTAGCTTTAACATTATTAAAGAGTAGGCCATATGTGCACACTTTGTAAAGTTCATTTGTAAAACACAATTCTATCTGTAGTACCATCAATGAACAATTTGACACATGCCAGCCCACTGCCAGAGAGGAGTCGGTTACAGAACTGCGGCAGATGGTTCCTTGTTTGAATCCCAGATGATTCTCTGTGTTCATAACCTCAAGAATGATGCTTAATGTAAGAATTCCCTCATGAAACAGCTGGGTGAATGTGATGTGATGATTGAAAATAAGTAAACGATATCCAACGCCCTTGACACAGGAGTTGTCTCAGACAATGCCTTGATAACAATCCAGTAAAGAACAAAAAATATTTTTTTTTTCTTTTTTGCATGTTTGCTGCGCGGAAGATTGTTTAGTTTGTTTTGCAGAATTACTTTATTGTATCCCTTTTGAAAACAAAACCACAACTGAATGGAAAATAACTAAAATTCTAGATCCGGGCATGAATGGACAATGTTTGATCACAGTGGCTGAGCAATCTACCTTTTCTCTGGAGGCTGTTTCTCAGGTATATCCCCCCCCAAATCCCACTGGGGATGACTATGTTCAATTAGTGTATGTACAGACTTTCGATGTTCTGCAGTCTGAAGTAAACACGTGCCTCACGTTGCCAGCTCTGCCCTTCGATTAATCTCATGTTTTCTGTCTTTAATTTTTGCTCTTTTTTGAATCTTTTAATTTGGCTTCATCTTCTGTTGCCAGAGTCCTGAGGTAACCCAGGTGTGATCTCTCAAAAACATCTTTGTCAGACTGAAAGAACAGATGTCTTCTTTCATTGTACCATTATCAGTGCTGATGCCAAGGTCTGTTACTCTCAGAAACAATATGGCTCTCAGGTTGGGGAAGGAAGCCCTGCCTGTGTCCTGATTGATATGGGGAAATTTGAGGATAGCCTTGCTTGTTTTTTTTGGAATAAGGGAGTTGGGGGGGGGGGGGGTTGGGCTGACAATGGATTCACATGTTTTCCTGCTCCTAACGCAAAAACACTTTCCTTTCATATGGGTAATTTCATCCACTTCTCAAATGCGATCTCGTACTGGTTTCCTTTCATTGTCAAGTGCATTATCTCTCGCTCTCTCTGTCACACACATACACAAACACACACACACACATATACACATACACACAGACACACACATACCAAACGGACACAGACAGATGCTCTAGGTAGGGAGGAAAGAGGCTGATTTTGTGTCTCGTTTCAAAGACGTTCTTTTGAGGCTTCTGTTAGTGTAAAGATCGAGCAGTATGTTCTAAAATATGTTCCAAAATATGTCAATCATGCATTTGACATTGCGGGGAAGGGAGGGAGAGAGAGATAGAAAAAGGAAGAAAGAGGGAATGAGCTGGAGGAAGAAAGAGAAGAAAAGGAGGAGATACAAACTGAAAAGAGACAGAGTGAAAAACAGAGGGAAAGAGGGAACTGAGAGAGAATTACAGAGGAGAGGTCAGGCTAATCTTTCATGACTGTGTTCCTACATGGTCTCATTGCACCACGATTATATGTGTCACTATTAAGGTTTTCTGTCCATACTATTATTGTTTAACAGATAATAAGAACAATTTGGTAGAAATAGCCTGGTTTTATTCTGCCCACTGGCTCCCTCCACTGGTTGCTTTCTGACATTTGCAGTTGTTAAATCTTATCATTTTCTTGTAAGGCTTGTTACATTAGAAACTATAGCGACCTGCACTTCAAGCTGTTCTTTGCAGCATTCCAAATAACCTGGTGAAACCTCCATTACTGAAAGCTGCCACAGAGCACAGAACAGTTAAAATTGACCGTGGTCTAAATTAATGTCTGACCATGTTTCTATTAACAAACTGACAGCTGTTTAATGACCACGACCACATGGTTTACTTTCAGAACTGCAAGATTCTGCCTGCGATACATAAGCCATGTACAATTTGCAGTCATATTTAACTGTGAAAACTGGAGATGGTGAAATGCTATGAAAACATATTCTATAAAGATTTATACATTATATTAATGATTTGGATTGTATATATAATCATGGTTAGGATTTAACAATGAAGGGCGTGATAAAACCTCGCTAATTTATGAGTTTCTGTGAAATCTTTTGGCAATGGATCATCAATCAATATGGAATCCATAAAAATGGGAATAGTTACATTTCTTTTCTTTTTTTAAACAGGATGACAAGCAGTTTGGCAAAAAGATCACTTCTCTAGAAATGTAATCCCCTACAACTAACCAATCAGAACATTCCATTTGTTGCAAATCAAGCTGTTGTAATTTATGAATCTGCTGGAATGACTATGTGGACCTACCAACACTAGAAAGAATACCACTGATTAACGGGTTTAATTTGGACAGACATGGCTGAAGTGCTGTAGAGTGCATAACGGGTTTAGTCTAGACAGAGACATGGCTGGAGTGCTGTAGAGTGCATAACGGGTTTAGTCTAGACAGAGACATGGCTGGAGTGCTGTAGAGTGCATAACGGGTTTAGTCTAGACAGAGACATGGCTGAAGTGCTGTAGAGTGTATAACAGGTTTAGTCTAGACAGAGACATGGCTGAAGTGCTGTAGAGTGCATAATGGGTTTAGTCTAGACAGAGACATGGCTGAAGTGCTGTAGAGTGCATAATGGGTTTAGTCTAGACAGAGACATGGCTGAAGTTCTGTAGAGTGCATAACGGGTTTAGTCTAGACAGAGACATGGCTGGAGTGCTGTAGAGTGCATAACGGGTTTAGTCTAGACAGAGACATGGCTGGAGTGCTGTAGAGTGCATAATGGGTTTAGTCTAGACAGAGACATGGCTGGAGTGCTGTAGAGTGCATAACGGGTTTAGTCTAGACAGAGACATGGCTGAAGTGCTGTAGAGTGTATAACGGGTTTAGTCTAGACAGAGACATGGCTGAAGTGCTGTAGAGTGCATAACGGGTTTAGTCTAGACAGAGACATGGCTCAAGTGCTGTAGAGTGCATAATGGGTTTGAGACATGGCTGAAGTGCTGTAGAGTGCATAATGGGTTTAGTCTAGACAGAGACATGGCTGAAGTGCTGTAGAGTGTATAACGGGTTTAGTCTGGATGGACATGGCTGGAGTGCTGTAGAGTGCTTTCCTGCTGGCCTCGCACTGCATACATCTGCCACTCCAATGAAACCATCAAGCCTACACCGAGGACTCCTGTCCCAATGAACCGATCAGAACTTCTCCTGTCATAAGACTGGTGTCATGTCCAAGGAGAGCACAGAGTTGCTTGCACTTTGTTAAATGTTTAACAGACAGGAGGTCCATTAAAGCCAATGGGGTGGGGGCAGTGGTGACGGTTTGTTTTCCACTGAAGGGAACTTTGAGGCGTACGGTGTGTACTTTCGTCCTGTGGAGTACTTGGTTATGGAAGTGGCATTTTGTGAAAGGTAGCACCCTAAAGGAGAATCAGAGGCCGGATCCATTGTGCATGAACTTCCAGGAGACTCAGAAACATGTGCCCCTTATTAACGTGTTATTAATCTTTATCAAGGTGTGTTACATGTGTGACACTACCTGTACTATCCTTGGAGCATTTGAATATTTTCTTTGGTGATTTTATAACATTACGTGGTCAGATATAAATGTCAGAAAGAAACTTTACAATATAAAAATTTGAATTCACTCAGCTAGTTCACAGACCAATGAGAATTACTAGGTTCACCAAAACACAAAGATATTTTTACAAACAGAGATGGGTGTATCATAAAGACATGCAATCTTGTAATATGGTTGTCAGATCATCAGAAATACCACAGAGAAACACCTCACTGGATATTATAGAGGTACTTCACTAAATACAAAACAGCTTACAATATCCAATGGACCTGGCATCCCAGGAAACAGGGCTAAGAGAGACTATTTGGGGTGCTGTTTTGAATCATAATGATCCAAATACATGCTCTGAAGGGTTTATGTCCACTGCTGGGAAATGTATTGCAGTTTTGAAAAAGATGCAATAATTCAGAGAAAAAGAACATTACCACGGGTAAGCACATCAGCTCAACGATTGAACACCAAGAATATTGTTAAGGAGCCATTTCCAATACTGATATGGGTTTGTACAAAGGGCTAAGAAACTGCATTGTTAGGAAATGGCCCCATGCTAAAGCTATGCAGTATATAAGAGCAATTACAGAATCAAAAGGAAATTGTTCACTAATGTGGAAACAAATGAACAGTTTGATAAATCCACAAGCATTTACTATGAATAGGGCAATACAAGAACCAAAATAAAAGAACAAACTGATTTCAGATAAGAGGCCAAATTGCTAAATGCATTTTATTATTTCTTTCTTGGGTTTGCTGAAGTACTTGCTAAGAATTTTAATCAAATTGGTACTGGCTATACAACTGCCACAAACAGGAGCATAGCCCATCTCTTTAAAATAAGCACAGCTGAATTCAGACATTGTATATTTAGAGAAGTATAGTGAAGCAGCTTAAACCCCCTCCTCAATTTTTAAATGTATCCATAAGTACTGGAAAGTTGCCGCAGGCTTGGAAACACGCAATTTAGACGTGTTTTTAAATTTGGAGAAGCTGATAAAGCCAATACCTACAGACCCATCAGGGCTTTCTCTATTATTGGAACATGTCACTGCACAGCAACTGATAGACTATTTGGACAATAACCATCATCTGAAACCGCAATCATTTGGCTTTCACCCTACATTTTCAACTGAGAGCACACAATGCTTCCCATTGGAATACATGAAGCAGGCCCGGGATAGAAGTAACTTGGCAGAGGCCATACTTCAACAAAGCATTTGACAATGTGAACAAAGATATTCTGCGCTCTAAACTCTCTGAACTCAGGTCTTCAGTCACAGCTCTTATGCTTCGGCACCAAGAACTACACTCAATAATACCAAATCCTCACTCCAGAGAAGTAGCACGGAAACTCTTTGCATATGCAGACGTGTCTGGACTCTCCATCCCTTTGTGAGAGTAAAAACCAAAACTTAGTTTTATCTACTCAAAGAGCTCCAGAGGGAAACTGAAGCCCCACAACCCACTTCCTCAAGCAAGGGAGCGGTTATCTGGAAGTCCCCTCCTGTGATTCAAATAGAGCACAGATTAAATTAAAGTACAACAGCATGTAAAAACAAACCATGTTGAAATCCTTAAATGTATAACTTTTCGTATTATTAAATAATTAAATGTACAGCCTTCATTTTCCATAATGTATTACCGTATGCCTTCTATTTGATGTTATTTACGTTTTGTTGAATTATACACAAAATCAGTTTTAAAAGTAATTCAAGGGACAAGCAATTAGCATAACCCACAAATATTATGGTAAAATGAATAAGATCATTGTTTTACAAAATGGAACTATATCAATCTCTGCATCTGACCCTAATCAAATAAAATGAACAGAAAGCTGCATGTGACATCCCAGGTTATAGTCTGAATTCTGCAGAACTGTTCAAAGGCATGATGGCAAGGATAAATGCATGGAAACTGAAACTCAGTGAAGTCCTCAAAACTTTTCATCCATATGGAAGAACTGGTTGCCGAGGGAACGACGGTCGACCACTCAGAATGAAAGGTTAACTCTCCCTAAGTAAGAAAACATAAACGGTATACATAAATGACTACAAACACACAATGAAGCCACTATTTACACTGCCTGGCCAAAAATAAAGTCGCCGTTGCACCCGTCATGCATAGTGCCCACTGTACAAGCCTCTGGAGGCAGTGTTATGATCTTGGGTTGCTTCAATTGGTCAGGTCTAGGCTCAGCAACATTATGCAGCAATAAAATGAAGTCAGCTGAGTACTTGAATGTACTGAATGACCAGGTTATCCCATCAATGGGCATATTCCAGGACAACAATGCTAAAATTCATCGGGCTCAAATTGTGAAAGAGTGGTTCAGGGAGCATGAGGAATAATTTTTACACATAAATTGGCCACCAGAGTCCTGACCTTAACCCCATTGAAAATCATTGGGATGCGCTGGAGAAGACTTTATGGAGTGGTTCGACTCTCTTGTCATCAATACAAGATCTCGGCCAAAAATGAATGGAACTCTGGATGGAAATAAATGTTGTGACGTTGTATAAGGTTGTCGAAACAATGCCACGACGAATGCGCGCCGTAATCAAAGCTAAAGGCGATCCAACTAAATATTAGAGTGTGCTTTGGCCAGGCAGTGTATAAAGGCCTGTTCCCTCACTGTCCCTCCAATGGCATTAAAGATTAAAGTAACCGCTGTGGGGTCCTGCTGGAGGGCCACATCCAAGTGAATCTGCTCTCTTCCACGACAGGAAGTGACTGGAACGAAGGCCCGGAAGATACGAGCGAGACACTAGCGGGCGGGGTTGCTCAGACCCACCAATCAGCAGCCAGGGCAACAAACCGCTATGATGCAATGACTACGTCTGCCATTACAGGCAGAAAGTTGGAGGGGCGGGGGCGTGGAGAGGGTTTGTTTAAAAACAAGAAAAAAAATTATTAAGTTAAGAGAGACAGGACCATTCATCTTGCAGTCTGATAGGTGGCTACTTTCTGAAAAATTGAGCGAGTGATAGCGAGTTGATGTATGCTTGCAGGGAGACAGTGGTATTGAAGTTGACTCAATTCAATCACATATATTGGTCCTACAGTAAGTTTCCCCACCTTCATCATTCAAACCAATCAATCACATTGGACTTAATATTGCGCTCTTTACAAGGGGATTGTCAGAGGGCACTTGAAAGAATACCAACGCAAAATTATGACAGACACAGCATCAAATTCAATCTATGACACAATGACAAACAGAGAACAATAACCCAACAGTCACAATATTAAAGACATCTTACTACCTGAGTTTTTCTCTTGAGAGGGCAAAATATGACACAAAAACAGAAACTCTCAATTGGCATGAATTAAGAAAATATAAAAATGGAAAAAAAAAATATTTAAAACTGAAAAAAATTGGATTATAGGCTTATTCATTTTTCAGCAGTGGGGAACCCCAGTGTATGTCGGTTACATGCTGAGATACAGAGGGCCCTGTATCCATTTCATTTGTAAGGAAATATGTCATGTCTCTATGCCACCAGCATAAGGCCTCCATAAAGCCTGATACAGTGTACTATATACATACATCTGTGCACCTTCAGGCTCAGGACAGGAGTAATTATTTTGGTGGCACTGCCACTAAGTTCAACATCCTGGCGAAACACAACATGGAGTGGGGCAAAGAGGGGTCCAATCAGTGAGCTTCAGGCTTCAGTAAAGCAGGTGGTTTACTTCTGGTTGTTTCAACTTGTCATTGATCAATAATTGTCTGTGAAATGAACCAGGCCCAGCACTGTGAAAACCTCCATCACACAGTTGCAGCAGCTTTAGAATATTCAAATATGAAATCTGTCCTCCCACAGGCAATTATTTCACCAAGTTTCGCCCCAATCAGCCTTATTTTCTCTTTGTCCTGTTCACAAACGTACCGGAAGAAAGGCAGACAGGAGAAGGGGCCAAACTCTGCTCTGCCCACCAGAACACACAGGGGATTAGCCTTACTGTGATACAGTGTGCACTACAGATTTATCATTGTGTGGGGATATTAATATCTTTTTTCATCCACCCACATGACACTTTTAGTTACGGACAATGCAAATGCCTCAGATGTGCTATTGGTAAGTCGCTGGCACTCTTTAAGAAAAACCTTATATTTATATTTTAAGTCTGAAACATAATTTTGTCTCTTTGTATTATGTTTTACTTTATGACTCACGAAGAATAAGTGTGCATAAAAAAGCAGGATATGCATGAACCTTTACAAAAGCAGTGTATCAACTCTCAGGCCCAGCATAAGGTTGCAATGTTCCCGCCAGTACGCTTGGAACGCCCTCTGAAATGCATGAAGCACTTCTTTTCACACCACAATCTACTCTGTGCAGTTATTGACCCACAGGACTGCAGGTCCCAGGAGGTTAGCGCAGGCAGATGGCAGGCAGGGAACAGGCCTCTCTCCCTGGACAAGGCTATGGCCAATGTTGCATTGACACGTCATACTGACTGCACCACCACAGTAGAGATTTGATTCTTGATAATATGATGCGCTGCTGGACTGAAAAATAGTAGTGCCTTAGCTAAATGTATCACCCTGGAGCCAAACCAAATGACTCCTACGACACTGTCTGATTCCGGTTTCTGCTGAAGGACCGCAGAAGGAATTTGCTGAATTAGCCCTTTTAGGCTTTAATTTACTTGGGGTCTTTAAAAAAACCCAATTGTGCTTCTTCAGGCTGTCTTTCTGTGTCACAATGCGTTTCCCATAAAGAAGTAAAACTACGGTGAATGTTAATGGCATTCCAGTGAAGGAAAGTATGCATTTCATTTTACATATCCAATAAGTATGAGATTTCCTTTGAAGAGCTTCGAGTCTTCCCATGAGCTATGCAGACTGGACTTCCTTTTCTTCTGTAAGACTTATAAAAGCACTGTGCGGCATGGAGGCTCTAGGTCCCTGCTTATCCGTACATTTTTCAGAGCCCTAATCTCATTTTGTCTGTCAAACCAAAGTTAGCCTGCAACCATTCAATTCTGATAACACACTTCCAGAGCTCAAGGGGCTGGTTTCACTAAAGGGATATGGCGGAAAATACATACGCAACCACTGTTGAATGAACTTAAGGACAGCACTCTTCTTTTAGAAGATTTTTTATTACTCTAAGTCAAGGGAAAACTAGCGTCTGCTACTACTTCTGCTCTGACGAAGGAGCTTGTCTCCAAAACGCATCAGTCTAGCTTTCCCCTTGACTTAATAAATATCTCCTAAAAGAACAGTGCTTAAGTTCATTCAACTGTTCTATGATCACTTCCATGGACTAGGCACCTTCTTTGTATGCTATAATTGTATTCTCCTGGAATAAGCGTAGACACCAACTTTTTTGATAGCTTTTTAAAATATGCAGCCACTTCCCATTGCAACTGGCATTGGTATTGCTTACACAGAACAAGAAGAAGAGCAATTAAATGGCCTGTCATTGTTCACTCAATGGGAGTTACGGCTGTAAACTGTCCCCAGAAATGCCTCTTGAAAATCATTTTAATATATTCTAAGAAATAATATTATCTTTACATGTAATTAAAATGCAACACCATGGGTGTAACAAGATAGTTATGCGTGGCGGTCTCCCGGCGCTCAGTGAGTAATGCAGCTGTGGATAAGAATAAAAACGCGGTCGTGTGAGGCCGTTTAAATGCAGATGCCTCCGACACGGTTATCTCTGCTGGACGCAAGCCCTCAGATCGCAAGCTATCGTGTGAAATCTAAGCCCCATTTTGCAAATTCTTAAAACCGCTGCGCTGTTCTGCCGAATCTTCCCGTGAGCTGCACCGAATTCAAGCGCTTTCCAAGCACATCTCTTGTTAGATGTTCAGGGGAGACAATCTCCTCTTTGATGGATGGTTCAGGAGTTTCTGGCCGCGATGCTGTAGCTTTAGTGTTAGCTGGTACAGAGGACTAAATCTATGGTTGCACCTGTGCCTTACGTACACAGCACTCCCAGCGTAATTAACCGGTAAATCAACGTATTTATCCAAAAGTTCTGCTTTCAAAAGCAATGACATGTCCTGTAAAATTGACAGCAGTCTGTTACCACCAAGGTAGTAGTGTTGGGGAAGCTACTTTGAAAGCATAGCTTTGCAAGCTACCAATTACTTCACACTGGAAGAAGTTGAACTACAGCAAAGCTACTCTAGGGAGAAATCTAGCTACTAAAGCTACTTAGAAAAAGTAGTTCAAACTACTGATCAAATTGACAATGTACATGTGATACAACATTATAACAAAATATAATACAAAAAAAGTCACATGCCAGCAAAAAATGCCACTCAATTGAGTTTATTGCAAAAAGTGCCCACTTGCTCACAGGTCATACATAAACCAATAAAATAAAAGACCTCACTATTCATGGGAAAGTGCAAGGAATGTCAGCTTTGGTTTTGTATACAATGTTCATCAGTCAGACATCTGCCTTCCAGAAGAGTCCAGGTGGGGGTATTGCACCAAGCAGGATTACTCAGTTAGCCAGTTAACTTCAAAAATAGCATGCAACAAAAAGTAATTTAACTACTTGAATTACTATGCAAATATAAATGTAGTTGAACTACCTGCAAGCTACTGCAAAATGTACTTAATATACTAGTTTAATTACATGTAGTTCACTACTCCCCAACACTGGGCATTCAAATTTATAATGTCCCCTGATGGACTATGTGTCTTTTAAATCCCACTGTTTGAGTACAAAGTTATTTAACTGGAGGCACTGATAAGTGTCCTGAGCGAGGGCAAGGAACATTAAATGGTGTGTGTCTGATCTCACAATGAGGCTAATTTTTGCTCAGATTGAGATTGGATAGCTGTGTATGGCATTCTAGACCATAGGAAGAGACACAGACATACAGACAGACAGACAAACAGACAGAAAGAAAGAGAGAGAGAGAGAGTGTCTAAGCCAGCTCCTTCAGACAGACATGGCATTGATTACGTTGTTCTATGTTTTTGTGGAGGACAGGAATAAATATGTGTTTCCAGAAGGCTATAGTTTTAAATCCTTAGTTGTACTTATTATGATTGTGCCTGTCATTTCAGTAACCAGCTGTACAAAGACAAGATGAGCATAATGTATTTCACCCTGTATAAGGGGATCTGAATGTGAGAATGAAGAGTGGGGAGGATTGTGACAGTGTGACAGAGATAGAGGATGATGAGAAAGAGAGAGAGAGAGAGAGAGAGAGAGAGAGAGAGAAAGAGAGAGAGAGAAAGAGAGAGGGAGGGGAGCGCTCATAAGCACGCTCCTTCAGTCGGACACGGCAGGACGTGAACCCTGAAGATATTTGTTCAACTGGAACTGTGTAATTCCGGCTGATACATTAATAGATGTGAAATATGGCTTTGTTAAGCTCTGCTGGCAGCTTCTCAGAGCCTTCTCTCTCTCCCCCCTCCTTTCCTTTCCTTTCTGTCACCTTCCACCCCTCCTTCCTTCTCTTTCTCTCTCTCTCTCGGATTATCTCCCTTCTTCCTCTCCCCCTCTCTTGGCGGCAGTGGAGTGTGCGTTAGAACTGGGGCACTTGGGGGCTAAAATATGCATAATAACACTACAAAAAGGATCATGTTAATACCCATTTTTTCTTTTATAGGGGAAATTAATGCAGGATATTAATAAAAATCCCCAGCAGGGCTCTCTGTTGCTTCAGTTTTATTTTCCTCTCGATGTCAACTAATTATTTGCGGATTCATATTGAACATACACTGGATTCGATAAGGCAGCATGAATTACTTCAACTGCAACACAGCAGGGGTCTAACGGAATAGATTTACAGATAATTCCAATAAAACATGTATGATGTCACCAGTTTGCTTCACGGGTCGACTTCTGCATTGTGTAGTTAGACTTCTGCATTGTGTAGTTAGACTTCTGCATTGCGTAGTTAGACTTCTGCATTGTGTAGTTAGACTTCTGCATTGCGTAGTTAGACTTCTGCATTGTGTAGTTAGACTTCTGCATTGTGTAGTTAGACTTCTGCATTGTGTAGTTAGACTTCTGCATTGTGTAGTTAGACTTCTGCATTGCGTAGTTAGACTTCTGCATTGTGTAGTTAGATTTCTGCATTGTGTAGTTATACTTCTGCATTGTGTAGTTAGATTTCTGCATTGTGTAGTTATACTTCTGCATTGTGTAGTTAGACTTCTGCATTGTGTAGTTAGACTTCTGCATTGTGTAGTTAGACTTCTGCATTGCGTAGTTAGACTTCTGCATTGTGTAGTTAGATTTCTGCATTGTGTAGTTATACTTCTGCATTGTGTAGTTAGATTTCTGCATTGTGTAGTTATACTTCTGCATTGTGTAGTTAGACTTCTGCATTGCGTAGTTAGACTTCTGCATTGCGTAGTTAGACTTCTGCATTGCGTAGTTAGACTTCTGCATTGTGTAGTTCTACTTCTGCATTGTGTAGTTAGACTTCTGCATTGTGTAGTTAGATATCCTGGTCATTCACGATTTTTCTTTCACTTATGAATGAAACTTTGGTCCGTATTCCAAGGAATTAGGGGTTATAATGATTAACTTACTTTTTTCAAAAAACACAACCTGACATGCACCCAAGAAGAAAGACCTTAAAATGTGCAGGAAAAAATACATTATTTTTGAAAAAACATCTATGCCCATACAGCAAGAAAAAAAGCAAGAAAGATTTGTTTAGATTCCATCGTTCCATCATTAATATTAATGGCATTTAAATCTCAAAGCAAATGTTTTGACATCTGCTGTCATCAATGTTCTGGAGGAGGATGGGACCTTCTAATCCATGTCTAATCCCATCCTTACAGAAGACAGATGTCAAAATGGTAATTACCAAATCCATCTGCATTGTTAAAGAATATTTTATGATTCAGTGTCTATGACTGTGGTGTATCATTTCTGTGCTGCCGTCACTGTGAAACATGCAGTTATGATAAGAAATATTGAAAACAACACAAATGGTGTTTGGGGTAGATAATCACACCAGGGAGAGGAAACAGAATTATGTCTCCTTTTCTGAATCACAATTTTTTTTTTTCTCTTTTTTTTGCCGTTGCTTGGAAATTCCTCATTACCATAAATGGTATACCAGGTCTTTTGTACTGTCACAGTAATTGATGATAAATCACTTTTCTGGTCCAGATTAATGCAAAATATAAGAACGTGCACACATATAAGAACACACACACACACACACACACACACACACAGATGGAAATTCAAAGCTGGTCAGAATGTGTCTTTCACTGTATTTGTATGATTGACAGCCCACTTCAATTTTCTCAATCGGACGTGGGACAAATACATATTTTAAAGCGCTGTAAATAATTATTTGACCCAGGTATGATCTTAAGTACTAAATCATTATTTGTGCTGGTGACTATTAAAATTGTGACAAACATGATTGTCAGAACACAAAGATTAACAAACAAAATGCTTCAGCATGGGACTGTTTTACATATTCACTGTTTTACATATTTGTTCACTTCATGTTAGATCTGCAGATTCAAAGTGTGAATACGGGGGAACTCGTAAAGAGCGGCTTTTCTGGGGGGGAAAAAACAGTGGCAACAAACAAAACCAGCCCAAAAAAAGTGTGAAGAAGGAGGAATGGTACCCCTGCATGCGGTAAAACACGCAGCCTGCGTTCTATGCCCTGAACCTGCACCATAAACCAGAGCTTGCATTACTCAGCTCCGCCTGTATTAACAAAGAAAGCTGTGTGAGATTTATAGCCCCAGGTCTAACGGCATGTTGGCAAAATAGCGCATTAGGCCAATGATATTAGGGTATATATGAAAGATAGCGCATTAGGCCGATGGTATTAGGGTGTGTAGGCCTACTAAATGATTATGCACACTGGAAGTAGTAGTGTAGGTAGCTGCTTTAATTAAGTGTCTGGGCTTGGGAATTCATTACTGGCTTACGTCCACTTACCAGACCGGGCGTTATGCTGTAAACCTATGAAGGTGCCTGGTTCCCTTCCTCACATAATTTAGAACTTTCTAAATAATGAACACCGCTTGGAGTTTGAGACTCGATCTAAACTCCTCCTGACTGACCTAAGAAGGAAACGTCTACATTTCCACCAGGGCTCAGAGATTGCTGCATTGCTTGCTTGCAGTTTTGCTCTCTTGCCGATTGGCTGAGAGCCCCAGTGGAGAGTGAGTGTGATTGGCTCAGCAAGGCTGAGGTTAGTATTAGAAAAAAAATCCTCTTGCTTACCTTCAGAATTTACTGTGCATTACATTTACTTGCAATAAGATGAGTCTGCATTTTTAATTATTTTGAAATTCTATTGCATCCTGTCCCTTACGAACATATACAGGGAGTGTATATGTTAGTAAAAATATTGAAACCACCCCTGAAAAATGGCTTTAACTTTGAAGCATCTAAACCACAATTACTAAAGCATCTACACAGGTGATTCCTATTCATTTGAATGCTAATTAGCAGCATGTGTCTGCTTAAAAGAGGTCTAACCAGCAGCACTTTGCGAGGCAAGTGTCCAAAGCAAGATGAGGATACTAACAGAGTTCCAAAGGGGCCAAATAGTTGGTGCCCGAATTGCAGGTGCGTCGGTCACAAAAACAGCAAAATTATTTAAGGTGGCAAGGGGAACAGCGTCAAAATGATGACCGAAGCCAAAAAACAGCATCAGCAAAAAAGAACTGTGGCCGCAAGTCAAAGCTCTCCGACAGGGACAGACTTGATAGGTTAGTTGCTACCACAGAACTACAGCTCTAAAAATCAATCACTACAGAATTTAATCAATCCATATCTGAACCAGTCTCAATAAAAACAGTACGTCGTGAGCTTCACAAAACTGCCATTTATGGCAGGGCCACCATTCGGAAACAATCTGTATCCAAGGCTAATGCACAAAAACGCATAACATGGTGTAAGGAACACAAAAACTGGACCCCTGAGCAATGGAGAAAAGTGATATGGTCTGATGAGTCATCTTTTACTCTTAATGCATCTGGATGGGTTTATGTTTGGAGAAAGCCTAAGGAGGCATTCAATCCACAATGTCTGTTGCCAACTGTTAAGTATGGTGGTGCTTCTCTAATGGTATGGGCAGCGATTTCATGGGACTCATTGGGTCCAATGATTGCTCTCCATGGACGTGTAACTAGGTGCACCCTATGGTGCAAACACTGTTCCCTCATGATGTCCATATATTCCAACATGATAATGCCCCCATATACACTAATAAAAACATTAAAAAATGGTTCCAAGAACAAGAGGATGACATCAAATGCCTTCCATGGCCTGCACAATCACCAGATCTAAACATAACTGAACCTTTATTGGAGAACTGGAGACTGTCCTTTTTGAACAATGGGCCAATATCCCACAACACACAGTTCATAAATTGTATGACAGCATTCTTAGAAGGATTGAAATTGCTTTGAAGGCAAAGGGTGGGCCTACTCGTTATTAGTTAGTAGATATTCAGTTTTTGTAGGGGTTTCTGATATTTTGTTCACCCCCTGCATACAAGCGCCGCAGCATAACAGTACCTTTTTTTCTTTTTTAAACAACACAAAACCCTATATGCCAAAATAGTGAGTTTCTTGATGTACATTAAATTGAATATGATAAAAAGAAATACCTAATAATCACATATCAATAAACTGAAAGCATTCACAATACTTTTGGACTTTAATGTTACGAGTTTTCAGTTTGACAGTTAACTGGTCATCCCAAATAAAGGGGATTTATTTTAAAGGTTCTACGCATTGTTTTTATGATTTTTATGATTGTTTTTATGTCCTTTTGCCACACTGACATGCCTGTATTGTATGTAGTTTTCTAATTTGTTTCCAACTATCATTGCAATCTTAGTCAACCTATTACTCTATTATTACTGTGTGAGCTGTGAAGCTGAACTGTGAACACTGACGACCCCAAAAAGTGCAATTGAGCTTCAGGAAGGATACTAATATTTGTCTTGTTGGATATAAAGGCAATAATGTGAATTATACACTTTCAGTATTGTTCTAACTGAAGAAACCAAACACCAAAAACTCAAGCTTAAGCCCTTAAAACAATTAAGAGCATGCTTTGCACTAACAAGGCAGAAACAATGCGCCATCACCAGCTCTCTGAGGCAGAATGGCCCTGTGCTGCAGTTTCACGGGGATGTAGGGGGGTGGGTGTTGAAGCATTATAGCGTTCGTAATTCTCATAAACTTTACAGACAAAGTACCCACGCTGGGACAATTCAGCTGGAATGAAGGATTTAGAAAACAATTTTTACCCACAGTGCACTTACTGCAGGCCTCCGACGGAGCTTGATCAGTAAACAGCCTGGCTCTTCTAAAGACAAAGTAACGGCTGTACAGGTGTCATAACTGCACATGCATCAAATCCAAGGCTAAAGAAAAGCCCTCAAATCAGTCAGAATACCTGTTTCCTTGTAGCATTAACCCTTTCCAGCCCAAATTATTTTCTTTGGTACACATGCTCAGAATAGGTCAAAAACACAAATCAGAGCAAATTGGCCAGGGCCAATGTTAGAGAGGGCACTAGGAGCAGAGCAAAAAAACATGGATTACTGTATGCATAATTACTAATGATTTGGTGGCAATAATTTAATAAAATTATATACAATACTTAGTCATAATTAATTAAGGCTCAAATTAATATGTAATTACACTTAAATTCATGAAATGATGTTTCTTAAGTTTATAGTATAGGCTTTTGAAATATTTAAAATGTAAGTAATCAATGCTGTAAAGTATGCTGTGCTATAGTGATATAATACAACACTGGAGAGAAATGACCACTTATGCACAATGATTCCACATGGCAACACCATGCCATACATAGAACATATAAACATAATGCAACAAATCAACTATTTTACTAATAATCAACATCTCCCATGAGTCATGACTGTGTGACATATTGTTCAAAGTTATACATATTTAACATTTTGATATCTTTGTGACAAAACGGCCAGAAATCAGAGATGTGCTGACCTCACGACCAGGGTGCCTTTGAAACTTCCTCAAATGTGCACTGTTTGAATCAACCCCCCCCGCCCCCCTCCCCATTGGCTAAACCTTGAACCAATAATGGCTTTTGATACTAGTAATGTTGTCATGTGACTACTTACAACAAGAAGTTTAAAAAAATGAAAATGATGATGCCATATGGCAAGGCATTTAAGCAAGGCAGAAAACAGGCTGTTAACCATACCACATAATAATAATAATAATAATAGATATATAATAATAATAATAATTGTGGAAGTGATTTGCTGCCTTTTTTCATGGTTTTGTATGATTGCTGTACAGCCAACCATGACATTCACTGGTCTAAGCCTTTCTCATTGGACAAAAAAACGGAGTCAGGGTTGTAAGCACAAGTTGTGCCAAAAGAGAGTCTTGCCTATCTGGAATAATATAAAGAAAGTGCTCCTCTGGCAAGCGTGTAATACCTGCCAGGGTGAAATAATAAAAATAATGCATTCAAAACAGTTACATTACCATAATAGCAAAGGTTTTGCATACTTTTTCTTCTGCATTATCCACAAAAAACTAAAAAAATAAATGACTGTACAGGATGTGAAAAGCTGACCTTTACAGAGTACACTAATTCATTTATATTAAAAAATGCTTTTCCCCATGCAGCCAATTTGAAGTGGCACACTACTCTTACAGTACTACTCTTACAGTTTGCCCACAGCCCAAAGCAACAATCCCAGCTCAGAGAGGCACAACGTATTAGTACACCACAGCCCTAAATAGGGGATTCTAAGTCACACTGGATATTCGGCACGGCACATGTATAAATACATACAAAATAACAGTGTAGTGTAGTGTAGTGTAGTGTGAACGAATCTATGCTTTTGCATATGTGTGAGTCTGCACGTATAGGTGTGTGTGTGTGTGGGTGTGCGTGTATGTGTACGTGCGTGTGTGTGTGCGTGTGTACGTGCGTGCGTGTGTGTGTGCGTGTGCGTGCGTGTGTGCGTGCGTGTGTGTGCGTGCGTGCGTGTGTGTGTGCGTGCGTGTGTACGTGTGTGTGTGTGTGTGGCTGCTTGGAGTAGTGGGGCTGTGGCAGTGTTAAACACTCAAATGTAAAGTCCCAGAGTGGCACTATTGAAGTAAGCTTCGCCGTTATCATGCCGGCAAAATGCCGGCTTTTAAAGCGTACGTTCCGACCCCACTAAAAAATGCTTGGTATCAACAGTGACATCCCGGGATGAGCACGCCGTCCTAAAGTAATGCATTCAGGGGACGCCTCCCTGCATTGACTCTGCATCATCACAGCGTAGGCCAAAGCTCTCCCGCAGACCAACAGCACTAGTCAAAGGGATTACCCCAGGGAGCTGAGCGCGGCATTCAGCGCAGTGACGGCCCAATCTGTACCGCGGACGGTTCCCCTGGGCGCGATGGGGCCTCGTCGCTGCATTTAGACCCTCTTGTCCTCGCCGTTCTCTCACTGTGATTTTTACTGAGCCTCCATACAAATAGCAGACATTTAAAGGCATTGTGTTCAAGGCAGTTCCGCCGTACAGTCAGGTCGACCCCCTCATAGCGCAACCCCCCCCAACATCCCTAATGCGTCTCGTCACGCAGTTTCAATTCTGGCCCGTCGCCTCCCTATAAAGAATTCTGACAGAGCTTGCACTGCTGCAGGATGAATAGAACGGAAATGCACATTGTGTCAAATTATCCAATTATTGGCTTCCTGGTCATTTTAAACTTTATTTTATTCTCTCCCACAATTATTTTCTGAGACACCATTACTCTGGCCCCAGAATGGCTGAAGGGGTAGTTTACGGCTTGCCTTGAGTGTCCTTGCGTGCTTTGCATAGCAACCGCTGGAAAAGGGTATAAATTTACAGCTGAAATTAGACTAAATGTATCCCCGTGTGACCCCTGGGCAGTAACATTCATTAAGTGTCCTCTCTTTTTAGTGGTGCTTTCAGTTTTTTTCCCTGTTCCATCAACATGGCGGGGGTGATTATAGGTGTGTTTCAGGAAATTAAATTATCTTCAGCGCGACACCATAAAATGATTACGATTACTCTGGCCAGAACTGTGCTTTTGCCTTTGGCTTAGCAATTCTCAAAATCGTACCGTCCCCCACTCATTCACTCACTCGACTGGCTTAACTGTCCGGCTCCCCAAAAACAATTACAGTAGCTTAGTGTCACCACTAGGTGGCAATGGGCACCGGCAATGGTTTATGTGCAGATACACTGCAGTAGTCCAACTAACCAGGGAGCTGTTCTTATGAGATGAGGCAGGAAACAAGCTTGCTGACTGAAATCTTCCATACAAGGGTGATGCAACATCCAACTGTATGTGCGTGTGAGTGTGTGTGGCCAGCGCTGCGATGTGGGTGTGCGTGTGTTTATGCACAGTCAGTATTTCATACCAGGCTTAGTGGCACATCACTACACTGCAAACTAGAGCTTTCACGGCACAAAATATGCTCTTTTAATAAGGGGGCAAGAAGAATAAAGCACAGACACGTGTTACACATTTAACCTGCATTATGTGAAGACGTGTCAAGAGGAGTTTGTCCTTGGAGAGTGATGGATTGTCCAGCTGTGGGGTAATCAATGATTACAATAAGGCTGTCAAAATGATATTGACCGGTACTGTGTTAAGGTGTCATATCATAAGACCGTCTGCATATTCCCACAATGCTCAGTTTCTGCAGTGTGCTTCCTGCACACTGCGTCCTACTCAGTCAGATGTGGCTGCCCGTCCAGAACCTATGTAAAAACGGTGTGTGTGTTGTGCAAGAAGGCACAGTATTACAACAAAGCACAGCCTGACCTCGTAAAGCCCGATAGGCCACCGACCACGAATCCCCGATAAATGGAATTGCTGCGATAACGTTGTAGGAGTGCATGTTACCTGATAAGAAAATGTTTATGGGCCAGTGCAGCTTGGCTTAGTTACTTCTATAGGGGGGAATGGGGGTTCCTCACCAGGGGCTATTTAGCTGCATTTCGTTAACTGCTTCTTCTGCGCACCCAAATTAAGCTGCTGCTTATTGCTAAAGGGCAATTTCCTCTGAAAATATAACTGTCACAGACGGAATTCAGGCATCCAGCGTGGCAACTTGGGGTACGAATGATTACACAGCGGTGTTACATAGGCCGTGTTACAGAGGCATCGTTACACAGGCACATTACAGAGGCATCATTACACAGACACATTACAGAGGCATCATTACACAGACACATTACAGAGGCATCGTTACACAGCCATGTTACAGAGGCATCGTTACACAGCCATGTTACAGAGGCATCGTCACACAGACACATTACAGAGGCATCGTTACACAGCCATGTTACAGAGGCATCGTTACACAGGCACATTACAGAGGCATCGTCACACAGCCATGTTACAGAATCATTGGTCCAAAGTGGTGTGTCTGTTTCACATGACCCACAGTACTGATGCTTCTCGAGCTGGAAAAGTAAAGTAACTATAGGGGGAGCTTATTGTGTGTGTAGTTGTTAGGGTAGTGGTTTTGTAACTCTTTGTAGGTGTGTGTGTAGTTGTTAGGGTAGTGGTTTTGTAACTCTTTGTAGGAGTGTGTGTAGTTGTTAGGGTAGTGGTTTTGTAACTTTTTGTAGGAGTGTGTGTAGTTGTTAGGGTAGTGGTTTTGTAACTCTTTGTAGGTTCGATTCCTGTGGCACTGACAGGCACTGTCGCACCTTCGAGGTACACACCCTGAATCGCTTCAGTAAATATCCAGCCATAGAAATGGACAGCATGCAAAAATATAAGCTGGTGTGGATAAAGAGCATCTGTAAGCACAATAATAATGCAATGTTCTCCTATGCTGGCTTGTCCTTAACTTTATTAATAGATGTGGCTTTTTTGTATTATAATAACTCACTCTCAATTCATTTCAATGGGCAGTTTTGTGACCACTCCAATGAAACAGCAGTTCCTTTCTCAATTTCCAGAGAAAGCCCCCCATGCAGAAACTGCCGTTTAGTTTACGGTAGCCGCACATATTAATCACACATACTGGCCTTTAAGCTGATTAAACCCAGTAAGAGCTACGAACCTGAGCGCGGAGAGCATCGGTCTCGGCTGTCTGTAAAAGTGCAGGTGCAAAGACAACGCTTTCCCTGGGACTGAGAATGACCCACTCGACCTTGGCAGGCACGGAGGAAGAGGCCTGCTGGTGTGAAAGGCTCAGAGAGGCCTGGAGATGCAATCATTAGTCACCCTGACAGCTTTTCACACCTCTGAAGCCTGGTGCAGAGGCCCTCGCACCGCACTGATGTGGCAGGTCTCTCCGTTCTCTCGGAATTGGGGGGTGGGAGGGCGACGGCGGGGGGACCCATCCTCTCCTAGCGAGACCCTCTGATCCCCCTGGCCCAGCATGCACCTGGCCTTGTGTAGATAATGGACAGCCGCAATCTCCCAGCATGCACCTGGCCTTGTGTAGATAATGGACAGCCGCGATCTCCCAGGATGCACCTGGCGCAATGTGATAAACAAGAGGCTGGATCTCCCAGCATGCCGTGCGGCCGAGGGCAGCGTGTGGGCGAAGGCAATGAGTAAATATGAGCGGTTTGCTCAGGCTGTGCGCTGGCTGTGCGGCCTTCACGTGTCCTGGTCACTCTTCCGGCACATTCTGAAGACATGGCTCAACCTCCCCAAACGGCCTCCTTCCTTCTTTTCATTACAGCCCTGCATACACTATACAGCACATATAAGACACTGGAATATGCAGGGGTTACTCCTTTGGGCCACGTCTGGGCCTCCTAAAGTGGGTGAATTATTCCCAGTGTCTACTAACATCTTAATGTCCATGGTGAAGGTTATGGTGTACGGCACTGCACTATGACTGTGTCATATTGAGGCCTGTTATTCTGGAGCCATCATTTCAAACATTTACTGACTGAAAACAACTTCAAGGACGAGCAGTATTTTAAAAATGACTGCACAATATAAAACAACTTTTTTAAATGTAGGCACTACTGCAAGCTAACTCGCATCGTCCCACAGATCGCCATATCCACGATACAGTGTGCAATGAACAAATAAAATTCCACCATACCCAGCAGTACCTGCATTATTATTATAGCTATTATGAACTGATGATTTGTATTATACTCAGATGGTTCCAAAAGCTACAGGTGGCCGCACTGTTACCAGGTGGGTATCACAGCTCTTACCAGTGACCTTTACAGAAAAGCACACATGCTGTAAATATGACTTGAGATCAGACGAGTGGGGAAAGGACAAACTGGATTTCATGGCTGCCGCCCATCAACAGAGAATCACAAAGAATTTAATTACTCAGGTGCTGCACAACGTTCGCACAACGTTCCTGTGATGCTACGGCAGCCTTTCTGCAATGTTGCAAGCACGCTGCACTGGATTCAGGCTGAATGCAAAATGCATGCAAATACACGAGACAGCCAATTAGCCTGGAGTGCTTTGCGTAAAAGTGGATTTGCTTAAATTACGGGACTTTGTGCATTTTCATGATTATACCAGTTATCAATCAGAGGGGTTTAGTGTGCTTGTGAAACACCCAAGGCTGTGATGCCATTCAGCAGAATGAGAACAAGCATTTCTGATTCCTTCTCCTCGGTCCTCCAGGCAACTCTAAATTAATTTGCGCGAGTGCGAGATTCCGCTCCTCTAATGGCGCGTAATTGGCCTGTGGATTTTCGCCGGGAGGTGCAGACACCGACGGAGTGCACCTGTCAAAGCGAAGCATATGGCGCTGAGCCGGGATAAAGGGCCCGCCTCACGCCGGTGGAAGGAAACGCGGCGGAGCGCGGCTAGAGCCGTTACCGTGGTGACGCACACCCACCCCGGCAAGGCGAATCCAGCCATACTAATAGGCGTCGAATCACTCCTTCAAAAAAAGAGATAATTTTTTTTAAAGGTGATTTAACGGTAAAACTGGAAGAAAAAAAAAGGAAAACTAAACAATATCCATTTTTTGAAAAAGGTCCGAAACACATGACACAGTATGAAGCTTTTTCATTTGTAATAAGACTGTCCGTACAGCACAGTAAAGTTCTAAAATAAACATTTCAGAAGACAGTTTATTGGGATCGCGCAGTGGGCACATCCAGCACATGCACTGGTCCCTGCAACAGGAACTACAGGAAACTATGGCGGAGGTGACCGGGGCTGGGAGTCCCACCCCACAATTTGGAGCCTAACTGCTCATTACTTCACCCAGTTACATTTTGTTAGCAAGTCCGAGTCCTGCGCTCCCCACAATTCAGAGAACTGCGCAAAGATGGGACAAGGAAGGAAAAAAATATACCGATAAAAAGATAGTAACGGTCAGGCAAGTAGTAGAAGCAACACGGGTGAAAGAAAATGGTCTTGTAGATAAAATAGTATGCAGTAGATTACATCGCTGTGACACACAAAACAATGACTCTGGCAGTGACTTTAACCTCCTGCCATTAGCAGTGAGATAAGACTGAAGACCCCCCCCCCCCCCTGATTTTAACTCCTCCCCTCTACTGCCATCCCAGCATGCTTCACTCCCTGGACTGACTACAGGGGCTATTGAACATAAGGCATCTCCAGCTCTTCATAAGCAGGGAGGTGGGGAGCATTGTGGGTGCTCTGACACGACTGCAGAGATGCAGTTCTATCAGCACAGGTGCCAGGTGGCGCTGTGTGTTCACCGTCCCCGCCCCGCCCCGCCCCACCCCCCAGCCAGGGCTCCTTTAAGCCGAAAACACCAATGGGTGGTGGAGGGGCTCGGCACGAAAAGGCAATTTACACAGCGACACAGTTTGTTTCCACATCACTGCTCATAAATATGTACATAAATGATGAATATATACAGTTTTTGCGCACAACCCACCCACCGTACCTGTATAAGCGCAGGGTCTGAAATGCATAGTTGAGGCTCAGTGGCTCATAACAGAATAAGTAAAGTACTGGCACTTGGGCAGGCTGACCTTTCCCACAATGCACTGATCTTTCCCACAATACACTGAGCTCTGTTAGGCTCTCTGAGCACCATTACTGCACACTGCCTGGCCGTGGATGTTTCTTTGCCAAAATATGCTTTATGCCATTACAATTTGGTGGAAGACTACATTTTAAGGACTCCAACACTCCTAATTCTCAGGGTCACCTCCCAGGTGACAACAGCACTGAAGCGCACCCTTGGGGAGAAGAGAGGGGTTACCGGGGGACTTAGGGAGAGAGCGATACAGGCTTGCAGCGTCGGTGTGATGAATGTGTTAGCGCACACGGCGAGGCCGAGAACACAAAAGCGAGCGCGGGACCTCCAAAAACACTGATGCCGTGGCGTCTGGCACAGGCGAAGCTTAGCGCCGTAAATCCTCTCCTGCGCTGGAGAGTCTAAGCTGCCTCTCCAAATGGAGGCGATTTCACAGGCGTTTCACTGAGCGGTGGCCAAGAGAAGAGAGGACCCAGGGAAGCAGTGCATAGATACTTCAGAGGGCCTGATATAGCACTGGGCCCTTCAGACTGTGCACTGTGTGGAAAAGGCTCCCAATGCTATGCTAAATGCAGGGGTGCAGTGATCTGAAGGGAACTGCTTTGCTGAATTGGGGTACGACAGAAAGTGATCAACTGCAGGTGGAATCACCATGATAAAAAATCTCCATGCTAAAAGATCCCCGTGCTGAAGAATCACTATGCTAAAAGATCCCCGTGCTGAAGAATCACCATGCTAAAGGATCCCTGTGCTGAAGAATCACCATGCTAAAGGATCCCCATACTAAAAGATCCCTGTGCTGAAGAATCATCATGCTAAAAGATCCCCATGCTGAAAGATCCCTGTGCTGAAGGATCCCCATGCTGAAGGATCACCGTGTTAAAGGATCCCATGTTGAAGAATCCCCATGCTAAAGGATCCCCGTGCTAAAGGATCCCCATGCTGAAAGATCACAGTGCTAAAGAATCCCTGTGCTGAAGAATCACCATGCTAAAAAATCCCCGTGCTAAAGGATTCCCGTGCTGAAGGATCACCATGCTGAAGGATCTCCGTGCTGAAAGATCACCATGCTAAAGAATCCCCGTGCTGAAGGATAACAGTGCTGAAGGATCACCGTGCTAAAGAATCCCTGTGCTGAAGGATCACCATGCTAAAGGATCCCCGTGCGAAAGGATCCCCATGCTGAAAGATCACCATGCTAAAGAATCCCCGTGCTGAAAGATCACGGTGCTAAAGAATCCCCGTGCTGAAAGATCCCCGTGCTGAAGAATCACTATGCTAAAAGATCCCCGTGCTGAAGAATCACCATGCTAAAGGATCCCTGTGCTGAAGGATCCCCGTGCTAAAGGATCCCCATGCTGAAAGATCACAGTGCTAAAGAATCCCTGTGCTGAAGAATCACCATGCTAAAAAATCCCCGTGCTAAAGGATTCCCGTGCTGAAGGATCACCATGCTGAAGGATCTCCGTGCTGAAAGATCACGGTGCTAAAGAATCCCTGTGCTGAAGAATCACCATGCTAAAAAATCCCCGTGCTAAAGGATTCCCGTGCTGAAGGATCACCATGCTGAAGGATCTCCGTGCTGAAAGATCACCATGCTAAAGAATCCCCGTGCTGAAGGATAACAGTGCTGAAGGATCACGGTGCTAAAGAATCCCTGTGCTGAAGGATCACCATGCTAAAGGATCCCCGTGCGAAAGGATCCCCATGCTGAAGGATCTCCGTGCTGAAAGATCACCATGCTAAAGAATCCCCGTGCTGAAGGATAACAGTGCTGAAGGATCACGGTGCTAAAGAATCCCTGTGCTGAAAGATCACCATGCTAAAGAATCCCCGTGCTGAAGGATAACAGTGCTGAAGGATCACCGTGCTAAAGAATCCCATGTTGAAAGATTACAGCGCAGCTCTGAGGACCTGTGAGACCTGAGGCCTATGATGTGAGCCTTTGAATGAGACAAAGCGGATCCGTGTTCTGCGAGGCGGCTCGATGTCACAGGCCTGGAGGTGCATTTTCCGCCATTGTAGGGCTCCTGTTATGGTGCTGGCTCACACGCTGGTGGAGATGTGACCATTTCACAGGATTATTTCAGGTGTGGCTTCTACCCACTTTATTCTGGAGGGCCCACTACACACCTCCCAGATACCTGTCACACGATGACTTATCGCTCGCGGGAAAAGCGTTGGCAGGTTAAACTGAAGGCTACGGTGCTTTTGTAAAAAAATTGAAACCGGGCAAATGGCCGTTATACGAACGCTACTTGAGCTGTCAATCATGTGCCCATGGTTACCGAGTTGCCGGCGGTTTTGTAAAATTCTTGCTTTTCAGTGTTGATCCAAGGAGCCTCTTACTCCCAGGGATGGTATGAAATGAAAGGCTCTGGCACCAGCTCTACTGAACTCTATTTAGACTGTTTAAAGCAAACCTCTCCAAAAGAAACCAGGGCTGAGAAACACTGCTCTAAGACCAGGGCTGAGAAACACTGCTCTAGGACCAGGACTGAGAAACACTGCTCTAGTACCAGGGCTGAGAAACACTGATCCAGGACCAGGACTGAGAAACACTGATCCAGGACCAGGGCTGAGAAACACTGCTCTAGGACCAGGGCTGAGAAACACTGATCCAGGACCAGGACTGAGAAACACTGATCCAGGACCAGGGCTGAGAAACACTGCTCTAGTACCAGGGCTGAGAAACACTGATCCAGGACCAGGGCTGAGAAACACTGATCCAGGACCAGGGCTGAGAAACACTGCTCTAGGACCAGGACTGAGAAACACTGCTCTAGGACCAGGGCTGAGAAACACTGATCCAGGACCAGGGCTGAGAAACACTGATCTAGTACCAGGACTGAGAAACACTGATCTAGTACCAAGGCTGAGAAACACTGATCCAGGACCAGGGCTGAGAAACACTGATCTAGTACCAGGGCTGAGAAACACTGATCCAGGACCAGGGCTGAGAAACACTGCTCCAGGACCAGGGCTGAGAAACACTGCTCTAGGACCAGGACTGAGAAACACTGCTCTAGGACCAGGGCTGAGAAACACTGATCCAGGACCAGGGCTGAGAAACACTGATCTAGTACCAGGGCTGAGAAACACTGCTCTAGGACCAGGACTGAGAAACACTGCTCTAGGACCAGGGCTGAGAAACACTGATCCAGGACCAGGGCTGAGAAACACTGATCTAGTACCAGGACTGAGAAACACTGATCTAGTACCAGGGCTGAGAAACACTGATCCAGGACCAGGGCTGAGAAACACTGATCTAGTACCAGGGCTGAGAAACACTGATCCAGGACCAGGGCTGAGAAACACTGCTCCAGGACCAGGGCTGAGAAACACTGCTCTAGGACCAGGACTGAGAAACACTGCTCTAGGACCAGGGCTGAGAAACACTGATCCAGGACCAGGGCTGAGAAACACTGATCTAGTACCAGGACTGAGAAACACTGATCTAGTACCAGGGCTGAGAAACACTGCTCCAGGACCAGGGCTGAGAAACACTGCTCCAGGACCAGGGCTGAGAAACACTGCTCTAGGACCAGGACTGAGAAACACTGCTCTAGGACCAGGGCTGAGAAACACTGATCCAGGACCAGGGCTGAGAAACACTGATCTAGTACCAGGACTGAGAAACACTGATCCAGGACCAGGGCTGAGAAACACTGATCTAGTACCAGGGCTGAGAAACACTGCTCTAGGACCAGGGCTGAGAAACACTGCTCTAGGACCAGGGCTGAGAAACACTGCTCTAGGACCAGGGCTGAGAAACACTGCTCTAGGACCAGGGCTGAGAAACACTGCTCTAGGACCAGGGCTGAGAAACACTGCTCTAGGACCAGGGCTGAGAAACACTGATCCAGGACCAGGGCTGAGAAACACTGATCTAGTACCAGGACTGAGAAACACTGCTCTAGGACCAGGGCTGAGAAACACTGCTCTAGGACCAGGGCTGAGAAACACTGATCCAGGACCAGGGCTGAGAAACACTGCTCTAGGACCAGGGCTGAGAAACACTGCTCTAGGACCAGGGCTGAGAAACACTGATCCAGGACCAGGGCTGAGAAACACTGCTCTAGGACCAGGGCTGAGAAACACTGATCCAGGACCAGGGCTGAGAAACACTGATCCAGGACCAGGGCTGAGAAACACTGCTCTCATGGTCTCATTGGGTTGAAAAAAAACTTAACATAACGTACGTACATTAACAGCTATTATGAGTTCATTGTTACAGCTAGATATTTATGGTCAAACCTTTAATGATAAAACATTTCACACAATGCATCAGCACACAGCCCAGAGCCACCCCCCCCCCCCCCCCCCTCAACCAAAACAATGTATTACAGCATTGCAAGGGGGACACAACACACTGTGCCACAAATGGTCACAAATTGACAACCCACATCAATATTGAAAAATGTGAGATGTTTTGAGAATGTTCAGAAGCTTTGCAGATAACTTCTCTTCTTTGTTGGCCTCAAATGTGAATGTTTACAATGCATCTGGAATAATACCAACTGTTTAAAGGCACTGTTAAACAAAAATGTCAACCACTACCCTTGTCAGCAACAAAATTATACCATTATAATTATACAGTCTATGAAAACATTCCACGTGCATTATTGATCAGATTATGAATTGGGTGCTCAGAGTTCCTGGGGCCCAGCCGGGAATGCCAGGAATTCCCACTTGTGCATGTCACTCAAAGCAAGCTGCTCCAACAGGTTCTGTTGCACAAAGCGCCTATGCCCCTTTATCAAAGCCCCTTAAGACGTGCAGCATTCACCTCTCTCTCTCTTTCTCTCTCTCTCTCTGAGCTGCGTATTGATATTTTTCTCTTCCGTCTCTCTGTTCCTCTAACCTCCTCCTCCGCTGTCATCTCACCATCTTTGTCGGCGCCGATTACTTTCAATCTTGTGAGGGGGGTGACTGGCGACCGCGTTTGTAGAAGCACGGCACAGATTTTTACATGTCTAATCTTTTCTTCCCCTGCCTCAGGTGTGATACTGTAATAAAAAAAAGCCTCTTCCACTGTCATTTCTTGTTTTTATATAAATATTGTTTGGATATGCAATTTTCTGGACAAGCCTGCACATGTTTTTCAGCTTGTGTAAACAATATCAAATGAGATATTAAATATTAGATACAACACTGCATATGACAGGTCAATTTGAAACTGGTTTTTAAGCAAAGGCATTTCAGTGTCTACAAATTAGGGACATCACGTACAATGTAAATAACTACTGAAACCTTCTGACATCTCTGTACTTAGGATAAATCTATGCTCGTAGTGCAGTGATCGATAACACTACTGGGGTCCAACTAGATATACAGATAGGAGGGATGAAATTAAGAACAGGATGGGGTTTACCAACCAGCCAGCTCAATCATGGCTAATCTGATTGGCGCCAGGAAAAAACCTGAAACCAATCTCACAAACTAAAGCATCCCTTTCCAGAAGCTTTAAAAAATGGAAACAGTGGATCTGAGAGAAGGCTAGTGCAGGTATAAATTAAGTCATATACTTCCCAAAGGTTCACCTGCGCTTGCATGCTGTTGAACCATCTCTGTTGCTGTTGACCACTTGCACAACAGCAAACACGGTAGGTCGCCTGTACATACGTACACAGATAAAACTGAATGTGGGTTATTGGTACAGACTGAGGTTTGGGAGGGGGGCGCGGCTTGGGCATGGTCATTGCATTGTACATCCTCTAAACCGCCCTTCAAAAGGCATCAAGCCTTAATAGCCCCACTATCACCAAGGGCCCTATCTTACACCCGGCGCTAAGCAGCGCTAACCAAAACGCAAGTGTCTTTGCTACCTTACACCCGGCGCAGGGGTCATTATAGTGCCTAGCGCTCACGTCGTTTAAATACCAAGTATTCTTGCGCCCATTGCAAGTGAACTGGGCGTGTTGGTCTTAAGATGACGTGTGGCCAGGATAATTTTTGGCGTATTGCTATCGTGAGCCAGCAGAAAGCACTAAGTTCAGCCCATTTGCAAATTGCGCCATGCTTAGCGCTCAAAAAACTCACCGTGTAACTAGCAAAAGTGGACTTGGACACGCCCTAAATGCACTTTATGCCACACGCTTGGACCAAGCGCTAAGATCGCCACGATAGAGCCCCTAGAGTCTCTGCCTCTACTACATGACCTGGCACGCTGTTAAATGCACTGGGCACTCTGTATTTAAATAAATACATAAATAAACACTTCATTCTCCCATGCTCTATTTTAATAGGAACAGATCTCAAACAAAACAAATATACTGAAGAACTACACTTATAACAGTGAGAGGAAACCTCAGGCACTCCACTCAAGACAGATTATCTCCTCTCAACCAAGCAAACAAGCCCTCGGGGTGCTTTCTGCTAATAGAGCGGTGCATCTAATTACTTATCTGCGTATAAATGAACATTTACATACTTGGAAAGCTGACAAGTCATATAGAATGTGTATTTCCCATATTGTTAACTCAAGTGTTTACCTGACATCTATTTGAGGATTATTCCAATTTCAAGGTTTAAACATTTTTATCACCAGTTTAGGATTGGTAAAACTTTGTTTTCCTTATTTGTTATCAAGTGCTTTTCAAACCCTAACAAAAAATCACCCACCGCACACAAAATAGAAAAATACTTTAATAACCCAATAATAAAAATAAATGAAAGATTTATCCTCAGACAATGATTCAAGTTTCTCAATAAATACATTCCTTTGAGCTGAGATTGCCCCTGGAGAGTCCCTGCTAACTGACAAGTAAGAGCAAAAACACTTACCACAGACAAGATTGTCCTTAATCACATATCAACACTTAATTAAAAGTATTCTCATTTAAATTTTAGGCAGACATGTCCAATCTGGCTGGCAAATAAATAAATCTAATGAACCAGCTGGCCGCCAGAAAATTCTGTTGCTAACATTTTTTTAAATAAATAATAACACGACAATACCGCGAGATTGACTAAACAGGATTACACAGAACTCACACAAAAAGCCAATGCTTTTGTTGATCGAATTGTCACAATCTAGACACAGGACGTTCACTACTATAATTACCTTAGGATTTCCCTAAAACTAACAGGGCTTAAGACAAACAGCAATATCAACATTCAAAACAAATGTTTCCTAGTTTTACGTCTTTAGCATTCCTGTGCATTCATTGCATTCATAGTGAATTTCCTTCGAACATGCATCTGCGCGTTAAGCTGGAAAGCAGATTAGACTATTAAATAATGTTTCTCTTAAGACATAAAAATGTTTCCCTGTGCTGTTATTCTCTATGGTACACAGGTTCAAAAAGATGGTTTAGAAGTAATAATGAACTCTTTATGGCTAAGTGCTTTAGCCATGCAGCATTCATATGCTGCCAACATAGTTTGAGCATTACTGACTTTTCTGAAATGATCACTCACTCACTCAGTCACACACACACACACACACACAAATTCAGCCAATCAAGGCTCACAATTCTACCCGCTCTGCCTGGTCTTCAACACTCCAAGGGTTACTACCTGGCCAGTTGCTCCACGTACTGAAAAATGACTTCTATTGTATTGTGAAATTACACTGAGCCTGGTCTACAACCTGTTATTTACACTGAGCCTGGTCTACGGCCTGTTGTTTACACTGAGCCTGGTCTACGGCCTGTTATGTACACTGAGCCTGGTCTACGGCCTGTTATGTACACTGAGCCTGGTCTACAGCCTGTTATTTACACTGAGCCTGGTTTACGGCCTGTTATTTACACTGAGCCTGGTTTACAGCCTGTTATTTACACTGAGCCTGGTCTACGGCCTGTTATGTACACTGAGCCTGGTCTACAGCCTGTTATTTACACTGAGCCTGGTTTACGGCCTGTTATTTACACTGAGCCTGGTCTACGGCCTGTTATTTACACTGAGCCTGGTCTACTGCCTGTTATTTACACTGAGCCTGGTCTACATCCTGTTATTTACACTGAGCCTGGTCTACGGCCTGTTATTTACACTGAGCCTGGTCTACGGCCTGTTATTTACACTGAGCCTGGTGTACGGCCTGTTATTTACACTGAGCCTGGTCTACGGCCTGTTATTTGAAAGCTTGTCCTTTGCTTTTAGAGATGGTCACTCTGCTATTTTAAGTAAACCCAGGTGCTCAGAGTAACTTCATACACCTGACATAGCCAACTGCTGAAATAGTTTCTGCCTACCTGCACCATATCAGGCCAGGAGCCATTTTATTAAAGATAGTTCTCTAAATAGGTGCCACATCAAAACAACAAAATAGTAGAAGTTACCTTCTACAGAATCCTTGTTTGGTTCTCAGGTAATTCCTACAAATAGGACATTTTCAGGCACCATACAGAAAACATGTCCTGCAATATGCATTATGATATGCCTAAAATCAATGAATAACACAGAACTGTGACTCTGCTGGATGAAATTACTGGATAAAATATCATAATCATCAATCTGGTTGATATACACGGAAGTGCTCTTGCTTGTGCTTAGAATTTCGAAAAGAATGATGAATTACAAAAATTGGATAAGGCAATCTCAAGAGAACTGATTTACTCGAATTTTGAAAATGAACAGGGAGAATAGCACAACAGGTATTTGAGATCAAATTTGGCAACAGAATTTGTTTTCTTTAAATTAAAATTGAAAGTTAATGTAACTTCTGCCAAGTTTTTCCCTTTGACTTAAAAAGGAACACATTTTAAGCACTATGATTATTTGTTTATTGCAATATAACTGAGAGATCAGCGGTCACGAAAATGAACCAAAATTAGCAATAAAGAAAAAAATAATACATTCAGAGCTAAACTATGAATAAACGCACAAGATATTATATGTAAGGTAAGCACAAGGAATAAGAGTACTGTTGCTCTGGCTCTGCTTATCTTAGAACAGTGTCAATCCTTCTGTCATTCACACTACACAGTCATTCAAGCAATACGTGCTTCATATTGTTTGAACAATTGTTTCTCTTTATTCAAAACAAACTCCAATAAATTCTTGTTTTAGAAAGGCGCTGTCGGTAGAGGCTGAACCACAGGATACGACACTCATAATACCTGTTAAACGCAGAAGCCCTCTATAGGAAGCCACCTATGTTACGGAGGGTTTGTGCAGCGTTCTGGTTTCTACCTTAAAGGCAGTTGTTCAAATCCATAGGCTTGAATAACACAACACACCACAATTTATTTATTTAGAAAGTATTGTGTTTGCTTCTACCCCAAGTTAGAAACTCATTAACAGTCCTCACTGAAAACAGCAGTCCTGACCTTCTAATTAACAAGACCTGTACACCTGTGGTGACATTTGAATCGGCCAACTGGTAATTAAACGCTTCCAACACAATTACGCCACTGTTAACATGCTCCAATATTTAGGCTAGTCTTTATTTTTAAAAATGTTTAATGTGCACATTTTATATAATGTTGTTACATTATCTGTTTGACAAACATGCTTATAAAAAAGGGTTCTGAAAGGGTTATTTGGCTTGTCTTCATAGGGGAAGTTGGGGAACCCTTTTTAGGTTGCCGTTCCTTTTCGGCGGAGGTTCGCTTGCCCGGGTTTTTTCTGTCACCCGGCGATTATCTGTCTCACCTGGTACAAGCCAGGTATTAGGTATAGTTCAGGCGACCTCTTTACTTTTGTTTAAAAAGTAACGTGGGCTCTTTTGGTTTTACTTCCTGTCTTTTTGAGGCAGTACCTTAGTTACCGTTCTCCCTTTTTCGCCTTTTTATATTGCTCACTTTGTTTGTTGAGCTAGTGGTTTATTTTTTGTTTCTTTCTTTTGCTGCTTGAGTCTGTGCGAGTTTATTTCACCCTCTTTTTGGGGTTGTCTTTTGTTTGGCTTACACTGGGAGTTTTGTCCCTGTTGTTTATTTTTTCTCTGCTCCTTCCCTTAATTCTAGTGGCTGCTCCACTTCCTGGTGGGCAGCTTTCTGATCTCCTCACGGTCACATCTGGTCCTCGTGTTTCATCCCTTCACATAGCCTACTTCAAACCTCCTTTGCCACTTTGAAGAACAATAAGCCAAGTAACTATATTTATAGCACAAATCATAATTCATATAATAACGACATTTGCTGAAATAATTAAAATTTGCCTTTACCTAAAAAAAGGCTATGGTTAAGAAATAATATTAACTCTACCAAATTTTGTAATAGTCGAAGATTAATGTCATACCTTATCTATGTCTCTCTGCTATTGCCAAGCTACCGTTTGCTGTTCTTTTTCAGCTTTTCTGGCACGAGCAAACTTTTTACACGGGCACTTCTTGTTCACGGCAATAACATTTATTATATAGCTCAGCAGAAGTTACATGAACTTTCAGTCAGCATTAAATATTTTCACTATTTCTAATTACTTTTGTCTGCTTGACAACAAACTGTACTGATATCAAGAAAGATGGAAACCTATGCATGAATATTTGAGTTTGGAGATGCTGAAAAGCAGCAGTTGAGAGGACCCCAGAAACATGTACCACATGTGTTAGCAGCTTAAATGGTATATAGCCACTGTAGATGTTTGTATACAAGAGACAAATGTATAGTTATATTAGCTATGCTTTTCAAGGATTCATAATATAGCATATAGATGGTAGGATGTCATCTTGTAACTTGAGAAATGCATCATTGCACTTCCTTAAACATGTTACTGTGCTGTATAACCATGTTGCGTAACCAGTTATTATACATATACAATATGTCTAGGAATGGAAGGCTTACAACACATGCCATGAGTTTTGTTTTAATAAAAATATATCTACACCCAACATATGTTAATGATGGCCTAATCCATATTAATTTATTTTTGTGTAAAACACCATAAATAAAAGTACATTTCCAAGGTATCGGACATTCACATTTTTTATTTTGCAAATTGTTTAGATTTATATATTGTAATATTCCAGTTGAGGCGCTATACAGATAGTTGTGTGGGTCAAAAGGGTTTCTACAATAAAAAGGTACCTATGATACAAGACTGTCCTATTTATCTTCTCACTAAAGTTTTTTTGCGTGGTAATGAGAACCAGTTCCACTAGCAATGTGAGAAACAGCTTCAAAAGTAAATATAATTAACTCCAGAATATTATAGCCTGTTAAATACGCTATCAGAACAGAGCACAGCGCTTGTGTTCACATCAAGCTGCAAATACATCTTGTTGACAGCTGAACACCGTAAATCATTCGTTTTAGTGTTGCGTGCATTTTGATATGGGGTACACAGAGTGATTGTGTATGTTGAGTTATGACGTCACCAAGAAAAAGGAGTGCAAGTCGCGCCTCTGTCTGCGGCTTTTTAAGAACACGGGCAAGCCTATAGTAGCTGATCAGGGTGGTGTCGCTGATACAGACTAGCCGTTCATTTCAACTCATCTTAATTCAGAAAAGCGACAGCTTACGGCTGTACCAGGACAGGACCCAGGATCTAGCTATGGAAATGATGAACCATTTTACACGCTTTCATTTTGACTTATCAAATGTCTTGAGGGAATAAATTTTTTTGAGGATTTCCTTTAAGTACAAAGGAAGAGGATTGCAATTATCTTTCAAGGCAATAAGCGATGAATTGCACCTAAGATGGATAGTGTAAAAAGGCAACGCGTGCTTGATAAGATTTCCCATATGTGGAAAACGGCAAAACTAAATTAATATTTTTTTGCTGTAAGAGGACATGGTGTCGCAGCAATCCCTTGTAATACATAATACGGTATGCACAGGAGAAAGTGTTGATCGGCGCGCCGAATCGCTGCCCGTGAGGCGCAAGGAAGAACGAGCGTGGGGGCTGCTACGGTGACAGAGCTGCGAGCAGCTGAACCTGAAGTGACCGTGAGAAATTCAATCACTTCGAATGATGCGGCGTAGTTCTATGACTGCAGGGTTATAACCGCACCAGTAGTTAACTGTTTTAATATCTATATTTTCCTTTCAAGCCATGAAAACCCTTTCCGCCGATTGAAATGGACAGGACCATTTCTATTCACGGATTGTGCTCATTTTAACCACAATTATTCGCATGACTAGGTCACCAGGAGAGGGGATTTCACGAGCCGTATTAAGTTGTTGCTAATACTTTGGTGCACGGGAGCACCATGGATTTCTTGTTATTCCCCTGGCTTCGCTCCACGCGTGTTTGAGTCGCTCGCCACGATGCAGATCCTCCGAGTCGCGTGGGCTTTAGCAGGAGCTGCAATCTGCTGTTTGGTCGTTATGTGGGTCCACTCGCACTTTCTGGAAGAAGGTAATTGTTCTATTAATTTAGTTACAATTATTTGAAGTCTTGCCAGACCGATGTATATGTCCCTCGTGTTGAAGTGTTTATTTCCAAGATACATTTCTATTAGGCTATTTTGGAATTTCAGCCGCTGCCGACTGCGCCTTTTTGTGCAAGTGCGCATTCTCGCCGACTACAGCCCCATACACTTCTAACTTCTAACTAGGTTTTAGCGCATAACCCACACTATTTGAATATCCACACTTGAATAAGTAGCCATACTCCCGCTGTGTGATGAAAAGCTAATGCAATTTGAATATCGCAACAGGTAATATGCTTCACTATCCAAATAAATGCAAGATGGTGTGACGCCTGAGCAGTCTACCACGCGTTCTCTATTCGCACTGGAGAAAATAGCCGTTGACAATATTGAAATCAAACAAAATTCTGACAGAATTGTGACAGTTGAAAAAATATTTATAGTGGTATAGACTACTCTTCAATAGATGGCACTAGAGTCTTTCTGAAGGGCAAAATCGGGGTCAGACTGTATTTATCTTATTCCATCTGCCAAATTTCCACTTGTTATCCCGGCCCCTGGATACAGACCAGCACCGCTGAATCCACACACTCTTTGCAGCAAAGCGTAACGCAAGCATCATTCTTAGCATGCATTTATTTTTATTTTGTTACCGTGATTGCTCCATTTTCAAATATTTCATTTACACATCTAATTTAAAGAAAGTTTTACAAAATGATTTCCACGTCTGCATAATTTTTTTCCAGTCTATTCAGTCACGATACGTGAGATCAATTACTAAATGAAAAAGAAGCCCAAGCATATATTGCTCAGAGATAAAAGATGGTGTTATTTTTCAACAGAAAAGGAAAGGCACGTTAACGCAGCCTACGTGCAGCTGCTACCTTAATGTTTATGCTTCAAATTTTTACACGGTAAAATGTGCAGTGTTTATTCAACTCTAACAGTGTAGCCTATATGAGAAATATACTATATCGGAGCTGGTTTAAAACTAACCGTTTTTCTATGTAGACTTTCTCTTGTTGAGGAACGAGCATTTTAACGCTTTTTTTGGATGCACGAGAAGTTATATTTTTCTGATGTTTCTCGGTTGTGGGCGGCGTGGAAACCAAGATAATGAAAGGCTGTTACGACTTTACACTTTTTTCCACAGCTGGGTTTTCGGTTTTGCGTTTAAATACAGGCCAGAGGATGGACAGTTAGGCCTACCAGAACCAGAGTGTTCTTTAACCTAGCATTCTGTGGTATGTTTATATGTACTATAAACACGAAGAACAATAAACGCCAAAAAACATACATTTAAAAAGAAAGTATACATTTAAAGAACGTACATTTAAAATACATTTTAAAGAAAGGAACTGTATTTTGTGTTGATCGGCATTGGATGAACATTGTGCAAGATGAATAAAACCTCGTCCTGTCAGCATAACCTCTGGCCATTCGTTTGTGCCAGTGTTCTAAGACTCATGAGTGGTTAGACAGCAACCGTATACATTTTATAATGGCTACAAAACGGCCTTTACAGACATGGCGGTGGGTAACTGAATACTCATCCATCAGCATTTTTATTGTGGCGTTGTTCTTTTCATCCCGTTATTTTTATTGACATAAATATTAAAAGGTACAGAAAGCCTTCTTCCCTTTTTGTTTGAACAGGCAAGGTCACGGACAGACTGTGGAAATGATGTGCAGGCGAGGCAATGTTAATTCAAAGACTTTAAGGACCCTTGGGTACGCGTGGAACAGAATGTAAAACGACTCCATGATTCAGTGCATGCCTCGAATAAGATTTAAAGCTTTGTAATGGACAAAGTCACTCATGTTGCATGTTGCAGTGGAGATAATTAGCAACAGTACACAAGTGTTGCATAGTGGCATGTGATTCAATGGAAGAGTGCTCATGTCGTACAGGGGCACCAGTCTTTTAACACCCACTGCAGGCATATGCTGGACACATTCGGTTGACTAACTTTCTTAGATATTTGACTTATTTAAGTTTTTTTTGTAAAAACTTGCTTCTACTGGATGTGCCAGAGTCATAAAGATATTATCAGACATGAGATTTTGTTAAATTTGCAAAGACGCAATTCCCTACAGTTTACGATGGAACCAATTTGCCAAGTCTTTGGAGCAAAAGGTCACCAATTTCCTCCAAAGATAATTTCTGTTGAACAGCCTGAGGTTATCTAGAGTGGAAATGTCAACATTTATAATATTTCTTCTTGAGAATTGATAGCCCTGCTAAAACAGAAAAGTTTCTATAAATGCCTACATGTCAGGAACGTGGACCCTATGGGAATGTTCTGGAAACTAAAAAAAACTGTGTTTAGCTGGGACGATGCTGTTCAAGTCCTGTCAATTATCTTAGCATGTCAACAAAAAAATAAAACAGGCAAACACAGGTAAAAACAGGCAAACACAGGTAAAAACAGGGCAGGTGTTGACCGTTGGTGAGCTTCCAAAAAAAGAAAAGGCAAAGGGGATGCAACAGTTTGTAAAGTCTACAATATGGGACATCCAGGCAGCTCAACCCAAGGTTACCCTCTCCCAACACTGCTATTCCACTCTAAGCATGGCATGGAGAGGCCCATGGGCTGAGCACTACTAGTGCATTCCAAATAACTAACTAAATATATCTCAAATCTGGGGTAAAAGTAGATTAAAAACGTTTTTTATTTGTGAGTATGTCGTTTTGTATACTCTCCCTACTCTTTCCTCTCCTGTATATTTTAGGTGGCTGATTATCACAATCAAAATGGTGGAGATGCTGGTGTTGCTCAACCCAAGTTACATTACATTACATTACAGGCATTTAGCAGACGCTTTTATCCAGAGTGACTTACACAACGTCTTATTACATCTTATTACATGTATCCATTCCTACAGCTGTATATATACTGAAGCAATTCAGGTTAAGTACCTTGCTCAAGGGTACAACGGCAGTGTCCTACCTGGGAATCGAACCTGCAACCTTTCGGTTACAAGTCCAGTTCCTTGTCCACCCTATCTTACAAATAAAAGGTACAAATCAAACCGGTAAAGGGGTGGTCACAGCCTGAAGAAGACCGGATCGGTTCTAAATAGCAAGCCGTGCGCTATGCCATGCGCTATTCTGAGTGCAAGTCGCAAAGCCGTTAATTTCCTCCTGATTTGAGCACTGTCCACGCACCAGTTGCCATGTTCTGTGCTGTTTTTAACAGTAAACCTTCAGAAATCCCTGGCTACTCACAAAAATGTTGTTGACCTCCAAGGTGTGTGGCAGAACAGTTCATTAAAAACGTGAAAGAAAATGGCCACCATCAGAAGTCTGGTAGATCCCCAGTCCTGTGGCGCCATTTTCTGGTGTGCATAATCTGTGCAGAGCTGGGCCCAGGCTGGTATGGTCTGGAGAAAATTGCCTTTGGGAATGACACCCCAATTTGAATTATAAAGGCAGAATATTAATTATAATGATTATCATAATTATTATTCTAATAAACATACTTTTTTATTATTATACGTCCTCTATATGTTATATGTTATGTTATAAAATGTGAGATTGGGGTGGGTTAATGTGGGGGGCTGCAGTTTGGGGAGGGTGGTGACGGGGTGGATGTTTTTGCTGTTGTTAATGCAAAACCAAGCGTGAAAACCAATAAAAAAAATAATTTCACCAGTAAAAAAAACGGGCGAGACAATGTTCTCTCGCTGCAGTCCAATACCTCGCGAAGCCTCTTGGAATAACCGCATAAAGCCCCATCCCTCAAAAGTGTTTGGTTTGCACAGGCGGCGGGCGCTAGTGTAAGTGCAGCTAGCATGCTGGTGAAGTGCAGCACCATGGGTAATTACTCAGCGGTGACTTACAGATGGAGGGCTTATTCATTTGCCACAGCACATTCAGAGCTGCGCAGACACACAGAGCCGGCTGATAGGCGGCTCTGGAAAATGTCACACTTGAGAGGTGCTCCTGGATCAAGTGATAGTAAAATAATAGCTCGGTGCAGGCAACACCAGCCTTCTAATCGTTATTGCGCTTCAAAAATCCCTTTATTTGGTCTCCATACTCCAAAAGCTCTGATTTGAACCGTTGACTTGTGTCAGGGCCTCTGTTGCCAGGGTAGAAAGAAAAGATCAGGCATAATCCTTTTCACAGTGTGGCAATGACAGGGATGGTGCGGCAACTGTTGGTGCAGGATTACAGTCAAAAAGCTTGAAGAAGAATAAGGCATTACCCTTTAATCCTTTTGCTAAAATATTTCAACTGGCTAAAAATTTTACATACATCTCACTCTTTCTCAAACAATATATTTGTATTTGGCTACAGTTTTTACATCAATAAATCAATAAATTATACATTAGATTGGATTTGAGGGTAGGCAGAGGAGAGAACAGACTTAGATTTCCTTTGGTAGACATCAAAATTGATAGTGAAAAAGCATAACACTGTTATTTGCAAAGCTGCTAAATTATGGGCAGCAGCGTGGTTAGGAAACTGTGTTCACAGCCAGATGGTTGCCAGTTTGAACCCCAGGTGGGTGTGGCATGGCGTGTTGTAGTTTACCCTTCGATTCAGGCGCTTAGTCTTCTGTAAATATCCAGACAGATAGAGAAACACACAGAAGCTGCTGTATGCCTTATTGCTATGGACAGGCAGGTCTGCTAGGCCGAGAACAGTTTAATACGGTGAATCTGATTGCCGTCTCTGAGTAGCAGCTTATACCAGCATCTCATCAGGGCCAATGGTCGATTGTGTTGAGGAATATGCCATTTGTATAACAGAGATATTAATTATCACAATCAGCGAGGCTCTGGCCTTTGTCTCAGTCCTCAGAGTGCGTATGAAAAAGCAATTTTAAAGGCGATCATTATTTCGCTGTCATAACTGGCTAAAAACGAGGCACAAATCTGGCATCCTCGTCCTGCACCGTCTGATCGTTCTGCTTATTTTCAATTGAGTACAGAATTAAAAGAAATTGAAGTGTAATGAACATCTCGCAACAGTGAGTGTCACAGCTTTTTTGCTTTCCCATCGCTGAATAGATTGCCAGCTGGTTACAGTTTAATCAGGACTGGACTCAATGACACAGCAACCACTTGGGGACATAAAGAAAATGCTAAATATTACTCTCAGATGCAGGCCTGCAATTACTTGCATAATTTCATTATTTGCGGTAATGAACCCATTTTTATTGCACCCAGAGAATGTCTGTTTCCCAGTACAACAGCAACATCTCTCTCTGTTGATAGAGTTGTTAAGCACAGTGCTCAGCTTCTTAACCGATTGTAAAATGGAGAAAGCCATGATGAGACAATGTTCGGGATAAATGTCCAGCATTTCATATGACTTTATATAGTAATATATATTACTGAATGAAAGCGTGTGAGGAGGGTCGCTCTATGAGTCATAGTAATGAGGATAAAATACTTCATACTGTTTTATACTGATAGAATCCACAATGACAGTCTGATCAGTCTTCTAGAAGACAGCAGGCCTTCCTACTACATTTGAAGTAGACCTGTAAAATGACTCAGGATTCCCCGTCTGAAACACATAAAAACATATGAAACGTATTTATATTTTGGCGCAGCACTTCCTGTCACTTGTGGCCTTGAGATCACAGCAGGAGAGGAGGCATGCAAACACACGCACGAGGATCGCAGATGTTTTGCCATGCCCCCTTTTCCTCAGCATTTAATATCTAAGGATTTGAACACTGGATGCACACTAGGTGGCACGTGTTTGAATGCAGGCCAAGCGAGGTTACTTACGCGCAATAGTCCCATACGGGCATTGGTCCCATAGGGGCATTGGTCCCATACGGGCATTGGTCCCATAGGGGCATTGGTCAGTGCGTTATCACTATCTCAGCTCTTGACATGGCACAGACTTTAATTCCCCATGGTCTCTGTATCAACACCATCTTATGGCAGTTTTCATTTAAAATAATTATAATTTATACTCAGACAAATCACAGACGAGATGGGACATAGAATATTGAATTGTTCTGGCCGACAATTTCCACACACGCACACACACACACGCACACCCACACAGAACCTTTATATTTTTATAATAACGTTTATACAGCAAATGAAATATGCCGTGCTTGCAAATTCGCTCCGCTGAGCAGACAATAAATTATTCCATGTGCGCTACACAAGACGTGGGATTATAGCGCACCCAACCAGAATGAAAGGAATGGACTTCTAAGATGGAGAATGGAATGTGTTTTGCTTCAAATCCATTGGGAAGGGGTCTCTAAGAAAATAAATCCCCCGGGGAAAGTGTTTGCTTGGCCGTATCAAGCAATTCTAAACATGTACCACTGGCTGTGTTTCTGTGGCTGTGCTCTGCACACAAATGCAATTGCATTATTTGGGACATATTGACTTGTGCGCACCCCCATTCAACAGTCCAACAAAATCACGTATAATCAACGTTCATCTGATGTTCTGCACAAACATATTTTCTCATTGAGAATCATAAGGTTAAAACCTCTTCTCAAGTGCCTCCTTTTTTTTAACACAAGCCCAAAAGAAAATGGTTACTGTTCTTGAACCCTTTTGACTACAGGCATAATCCTGGTCCCTTCTGTAAGGTAACCCTTAGGAGGAGTTTGATTTCCAAGAGTCTTACTAAAGTATCACTGAAACAAAGTAACAGAAGCTCAAACAGTGTGGTTTTTTTTTGTGCCTAAAAGATTTTTTTATTTTTTTTGCTGGAATAAGGATACCGACTTTATGTGATTCTTGTCGTCTGTGGATTTTACCAGAACACATTGAATACACAGAGTTGTTGTTTTGCGTCATGTTACAAAACAAGGAACCTTTGTCACTATAACATTGGGATCGTAAAATAGTTTATAGAGATAGAATCGTGAGTTTTAACACTTTCAAACGATATATTGTGTGACCAGATTGATTGAAAATTTAACCGTAAAAAAACGCAATGAATGAAAATAAACGAAACCACTTCTGGCCCAAATATGGGCCAGTGCTAGTAAAGGGGTTGACTACAGTTGGGGTAGTGGGGTACATAGTTACTAAATACGGAAGTCCTATAGGTCCAGTTGGTGCAGTTTGGCACAAGGCTGCATTACCTCACACATTAGATCTCAGTGAGGTCACTCCATAAAAACACAGTCTCAGGCGCCTCACATTGCTCTTCATTCAGTCTCACCTGCACCCAAACTCACGCACGCGCACGCAAGGACCAAAGCAGGGCCCCTCGAAAAGTGTGTCGTTCACAGTGCCCCAGATAACGAGACAGTTCATTTAATTAATGTGCGTTACTGTAAGCACCTTGTTAAAAGAGTGTTGGAGCCCAAGTTCCGTGGTTTGTTCTGTGGAAATCGCATAATTAATCGGCATGAAGTTTGGACACTAAATTGAATTCACTGCACACACTTTTATTGTTAGTTTAGGGCTATTTGTAATAGCGTTGTAATGACAGTGCCGTTAATTGATTTTGTCGGCTTACATACAGTAGATATGTAGATACTGTATGTAATGAGAATCCTTTAAGTCCACAGGGAAGCACTGCAAAGTGTGTAATCTCCCAGATGAAAGGGATCTCTGATTATACCGTAATCCAAAATTATGTTATACTGAAGTATATTTATAGACATGGCATGCCCTCTTTCGTACTGTTCAAACATAACTGCTAGGTGTGTAGGTGTGGAAAACGCTGGCAAGGACCACAGTAAATGTGCAATGCCACTTGTGATACTATGTGATAATTATTTGTATGATTTAAAATTAAAAAAGAGCCAAAGAATAATGGCACAGAGTACTGCTTGGCTTGCCACGTTCTCCAGAGAATAGCTGTGCCGATCAACTTTTTAAAAAAAAGTTGTGGTAACAGGCCACAGTAATGCGCACCTCAAAGTGACCGGGGTCCAATGTGGCAAACCTAGGTAGGCCAGGTCAAGCATGTAAAATGACAAGGTCAATAAACTGAGTTTGTGTATGAGTGCTTCAGAGCCAACTGTTTGGGATCCTAAGGGGTTTCTATGATAAATTAAACACAGGGAAGGTATTTGGCCTAACAAAGCATGCACAAATCCGCCTGAGGAGGGTCCCTTGCTTGGCATGTTCTTGGTATGTCCATATAAGCACGTATGCTCTCTGAATTTGTTTTTAATAACATACAAACTATCTTATCTAGTACACTCATGTGTTAAGCACACATGGGTAAAATACTTCAAAATATTTTAATCCCAGAGCCACCAGTAAAAATTTTAAAAGCAGCAGATTTTTCAACCAATATTCAGAACAAAATTCAGTGTTCACAGAGAGATCGGCAGAGAGCCGGGGCGTGTTTTGACCAGCAACTACAGAGCTATAAGGGTTTTAAAATGCATACGTGCATTTGAACCAGGTCTGGGTCTGGTGTTACATAACAGCGTACCGGTGACCTTTCAGAGAGCTGCCCTTTAACACACTGAGAGGGCCGTTACCATAATGAGAATCCGATTTGCCAGATCAAGGACAATACTGACCGGTGGGAATTTAAAGGCAGAGCACCTACATTAAAGTGGATGAGTACTGACAGAGGACGTCCCATTAGGGGGTACATGGGGGGGTCTGTAACAAGCTGTAATAAGCACGGAAGAAAGAGACTACGTGAGCAGATTCCTTTTGCTTATTGTTGGATATGTATTCAACTGTCCCCCAAAAGTATGGAAAATGGCACTTACATCACTTTCACATGCAGAGTCCCAGCAGCCTCAGGGGCACCTCAGTTCCCAGCCGGGGTTGGGTAGCGTGCCTCAGGGGCGCCTCAGTTCCCAGCAGCCTCAGGGGCGCCTCAGTTCCCAGCCGGGGTTGGGTAGCGTGACTCACTTCTCATTTATTTCTGATGTACACTACCGGTCAAACATTTTAGTCCACTTTACTTGTGTTTTAGTACTCTGTTTTTGATGTAATATAAGCTTTTGTAAATAACCTCAAATAGCACAAAGTAAGAAGTAAATAGTCAGTTGTTCAAAACAATCTTTTACTCCACAGGATATTGACCTAAATGTTGGAGTTCATTGGAAACATATTTAGCAAAATAAACAAATTCTTTCCATTTTACAACAAGAGAAGTAAAATCAAGCTAGTTTGGGAATAATTGGACAGAAAGGTCAAGGAGAAGCAACCCAGTTCAGCACGTCTGTACTTCAACAGCAGTGTTGGTGTGAACTTCCAGAACCTTGTAGAAAAAAACAGTTATCACTAAAAAAGTGGCTGAATTGTGATGAACCTAACATTTAGACAATTATTTTTGTAAAATAAATATTATTTTAAAAAATCTCTGATTGCTTGAAAATTGTTGTTGTTGTTCACCGGTAGTGTTATGGCATAATATGACAAAAATATTACACCTTGACTGACAAATACTGTTGAAGGTTATTCAACATTAATAAACATATAAATGCGCCATTAAGGTGAAGCCTATACAGGCCTCACAATGTTACAGTATACACTGTTGGAGCATGAGCTATGTAAAACTCTTGCCTGTGTTATTTCTCAATCTGTAAATCATCGCCTGATTTATATTATACGTATTAATATTGGACAAAACAATCAATTAATGAAAAACAGTGCAGATTTTGATATTTTATTATGCAATAACACTAATTAAACTTTTGAATTGGTTGTGAATGAATTTTATTGGTATAACAATGTCTGTGCTGAATCTCTTATATAAAAGTGTGTATGCAGGAAATGCATAATGGATATCGCTGTGGATAACAGCATCTGCTAAATGCCAGTTAAGTAAAGTCTGAAATGAAACATAATGGGTTTAATGAGCTTATAATTATAATTGTCAGACGTGATCATTCAGGGACACTGGAGTTAGCAACTATTGCACTGCGTTGCAATGTTATCAATACGGATACAGACAACACATTTCCAGCCCGTGTAGTATTACGGATAATCTCAAACCTTATTTGCTTGGATATCTGCAGGATTGCTGTTTTTGCCACTTTGTGTGACCACATGCCGCTGCTGATGTATTTAATTTCTTACTAATGTTTAAGCTTGATAGTTTAAGTTTTTGTTCGACAGTTTGGAAAATATTGTAGGATTTTGTGGGCCACAATCATCCATTGGACTGTCACAGATGCAGTTGAAGCAGTATATCGGCTTGTTGTAGGTAAACTCGCTATCTGTAAGTGAGACGTTGATACATTTTCTATATCCAGCCTTAAAAAAAGTGCAACCACGATCAAGTGCATATACTAAACTATTAAAATAATGAGGCATTCGTGACTTGTCTACTTTACATCTATGTGTTTATACAGTCATGCTTCCTACACACTCAGAAGAAAGGGTTTCCAAAAAGCTCCTCTGTGGGAGATCGCTATCTAGTTCAAGGGTTTTTTGTCAGGCAAAATGGTCCAATCTGGGAGCTTTGACACTTTTCACACCTACCATAGAGGGTTAAATAAAGAACCAAATAGGGTTCCCCTATGGAGACAAGCCAAAAAAACCTTTTTTTCTGAGTTTACCCGTTTGATTGACAGCCATGCTTTCCTATCAGTGGGATAGCCAGCTTTATCTGCAGAAGAACAGATATAGCTGCTTAAACCTGACCTACTGCAGGCATGTCCTTTATCAGTCGCACAGGCACAGGCATGTTTGGCTGCTATCTGTACGACTGACACACGTGTTTGCTCTCTGTAATCAGACGTGTGGGGAACGCAGAGGTGTGATATTTGATATTGCGGTGCGGCCGTGTGACCTGTGCTGGTTCAAGCAGCCAATGCAGCCCAGTCCAGAGGCGACTGTACCGTCACAAATAGAATCTCTGAGAAAATATTTACCATCCGATAAACAATCACCGTATGAAATATATGACCTGTCACAGCTATAAATCATATAAATGAACGCCATGATACAAAGGAGTGCAGTGAAGATGTCTCGTTTTATGGGTCTTTTCCAGTGAGAGAGAGCAACTAGTCGACTTGGAAATACAGACTACATGGCTGTTCCTATCAATTTTCCATCAAAATTTATCATCTGTCGGGGTGGCCTGTATGACAGATGGCAGATTCTAATGTTTTCTGACGTGCAGCCCAATTTCTGAAGAATGAATGAAAACAAGTATTTCTCTCTGCTGTTTTCAGAATTAAATTTTATCAATGCTGGAATTGGAGGATGCTCAGTTACAGTTTCCATGGTGGGCTCTTTTTATCCCAAAGTGGAATATTATCTTTTCTGCAATTGGAGGCGACAGAATTGTACTTTCAAGAGTCAGATATTATCTAAGCTGTGATTGGAGGAGTCTAAATTGTGCTTTCCAGAATGGGATATTATCTACCCTGTGATTGGAGGAGACCTCATTTCAATTTCCAGAATGGGATGTTATCTTTGTCATGATTGGAAGAGACATAATTGCTCCTGCTGGAGTGTGATATTATCAATGTTGTGATTGACAGTTTCCCACATGGCTGTCTCCAAGGTGGGATCTTATCAGTGGTGTGATTAGAGTTTGTTGTGGGACAGGCGGTCCACAGCTGCGTCGCCTCCACATGCTTGTGAATTAGTGATAGAGCGGGATGATGGGGAAACGTGAGATGGACAGAGAAGAAGAGGGATGACAACCTTATCAGACTCCTCTACAGAGTGCGCGGAAGAGAGAGCCGCGATGATGCGATGCAAACAGCTCCAGTCCAAGGACATGGAATTCACAAGAGTGAGTAAAATCAACGAGTGGGAGAGGGGAGCCATTATCCTAATGGCTGTCAAATGCAATCGTGGACTCAGCGAATGGTACGCCACAATGGACAAACAAGTGGCTTTAAGGAGGCCTGAAATTCATCGGTTTGTTTCCATGAATGACTGAACTGAGGAGGACAATTTGAACGATCTGCCCCCTACCCTGACGGCATGTATGTTCCCCCTGTGGACACTGTAGAGCAGTCGTCTGAATGACACTTACCAGCTTAAAGTGCACTTACTGCAGGCATTTTAACTGCAGCTTGAAAATGTATTTTGTCATTTATCAAGTAAAGTATTTCAATACCAAACAGGGAATGTGTTAGTCTGGGCATATTCAGTGCCCACCAAGATGGTGGCCCTTATGGGACAAACTCAAAAAATGTATTATTTTTTTTTCTTCCCCCTCCCACCACAGAAACGCCCCAGGTGCACGGAGGCTCTATAACCAGTCAAAACAAACGTTTTCCAGGGGCTTGGGGTTTGGACCACCCTAGGCGCCATTTTAAACTTGCCTGATTAATTAATGTAGCAGAGAGCCATTGTTGGCACATGAATGTGCTTTGGGGGGGAAAAATGGCTTATAGAATGTGAAGATTAATTAAACAAAGCCCGGCTCCGAATGCTTGGGGCGTTTGCATCTTCTGAGCCGAAGAGGTGTAGACTTAGCTACCTTACAGACAGGTTTATGATCACATTCTTCTCAACACACCGTCACCAGCTCCTGAAATCTCTGCATTGACATGGAATACGCCACAATGCTTTTGCTCAAGTGATTCAGATAATTAAAGGGATAGTTCACCCATTTTAAAAAAAATTGATATTGTTTTACTCACCCACGAAATAGTATGTTAAGCTGTCCTGGTCTCGCCGTTGTAACTACATTATTGTAAATCCTGAATTGGAGCAATGCTAACAATTAGCATCTTGCCATTGGATATAATTGCCCCCAGGCTAACTTGCTGTAAATTAACTGCCAAAATCCACTCAAATAATGTTTAACAACAGCTTTACAAGTGTCGTTGTTGGAAACTAAAATCCACATATGATTACCAAGTGCACAAGGACAATATTTTCACTCAAATTACAGTATATGATGTCGTTTCAGATTTCAGATGTCGGTGTTTACATTTAAATAAAAACATCTGGTAAGAGAGTCAGTATCCTTCTGCACGAGAACAGTGTCTCGCAATATGGAAATAGACTGGAAGTTAGTGCTAGCATTTAGTCTGCCTGTAAACAAAGGAGAAGCAGCTAGTGTGTTTTCTTAGCGAAATGAATGATTATGAAGATGACGACGGGGTGGAATTTGTAGTTGAACCATACTTTGAGACGGAATATATTGATTTGGATTTAGAATTACTGTCCTCGCGCGGAGTGATACTAAAAGTTACTGGATAAAAGTTCTTCTTACCAGATGTTTTTATTTACATGTAAACACCGACATCTGAAATCTGAAACGACATCATATACTGTAATTTGAGTGAAAATATTGTCCTTGTGCACTCGGTAATCATAAATGGATTTTCGTTTCCAACAACGACACTTGTAAAGCTGTTGTTAAACCTTATTTGAGTGGATTTCGGCGGTTAATTTACAGCAAGTTAACCTGGGGGCAATTATATCCAATGGCAAGATGCTAATTGTTAGCATTGCTCCAATTCAGGATTTACAATAATTTAGCTACAACGGCGAGAGGAGGACAGCTGAACATACTATTGCGGGGGTAAGTTAAACAATGGGTGAACTATCCTTATTTTTCAAATGTTCTTCACAAATAACAAAATAACCTGCATCAGTGCAGTGTGTGTTGGGGCTGGTGCAGTGCAGTGCAGTGCAGTGTGTGTTGGGGCTGGTGCAGTGCAGTGTGTGTTGGGGCTAGTCCAGTGCAGTGCAGTGTGTGTTGGGGCTAGTCCAGTGCAGTGCAGTGTGTGTTGGGGCTGGTGCAGTGCAGTGTGTGTTGGGGCTAGTCCAGTGCAGTGCAGTGTGTGTTGGGGCTGGTGCAGTGCAGTGTGTGTTGGGGCTAGTGCAGTGCAGTGTGTGTTGGGGCTGGTGCTGGTGCAGTGCAGTGTGTGTTGGGGCTGGTGCAGTGTGTGTTGGAGCTGGTGCAGTGCAGTGTGTGTTGGGGCTGGTGCAGTGCAGTGTGTGTTGGGGCTGGTGCAGTGCAGTGTGTGTTGGGGCTGGTGCAGTGCAGTGTGTGTTGGGGCTGGTGCAGTGCAGTGTGTGTTGGGGCTGGTGCAGTGCAGTGTGTGTTGGGGCTGGTGCAGTGCAGTGTGTGTTGGGGCTGGTGCAGTGCAGTGCAGTGTGTGTTGGGGCTGGTGCAGTGCAGTGTGTGTTGGGGCTGGTGCAGTGCAGTGTGTGTTGGGGCTGGTGCAGTGTGTGTTGGGGCTGGTGCATTACAGTGTGTGTTGGGGCTGGTGCAGTGCAGTGTGTGTTGGGGCTGGTGCAGTGCAGTGTGTGTTGGGGCTGGTGCAGTGCAGTGTGTGTTGGGGCTGGTGCAATACCAGTGTCTGCCAGGTTTCCCAAAGGAAGGTCCTTGGTACTTTGTTGTCACAGTTTTGCCTCCAATTATTGTAGAAAGCAAAGCACATCTTCAGAGTAATTCTTCATTTGAGGGAGAAAAAAAAAGCACTTTAAAAGATTATTTTTGTCCTTTGACAATGTGATGACAGCTCTTGAGGGTGATGGAGGTGCCACTGAACTGTATGATAAACTGGAGGCCCATATAGGCGCTTTGTTGTCCTCTAAATTCTGGAGCTCAGTCTCATGTAGTTCCTTCTCCCTCATTTAGTGCTCAGACAGAGGCAGGAGGCTGTTATTAATCTGCCCATTGCTGTCACTCACCCTAACTGAAGGTGCTTAATAGAGCTCAGCGTGTTTAATCTTTTTAGAGGGTTTCTTTGTGGATTACTGTTCATCATTTTAACACGCCCTCCCAAAATATACAGTGTCCTAAGACTATAGTCAAGTCTAATGTTCACCTTCAGGAAGCTTACCTAGTTTTGTTTCAGGTGTAAAGAATACTGGTGTACATGCAGAGATGAGGCGAACTGCATACTGGATAATAACCATGTATGTCTTTAGATGTTAACCCAGGTTAACTAGGAGTTAATTGAATCCCTGGCTGTTTATTGGTTGTTCTTCAAATCTCAGATCGTGCAAGAGGGAGAAAATGGTCTTAATTCTTATGGGAATTCCTTGTCAAGCCCAAATTGTGTTTTTACAAAACTTTCTCAGACCACTAAATGTTCATTTTTAGAAAATCAACATTTTTGTTCATTTTAAATTGGTGTAGTTTTTTTGCATGAAAGATCAATTGTTTATACTTAAATCAGTAAGAAAAATAGTGTAAAAGTAAAACTGCAAATATCTAACCATTTATCAGAAAATATTATACCCACCTTGAAAAATATGGTTTGTGAGGAACAATCTTCAAATGGTTGGAAGTCTTTTGTTTTTGATGAGATCTTTTATATTTATTAGAAATTATTTTACAGGTGTGTGTGCGTGTGTGTGGGTGTGTGTGTGTGTGTGTGTGTGTGGGGGGGAGGAGGGGGGGTGTTTGTGCGCGTGTGTGTGTTTGCATGCGTGTGTATGGGGGTGTGTTTGCATGTGTGTGTGTGCATGTGCGTGTCAGTGTGTGTGTGCGTGTGAAAGGGGGGTGTTTGTGTGTGTGTGTTTGTGCACGTACGTGTGTGGTTGTGTATGTGCGTGCGTGCGTGTGCGTGTCGGTATGTGTGCGTGCGAAAGGGGGGTGTTTGTGTGCGTGTGTGTTTGTGTGCGTGTGTGTGTGCACACGTGCGTGTGAAAGGGGGGTGTTTTTGTGTGTGTGTGTGTGTGTGCACGTGCGTGCGTGTGTGTACATGTGTGTGTCTGTGTGTGTACGTGCAAAAGGGGGGTGTTTGTGTGCGTGTGTGTTTGTGTGTGTGTGTGTGCACACGTGCGTGTGAAAGGTGTGTGTGTGTGTGTGTGTGTGTGTGTGTGCATGTGAGGGGGGGTGTCGGGCGGGGTAGGGGGCAGGCAGGGCAAACGGGGGTGAGAGGATGTGAGCGTGTTTATCATACAGCTGAGCCAACGCTCAGGCCAGGATGAATGAGAGAGAGATTAAAGCCGGGGCGTACGAGTCTGCATTCAGGCACTGCAGTCGTGCTCTTCACATGTGCATGCTGATGAGCCCCCATCAATGGCCACATGCACTTCGCCTTACAATATATTTTCAGGCACAGGGTGATTATTGCCTGTGCATGGCGAAGGTCGCGGATAAATTGCAATACTACACTTAGGTACAGAGGAGAAAGAGGGGGCTGGTCCATCCAGAGAGGGACTGGAGAGTCGGGGGGGGGGGGGTTTGGGATGGGGGGGCACTGTGAGTTTCGACCCTGCAGAGGGTGGGTTTCAGAGAGTAATGGGCACATCTAATTATAAGCATGGCAGTCTGTGCTATCAGATGAAAATCACATTGTTTCTGAACATTACTGAGGGGAATACATTAACTGCAATAAAAGCCAGACAGCTGATAAATGATAAATGTGTATTCTGCAGTAAATTAAATACAGTATGTGTTTAATCTTTTGCGTGCGCGTGCACACACGCACGCACGCACACACACACACACACACACACACGCAGCACGGCTTTATTGGATGCTCAATTGCGATTTGACAATGAGCAGTCCTTATTTCTGTTTCATGCCTGATTATATTCCTCCCCACTCAAGTAGCCAAGTAGTCCAGTCAGAATAAGCTCTAGCGTGGGTAACTAGTGTTATCTTTATAACTAGGCAGTGTGGGATAAAAGCAGAGAGAAGGAAAGGAAAATGTAGAAACTGATCGCTGACTGCTGTCACTCCAATCCTGGCCATTCACATCCCATTCCCATTAATGTGACTCACATTGGAATGTCCAAGATCATTTTTGAAAATGGTGGCAATTGCCCAGTTAAAATTTTTTGAGCTAGCTTGTTTGTGGTTACTAGGATACTAAAAGCTGTTGTTGCTGTACTTTGTCTAAACTGTTTTTATGGCAGAAGCTAGAAACGTACAAATATGCGCTATAAAATAATTTACATTTGAGTGTCGTGACAGAAACTCAAATGATGATTATCAACTGGTGCTTTTTTCCTCCTACAAGAGACTCAAAGGAAAATAACATAGCTTAGAAGTAATAAAAACAATGTTGATTTCTATATTTTTATAGATTTGAGAGTGAAGCATAATTACTGGGCTGAACAATAGCATCAGCAAACGTAGCTACGTTCCCATAGCACAAGAATGGCAATAATTAAACAAAAATGTAATTAAGAAAACTATTTTACTGCTGTTTATTACACTGAAAGTGAAACAGAGAGTGAGCGGGAGAATTTTCGACATGATTACACCAATTGTTCTAATCATTGTTGGAAGGTTGTATGAAGATCGTATCTCATTTTTACACAGTGACTGAAGATTACAGCCACCTTGTCTAATTTTGCAGCTTTTATCCAGCTGTAATTTCCCCCTATGCAGAATATAATACGCAGCCTGAAAAAAGAACTGCTACAGTCAGCAGTAATTTAATCTATCTGAACCCATTATGGGCAAATGTCCTTTTCTAAGGTATGAAACAGTATATGGAATGGGACCATTGCATACTAACTCAGTATGCAGTTACAGGAGGTTAACCTGTACTGGTTATTTGCTGAAGTACTATCCTGTCTGTAATTCTATCCTCATTAATGGGATTTATTGTTGTGTACCCAGTATGTCCAATTAAACAGTTTTGCAGTGAGTTTATTTGCTTGCTCGCAAAATTGTCACTTCCAGTAAAAGTCATTTTCAAGCTGCATTTATAGCGCTGACAAAGTGGTACTGGTGACTCCCCATATCCAGATGTGGATCTGCGTTTCATTCTACAAGAGCAAGCGTGTGGTTTTCCTTCAATCACTACCACTCAGAATCACTCCTGGGCCCAATAGATGTGGATCTGCGTTTCATTCTACAAGAGCAAGTGTGTGGTTTTCCTTCAATCACTACCACTCAGAATCACACCTGGGCCCAATAGATGTGGATCTGCGTTTCATTCTACAAGAGCAAGTGTGTGGTTTTCCTTCAATCACTACCACTCAGAATCACTCCTGGGCCCAATAGATGCGGATCTGCGTTTCATTCTACAAGAGCAAGTGTGTGGTTTTCCTTCAATCACTACCACTCAGAATCACACCTGGGCCCAATAGATGTGGATCTGCGTTTCATTCTACAAGAGCAAGTGTGTGGTTTTCCTTCAATCACTACCACTCAGAATCACTCCTGGGCCCAATAGATGTGGATCTGCGTTTCATTCTACAAGAGCAAGTGTGTGGTTTTCCTTCAATCACTACCACTCAGAATCACACCTGGGCCCAATAGATGTGGATCTGCGTTTCATTCTACAAGAGCAAGTGTGTGGTTTTCCTTCAATCACTACCACTCAGAATCACTCCTGGGCCCAATAGATGCGGATCTGCGTTTCATTCTACAAGAGCAAGTGTGTGGTTTTCCTTCAATCACTACCACTCAGAATCACACCTGGGCCCAATAGATGTGGATCTGCGTTTCATTCTACAAGAGCAAGTGTGTGGTTTTCCTTCAATCACTACCACTCAGAATCACTCCTGGGCCCAATAGATGTGGATCTGCGTTTCATTCTACAAGAGCAAGTGTGTGGTTTTCCTTCAATCACTACCACTCAGAATCACACCTGGGCCCAATAGATGTGGATCTGCGTTTCATTCTACAAGAGCAAGTGTGTGGTTTTCCTTCAATCACTACCACTCAGAATCACTCCTGGGCCCAATAGATGTGGATCTGCGTTTCATTCTACAAGAGCAAGTGTGTGGTTTTCCTTCAATCACTACCACTCAGAATCACACCTGGGCCCAATAGATGTGGATCTGCGTTTCATTCTACAAGAGCAAGTGTGTGGTTTTCCTCCAATCACTACCACTCAGAATCACTCCTGGGCCCAATAGATGTGGATCTGCGTTTCATTCTACAAGAGCAAGTGTGTGGTTTTCCTTCAATCACTACCACTCAGAATCACACCTGGGCCCAATAGATGTGGATCTGCGTTTCATTCTACAAGAGCAAGCGTGTGGTTTTCCTTCAATCACTACCACTCAGAATCACACCTGGGCCCAATAGATGTGGATCTGCGTTTCATTCTACAAGAGCAAGTGTGTGGTTTTCCTTCAATCACTACCACTCAGAATCACACCTGGGCCCAATAGATGTGGATCTGCGTTTCATTCTACAAGAGCAAGTGTGTGGTTTTCCTTCAATCACTACCACTCAGAATCACTCCTGGGCCCAATAGATGCGGATCTGCGTTTCATTCTACAAGAGCAAGTGTGTGGTTTTCCTTCAATCACTACCACTCAGAATCACACCTGGGCCCAATAGATGTGGATCTGCGTTTCATTCTACAAGAGCAAGTGTGTGGTTTTCCTTCAATCACTACCACTCAGAATCACTCCTGGGCCCAATAGATGTGGATCTGCGTTTCATTCTACAAGAGCAAGTGTGTGGTTTTCCTTCAATCACTACCACTCAGAATCACACCTGGGCCCAATAGATGTGGATCTGCGTTTCATTCTACAAGAGCAAGTGTGTGGTTTTCCTTCAATCACTACCACTCAGAATCACTCCTGGGCCCAATAGATGTGGATCTGCGTTTCATTCTACAAGAGCAAGTGTGTGGTTTTCCTTCAATCACTACCACTCAGAATCACACCTGGGCCCAATAGATGTGGATCTGCGTTTCATTCTACAAGAGCAAGTGTGTGGTTTTCCTCCAATCACTACCACTCAGAATCACTCCTGGGCCCAATAGATGTGGATCTGCGTTTCATTCTACAAGAGCAAGTGTGTGGTTTTCCTTCAATCACTACCACTCAGAATCACACCTGGGCCCAATAGATGTGGATCTGCGTTTCATTCTACAAGAGCAAGCGTGTGGTTTTCCTTCAATCACTACCACTCAGAATCACACCTGGGCCCAATAGATGTGGATCTGCGTTTCATTCTACAAGAGCAAGTGTGTGGTTTTCCTTCAATCACTACCACTCAGAATCACACCTGGGCCCAATAAATGTGGATCTGCGTTTCATTCTACAAGAGCAAGTGTGTGGTTTTCCTTCAATCACTACCACTCAGAATCACACCTGGGCCCACTAGGCTACTTTATTTGAAATATTTTGAAAACTCCCAAGACACCCAATACATTTATGAAAGTTTTAAATTAAATGTATACTGTCATCAATATTCAGAGAAATATACTCTCATACAGTTATATGTTTTGGTTCTTAACGGGCTTTATTGAAACTTCAGGAATCTGCAGGAGTGTTTGCAAATTTTATACGTACAGTATTTGACTCAGGTCAGTAGAGGATGTGTTTTATTGCGTTAGCATGAGGGAGGAAGTGTGTTACTGTGCCAGTATGAGTGAGGATGTGTGTTACTGTGGCAGTGTGCAGAAGGATGTGTGTTACTGTGTCAGTGTGAGTGAGGATGTGTGTGTTACTGTATCAGTGTGAGTGAGGATGTGTGTGTTACTGTATCAGTTTGAGTGAGGATGTGTGTGTTACTGTATCAGTGTGAGTGAGAATGTGTGTGTTACTGTGTCAGTGTGAGTGAGGATGTGTGTGTTACTGTATCAGTGTGAGTGAGGATGTGTGTGTTACTGTATCAGTGTGAGTGAGGATGTGTGTGTTACTGTATCAGTGTGAGTGAGGATGTGTGTGTTACTGTGTCAGTGTGAGTGAGGATGTGTGTTACTGTGTCAGTGTGAGTGAGGATGTGTGTGTTACTGTGTCAGTGTGAGTGAGGATGTGTGTTACTGTGTCAGTGTGAGTGAGGATGTGTGTTACTGTGTCAGTGTGAGTGAGGATGTGTGTTACTGTGTCAGTGTGAGTGAGGATGTGTGTTACTGTGTCAGTGTGAGTGAGGATGTGTGTTACTGTGTCAGTGTGAGTGAGGATGTGTGTGTTACTGTGTCAGTGTGAGTGAGGATGTGTGTTACTGTGTCAGTGTGAGTGAGGATGTGTGTTACTGTGTCAGTGTGAGTGAGGATGTGTGTTACTGTGTCAGTGTGAGTGAGGATGTGTGTGTTACTGTGTCAGTGTGAGTGAGGATGTGTGTTACTGTGTCAGTGTGAGTGAGGATGTGTGTGTTACTGTGTCAGTGTGAGTGAGGATGTGTGTTACTGTGTCAGTGTGAGTGAGGATGTGTGTGTTACTGTGTCAATGTGAGTGAGGATGTGTGTTACTGTATCAGTGTGAGTGAGGATGTGTGTGTTACTGTGTCAGTGTGAGTGAGGATGTGTGTGTTACTGTGTCAGTGTGAGTGAGGATGTGTGTGTTACTGTGTCAATGTGAGTGAGGATGTGTGTTACTGTATCAGTGTGAGTGAGGATGTGTGTGTTACTGTGTCAGTGTGAGTGAGGATGTGTGTTACTGTGTCAGTGTGAGTGAGGATGTGTGTGTTACTGTATCAGTGTGAGTGAGGATGTGTGTGTTACTGTGTCACTGTGAGAGTGAGGATGTGTGTGTTACTGTGTCAGTGTGAGTGAGGATGTGTGTGTTACTGTGTCAGTGTGAGTGAGGATGTGTGTTACTGTGTCAGTGTGAGTGAGGATGTGTGTTACTGTGTCAGTGTGAGTGAGGATGTGTGTGTTACTGTGTCAGTGTGAGTGAGGATGTGTGTTACTGTGTCAGTGTGAGTGAGGATGTGTGTTACTGTGTCAGTGTGAGTGAGGATGTGTGTTACTGTGTCAGTGTGAGTGAGGATGTGTGTTACTGTGTCAGTGTGAGTGAGGATGTGTGTGTTACTGTGTCAGTGTGAGTGAGGATGTGTGTTACTGTGTCAGTGTGAGTGAGGATGTGTGTGTTACTGTGTCAGTGTGAGTGAGGATGTGTGTTACTGTGTCAGTGTGAGTGAGGATGTGTGTGTTTTACTGTGTCAGTGTGAGTGAGGATGTGTGTTACTGTGTCAGTGTGAGAGTGAGGATGTGTGTGTTACTGTGTCAGTGTGAGTGAGGATGTGTGTGTTACTGTATCAGTGTGAGTGAGGATGTGTGTGTTACTGTGTCAGTGTGATGAGGATGTGTGTGTTACTGTGTCAGTGTGTGAGTGAGGATGTGTGTGTTACTGTGTCAGTGTGTGAGTGAGGATGTGTGTGTTACTGTGTCAGTGTGAGAGATGATATGTGTTACTGTGTCAGTGTGAGAGTGAGGATGTGTGTGTTACTGTGGCAGTGTGAGTGAGGATGTGTGTTACTGTGTCAGTGTGAGAGTGAGGATGTGTGTGTTACTGTGGCAGTGTGAGTGAGGATGTGTGTGTTACTGTGTCAGTGTGAGTGAGGATGTGTGTTACTGTATCAGTGTGAGTGAGGATGTGTGTGTTACTGTGTCAATGTGAGTGAGGATGTGTGTTACTGTATCAGTGTGAGTGAGGATGTGTGTGTTACTGTGTCAGTGTGAGTGAGGATGTGTGTGTTACTGTGTCAGTGTGAGTGAGGATGTGTGTGTGTTACTGTGTCAATGTGAGTGAGGATGTGTGTTACTGTATCAGTGTGAGTGAGGATGTGTGTGTTACTGTGTCAGTGTGAGTGAGGATGTGTGTTACTGTGTCAGTGTGAGTGAGGATGTGTGTGTTACTGTATCAGTGTGAGTGAGGATGTGTGTGTTACTGTGTCACTGTGAGAGTGAGGATGTGTGTGTTACTGTGTCAGTGTGAGTGAGGATGTGTGTGTTACTGTGTCAGTGTGAGTGAGGATGTGTGTTACTGTGTCAGTGTGAGTGAGGATGTGTGTTACTGTGTCAGTGTGAGTGAGGATGTGTGTGTTACTGTGTCAGTGTGAGTGAGGATGTGTGTTACTGTGTCAGTGTGAGTGAGGATGTGTGTTACTGTGTCAGTGTGAGTGAGGATGTGTGTTACTGTGTCAGTGTGAGTGAGGATGTGTGTTACTGTGTCAGTGTGAGTGAGGATGTGTGTGTTACTGTGTCAGTGTGAGTGAGGATGTGTGTTACTGTGTCAGTGTGAGTGAGGATGTGTGTGTTACTGTGTCAGTGTGAGTGAGGATGTGTGTTACTGTGTCAGTGTGAGTGATGATGTGTGTGTTTTACTGTGTCAGTGTGAGTGAGGATGTGTGTTACTGTGTCAGTGTGAGAGTGAGGATGTGTGTGTTACTGTGTCAGTGTGAGTGAGGATGTGTGTGTTACTGTATCAGTGTGAGTGAGGATGTGTGTGTTACTGTGTCAGTGTGATGAGGATGTGTGTGTTACTGTGTCAGTGTGTGAGTGAGGATGTGTGTGTTACTGTGTCAGTGTGTGAGTGAGGATGTGTGTGTTACTGTGTCAGTGTGAGAGATGATATGTGTTACTGTGTCAGTGTGAGAGTGAGGATGTGTGTGTTACTGTGGCAGTGTGAGTGAGGATGTGTGTTACTGTGTCAGTGTGAGAGTGAGGATGTGTGTGTTACTGTGGCAGTGTGAGTGAGGAAAGGTGTTACTGTGTCACTGTGAGAGTGAGGATGTGTGTGTTACTGTGGCAGTGTGAGTGAGGATGTGTGTTACTGTGTGAGTGAGGATGTGTGTGTTACTGTGGCAGTGTGAGTGAGGATGTGTGTTACTGTGTCACTGTGAGAGTGAGGATGTGTGTGTTACTGTGGCAGTGTGAGTGAGGATGTGTGTTACTGTGTCAGTGTGTGAGTGAGGATGTGTGTGTTACTGTGGCAGTGTGAGTGAGGATGTGTGTTACTGTGTCACTGAGAGTGAGGATGTGTGTGTTACTATGTCAGTGTGAGTGAGGATGTGTGTTACTGTGTCAGTGTGAGTGAGGATGTGTGTGTTACTGTGGCAGTGTGAGTGAGGATATGTGTTACTATGTCAGTGTGAGTGAGGATGTGTGTCACTATGCCAGTGATGTGTTTTCATGTGTCAGTATACTGAATGTGCATTTTACCACATAAGAAAATGAACACACAAGTGTATTTTGTGTTGCAAAGAGAGTCGAGAGTTAAAAATGCCCATTTAGTAAACTTTGTGTTGTCCCACATCTAAAAGCCCATCAGTTTCATATCAAAACTGCACTTCAAAAATATGTAGGGTAAGTACCTCCAACCAGAGCTGTTACAGCCATGCATAATGCACCAGCACTAAAGATACTGTGCTGAGGCAGTACTGTGTTTGTGATGTTGTGCAAGACTCAATGTATTTAGTATCCTTTTCTCTTTGGCCTTGGTGCTCTAACAAGGGACAATTCAAACTGGCCTTACCCTAAAAAACAAGAAACTCCCTGCCTTCTGAAACTTAAACATAACTAACAACATGGCGTTCAATTTCACACTGCGGCAACAATACTGATAAACAAAATTCAACTTTGATAATATCGTTACATCATAATTCATGAGTCATGTTAGGCCGAAAAAAAAAAAAATGAACGTTGACTACAAAAATGCCCTCCTGACACCAAAAACTGTGGAATCCAGAATGCAGCCAGGTCAGTTAGATGTGCACAGTGGTGACAGATTTACCACCACACTTCACGCTGTGTTTGACCACACACCTCCACACACTGCGCCCCATGAGGTGCAGTAAGCATTGACCCTGAACCGCTCCTGTAAACAACCTGACTGTGCAAGAGGACAATGTGTAACATAAGCCAGTGAGCCAGGAGTTTGTGTTTGCAAAGCATATAACACAATATCCCTGAACCCAGAGAGAGAAAGAGTGATAAAGAGATAGAGGCAGATAAAGAGAGAGTGAGAGTGATAGAGAGAGATATAGAGAAAGTGAGAGTGATAGAGAGAGATATAGAGAGAGTGAGAGTGATAGAGAGAGATATAGAGAAAGTGAGTGATAGAGAGAGATATAGAGAAAGTGAGTGATAGAGAGAGATATAGAGAAAGTGAGAGTGATAGAGAGATATAGAGAAAGTGAGTGATAGAGAGAGATATAGAGAAAGTGAGTGATAGAGAGAGATATAGAGAACGTGAGAGTGATAGAGAGATATAGAGAGAGTGAGAGTGATAGAGAGAGATATAGAGAGAGATATAGAGAAAGTGAGTGATAGAGAGATATATAGAGAGAGTGAGAGTGATAGAGAGAGATATAGAGAAAGTGAGAGTGATAGAGAGAGATAGAGAGAGTGAGAGTGATAGAGAGAGATAGAGAGAGTGAGAGTGATAGAGAGAGATATAGAGAGAGTGAGAGTGATAGAGAGAGATATAGAGAGAGTGAGAGTGATAGAGAGAGATATAGAGAGAGTGATAGAGAGAGATATAGAGAAAGTGAGTGATAGAGAGAGATATATAGAGAGAGAGTGATAGAGAGAGATATAGAGAAAGTGAGTGATAGAGAGAGATATAGAGAGAGAGTGATAGAGAGAGATATAGAGAAAGTGAGTGATAGAGAGAGTGATAGAGAGAGATATAGAGAGAGTGAGAGTGATAGAGAGAGAGAGTGATAGAGAGAGAGAGTGATAGAGAGAGATATAGAGAAAGTGAGTGATAGAGAGAGATATAGAGAAAGTGAGTGATAGAGAGAGATATAGAGAGAGTGAGAGTGATAGAGAGAGATATAGAGAGAGTGAGAGTGATAGAGAGAGATATAGAGAAAGTGAGAGTGATGGAGAGAGTGAGACACAGAGTGATAGGGAGATGAACTAACCAAACTGAACTGCACCTGTAATTACAGCAGCATCCACATGACAAAGCGACCACCTCAAACCACAGACTTTAAGGGACATTTCCTTTTACCACTCCAGTAGGTACAGTACACTGCAGTGCACCTTCATCTTCCATTTCCATACAATAAACATTTTATTAAACTGAAATATTTCAAAGTTGCTCACGTGTGAAATGAGAGAGAGAGATTGAGAGAGAGAGAGAGAGAGAGAGAGAGAGAGAGAGCAGTCTGAATATTCCACCAGCGTCGTAGAGTATGTGACAAATTATCGTCTGACGGCCCCAAGACAGATATGGTGGTGGCAGCATTAACAACATTAGCACAAAAAAAGGAGGAGATAAACGAAAGCACAGGGAGTCCTAATCTTTTCAAGTCATGACTTGGGGAGACGCGGGGGGAGATTAACCGAGCGTAAGACAATACGACCCAGGGAAAGTGTCCGGTTGGACGTTAGACGCATGCATAAATCAGCCAAGACAAGAGCCATTGGGTTCTTGCAGAGAACCGCAGAGCTCCCCTTTAAACAGGTCTGGACTTTATCATGGCTGGATACTCGTTTGCCTGAGAGATTCTGAAAAGCTCACTTTGTTATTCTTATTGGATATGCATGCCGAAGGAGCACGGTAAGATAAATTATTGATGGGTTTTCAGTGAACGGCCTTACAATACTTACCCTTCAAATGGCCTTCGTCGGCATGGTGCAAGCCAAGCGAAAAATCGCTGCACATTATTTCTTCTTAGGGGATGTGCATTCGTTTATGAAGTGGATTCAGCAGAGCGCAGCTGGAGCCTCACTTCCTCGTGACTGAATGTGTGTGTGTGCGTGCGTGCGTGCGTGCGCGTGCGTGTGTGCGTGTGTAAAATCACTGCAGTGTGCTTGACAGATCAAACACTCAACCTATAGAGGAATTGATTGGCTCTCAAAGTCGCGCGTAAATAAAGGAGACGCTTTTGTTCGGTGCTGCCCTGCGGGCCACGTCTGCTCTTTTATCTAAAAACACGAGTAATGGCACAGCTCCTGCCCAGAAAGGCCGGTAAACCGAGAGAACGCTAACTCTAACTCCACCCCTGTGGAAAACAGTGCTATGGCTTACAATCTCTTCATCATTACGCCCAGCCTGACCTCCTTCACTCAGCACGTGTTCCCCTTGCACGGCTGAATTTTTAATTGAACTGTAATTGAACTGGTAATTCAGGTGAGGTGCCTTTGCTAGAGTGTGTAACAGAAGTGCTCTGACGGGGATCTGAACGCGACAGGCCGTTGGTTAGCCCAAATTTCCAGCAGATCGCACCGCTGCGGTTCTTTAGGTGTGAGAGAGTGGAAGGAGTGAGCGAGCAGATGAGAGGGAGGGGCAGGGAGGGGCAGGGATGGGATGATGAGAGGGAGGGTGCAGTGGGTTGGGCCCACAGGTCGTTGAGTACACAGGTTATAACACAGCACATCCCAGATAAAGGGGTGAGCGCTGTCGGTGCAACACGCTCAGCGGCCTGCTGTTTGGTGTCGGGGAACCACTCAACCCCCGCCCAAGGGAGCTGTGTGTTCACCCCGGGGTGTGTGGTGTTCGAGCACACCACACCTCCATGTACACATACGCACTCCATCACTAATGTGAGCCCCACCCAACAGGTGGAAGATGCGTCTAAGCACAGGCATGCAAATATTACTGCCTATGCAAAACTGAGAGAAAATTGAAGATGGGGGGAAACAAGAGTTATAGCTATACGTTTCAACATGTTTCTGAGAACACGTGCATTTCCTATTACACAGTACCTACACATCATGCATCACACACACGCGTACGCACACACGCGTACGCACACATGCACAACAGACTGTAAAACCTGGTGGAAATTATACCTAATGCATACTAAGTGAACTCCATTACTGTAAATGTAGCTCTTGCAGAAAGTTCATTAACTTAACCCAGCTTCTGCCCATTAAAGGCCAGACTAAATGACGGCGTCCTCTCTCCAGCTGATCACAAATGACAAACCCCCCCCATGCACTCTTTATAAAGGTGGGCCAGGAGCAACTCCCTCACACATGGCAGGGTAATTAGTGAACAGGGCAGGGGTCAAAGGTGCCTTGATTAAAAACCTCAGCTGTAGCGTTCCTTTTATAATGGCAAAAGGAACACATATACAGCACAGCCTAAAAGAAAGGCATAAATAAAACCCCCACAGGAATATCTTTTAAGTGTAAGACCAGCGCAAGGACTTGGCTGATTTATGGGATCTCAAAGTATAATTTGACCTGTGTGTCCCGTGGGATGTTTTTTTCAGGGGAAACCCTTGGGAAGCGGGGCGATTCTCTCACCAGCCAAATGCCACTGAGAGATCCCAGTGTTTTCCCTGTAGATTTAGGGAGCTGGTTTAGGCTGGTGGTGGTCCGTGGTCAATGATTCTCTTGACGTATGCAAATAACTAGTGCATTTTCTTTCATGAGTGAGTTCACAGCATCTCCTGACCTGTTACTGTTAAGAACTGATTCTTGAAATGATATAATTTCAGTTTACAGTGGTTCTTGTCCAGAGACATACAAATAATATGGCTTCTGTATTCAGGCTTTGTTTAAAACTTGTTTGTCTCCTGATTTAGAAACATTTACCCTTAAACGTTTCCAGTCCTTCTGTGAATGCAATTATGTAAAAAAAAAAAAAAAAAGAAGAAGAAAATTGCAGGATCTGACATCACTTCCTGTTTCTAACTGGCACTTCCAGGTCAGTTGGCAGCAGGGACGTGTGAGATTGTCACGCTGGACCGGGATAGCAGCCAGCCACGGCGGACCATCGCACGGCAGACGGCACGCTGTGCATGCAAGAGGGGCCAGATCGCCGGGACCATGAGAGCCAGGCCAGCCTGTGTGGACGGTAAGCTCCTCACCCATTCAGTGAGAGAAACACAACCCACTGTCCCTAAAGCACTACACCAACATTCTACTGGTGGAACGGCTATTCAACTGGACACCCAACATTCAACTGGTGGCAGCCTGGCAGGGCTATTCAACTGGTGGCCCAACATAGACACAACATAGAATTCTGATCGTTGATAAGAAACCAAAAATATCACTCATCAGCATCGAAAATAACCTGCAAGTCACCCTGGATGAGTCAAACACAAAAACAAATAAATGGTGTTGGTCTCAGATCCATCAGCAATTATAGAAATAGAGACATGAGTAGACTATGTATCTGTTCTGCTGTTGGCTCAGCTGAATTTTGATTCTCCACATTAATTATGTGTATACCTCCTGTGCATGAAATGGCTTGGCATTTGGTGTGGAAAAGGAATTCTGTCAATCACTACGGCTTATTTGTCAGCTCTGTGATTGACTTCGCCGGCGAGGTCATCGCTGTCCTCCCTGTTGCCATGGCACGTTGCCATGACACGCTGTCGCTCCGTTCTCGTGTGAACCGTGCGCACCCGGGATGGACGCTGGCTGTAAGGTCCCGATTAAGCTCTGCGGGCCTGAGGGAGCACTGCTATTGGCAGCGGTATAGCCTCACAGTCCAATCACACCCGTTTACATCATGGTGTCATTTGCTCAAAAGTTCATACAGGGCTAGCTATTATACTTAAGGATTTTTATTCAATTTCCCTTGGATCAGTTTACTTACCAGCGAAACACCGTCCTGTCAGAGACAGAATTACTCCCTAGTTTTAGGCTGCTGGCAAACAGTGGCAATTTGTCCTCCAAGAACAGGCAGCGAGGCAGCAGTAGGCCTTTATTTCATTATTGTATGAGGCAATCGATAAAAAATTTGGACACGGTACAGAGTAGAATGTAGTTCAAGAGACCAGAAAACCGAATGAAATTTCAATCTTTTACAGTCGTCTGACTCCTAAATGTTTCAGACCCCAGATGACACGGCTACTGCAGGATGGAACAATTGTTTTAAAGCAATAATCCATAACCGCTTCACAGCCATTGGCTCTGACCTTACAACACTGTGAGAGGATTAAAAGGAAAGGACAATCACAGAATCGGTAATCTACCATGTAATGTTGTCATAAGCCTTTGGGTGAGGGAAAAAAAAAAAACATTTCCAGAGATAAGCTTATAGAATGTGTTTGCATTTATGCATATAAGGAGTTCTACATCACACCCGAAATTTTGTTGCCCAACAAGAACTTAAGGATGAGCGGCGTTCATTCTCGCTTTTACAAAAAAATAAAACCCTTAACAGTAAAGCCCACCCACCACCCCACAAAAAAATGTTCATTAATCCCTAAAGTTCACTTTTATAATAATTGCTTATCTTTTTTTCTTTCTTTTGTTCAGATATAGATCAATCCTTATCTTTAAATTCATGTTCCTCTGGCCATTTCATCAGTGGTAAGGCTGTGACAAGGTGCTGGTACTGATTTCTATTAAGGGAAGTTGGGGATGCTATTGTGAGTGCGGGAATAGCTATACATATTAAAGGGCCTTGCCATGGTGGGCCAAGTCGGATGACATTTTTTCCTCATAACAGTAGACCGCGCCTGGTATCCAAAGTGATTAGAATCTGGTGGTCGCCATGGAGATTCTAGGGATGCAAAGGACTACGCTTTATTTGATAATGATCCCAAACATACAGAAATGATTTTGCATGATTAACAAACATGGCAGTTCATTGAAGGCTCATCCTTCAGCTGCTGCTGACTGCTTTCCACCTGATTACAGCGACTGCATTACTCACGCCTGAGTAACACAATATGCCCCAATATTTTTTCGCCATAATTAAAATAATTTTATGCGAAAGGTACAAATGTTATAACGCTATAGTAGCACGTTAGACACACTAAAATTGCGAGGGAAACAGCAGCAGGTGAATAATCCTTCCTAAAACCAGTCAGTTGTGACAGGAAACGCTCCAGTACAAACCCTGTAGATACAAGCTAGTGCCATGTAAACCGTCACGTACCGACTTCCCGCTGTGCAAATGCAAGGCGAGGCATCCCGTCCAATCACAGCACTAATCCCAGACGTTTAAGTTTATAAAGCAGTCTGTTCTATGCAGTGTTATTCTCAACGTTTTTATTGGTTAAATAATTCATATGAGACAAGAGGGCAATAAGAGCGTAGCAATGCAGGCAGAGCTCAGCATCTCTGGGAGTGGGGAAGGCAGGGCTCTGAAACGTCTTTGCGGTTTACTTCATAAGCACAGCCGACTGGCGCTTGGAATTAATTCCAATGTTTCGGCAGAGAGGTGTGCGAGAATGAAACATGACGGAAAGCGCCTATTGGGATGTACCGAGCGCATGGCAACCGCAAAATTCAATTCAGAAGGCGCTGTGAGTGCGACGTGCTTCCGCTTTTTCTTTCAACAGCGCTGAGCAGAGCCACAGAAACAGGGATGGCAGTAAATAAGGCTGAATTGCTCATCGCACGTCAAACCAAACAGTTTCCCCGGTACTTTCGGCCCCGGTAGGGCCAGCCTCTGAGTCACAGTAACACACATCACAGCAAGCAGTGCAGTTTCCCCGGTACTTTCGGCCCCGGTAGGGCCAGCCTCTGAGTCACAATAACACACATCACAGCAAGCAGTGCAGTTTCCCCGGTACTTTCGGCCCCGGTAGGGCCAGCCTCTGAGTCACAGTAACACACATCACAGCAAGCAGTGCAGTTTCCCCGGTACTTTCGGCCTCGGTAGGGCCAGCCTCTGAGTCACAGTAACACACATCACAGCAAGCAGCACAGTTTCCCCGGTACTTTCGGCCCCGGTAGGGCCAGCCTCTGAGTCACAATAACACACATCACAGCAAGCAGTGCAGTTTCCCCGGTACTTTCGGCCCCGGTAGGGCCAGCCTCTGAGTCACAGTAACACACATCACAGCAAGCAGCACAGTTTCCCCGGTACTTTCGGCCTCGGTAGGGCCAGCCTCTGAGTCACAATAACACACATCACAGCATGCAGTGCAGTTTCCCCGGTACTTTCGGAGTGGTGCTGCGCTGTAGGACAGGAGAGATAATGCTCTCTCGCTCACTGACATGCCAGTCAGTTTTCTTTTTTATTTACATTTTTTTATTAATTTGCTTCAGATTTCTCCCCATTTTTCTCACAATTTGGAAGCCAATTGTACCTTAGTACGATCCTAGTATGCAATTCCAGCACGGCACGGAGCTGCTATATACGAAATGATTCTCCCCGCCGAGAATCATCGCGTATATAGTCCCTCCCCGCACCCTCGGGAGTGGCCGCTCCCTCAAGGCACCGGCCATACTCGGATCTGGCAGGACCTGGGCTTGAACCCGGGCCCTCGGTGTGCAACTGCATTGACTCTTTTACCGCTGAGCCACCTTGGCACTTGGGACACACCAGAGTTGCCGGTGAGCTTGAAAAGGAGGTGGAGGAAACAGAAGGAACGGTAGTCTTCTTAAACATCATTCTTGACATTTCCCCGTCTGCCTTTAGCGCCTTTCTGCCTTTCCCCGAACTGCTTTGCTCTTCTGTGCGTCTGCACCACTTCCCAGTTCAGCTCTTTTACGAATAATTTTTTGTTGTTGTCAGGGAATAATTTTCCAGGAAGGCCTTTTTACTCTTGTATTCCGTCTGGAAAATGTCCACTGTGAAATTTAATGTGACCACCTGACCGTAAATGGTGTTATACAAATGAAACGTTTATTGATTGAGCATCAATCCCAAGTGGAGATCACATGAGACCCATAACCCCCCCCCCCCCACACACACACCCCAACCTCCTTCCTTCCCCCCTCACTTCATTTGTAAAAACACATCTTCTGAAGTGTGTGAAATGGTAATTGTGGTAATTCTCAGCACGGCTCATTCTAGGCCACCTCTGCATGTTTTTTTATAGTAGCAACAATCTGGAAAAATTGCTGACCCTCAAAATAAACAAACACCTGATAGCTGTATTTTCTAGGTTTCCGAAGGTCAACTTGTTTCTTTATTTCTTAATTTCTCTCGGCAACTGGGAAAAGGACAGCTGATTATGCCACAGTTCATTAACAACCATCACTATGTTGCATAGTAGGCTAACTGCTGCTTTTTGTAAACCTATTTGCAAGTACTTATGTACTTTTCATTTGTAGGCTTCTGTCATTTAAATTGCTCAAAATTAAGGGAAATGCGCACGATTTTATAACGGGATGTACACAGGTGGGAGGGAGGAAGAGTGAGAGCGAGAGAGAGAGAGAGAGAGAGAGAGAGAGAGAGAGGCGTGGAGTGAGACAGGGTTGCAGTTTGAGTCCTACCCTATTCAACATTTATATAAACGAATTGACAAAATTACTGGAGCAATCTGCAGCACCTGGCCTCACTCTACATGACACAGAAATCAAATGTCTTCTGTACGCAGATGACCTGGTTCTGCTGTCGCCCACAAAAAAGGGATTACAGCAGAACCTGACTCTGTTAGAACATTTCTGTCAGACCTGGGCCCTGACAGTTAACCAAAAGAAAACTAGAATATTAATTTTCCAGAAAAGGTCCAGATCTCAGGAACCACTCAAAAATTTACCATAGGAAAAAAATATATAGAAACAACAACTAATTATACTTATTTAGGCTTAAAAATCCGTTCCACAGGAAATTTAAGCTTGGCCATGAATGAACTGAAAGAGAAAGCAAGAAGAGCTTTCTGTGCCATCAAAAAATCTATCAAAATTCCAATTAGGATCTGGCTCAAAATATTAGAATCAGTGATCAAACCAATTGCACTTTATGGCAGTGAGGTGTGGGGTCCGCTTACACAATTTGATTTTGTTAAATGGGACAAACATCCAATTGAGATTCTGCATACTGAACTCTGTAAAAGCATCCTCCAGATACAGAGGAAAACCCCAAACAATGCATGCAGGGCAGAATTAGGCCAATATCCTCTAATAATAAACATCCAAAAAAGAGCCATCAAATTCTGGAAACATATAAAAATGAGCGACCCCAAATCATATCATTATAAAGCCCTGCTCTGCCAAGAGCTGAACATAGAAAGGAGTCCCTTCAGCCTGCTGGTCCTGAGGCTGAGTTCACCCACAAATACTAACACTAACACCAATCAGCCTCAGGACAGCGATGCATTATTTCACACAATTAGACCAAACCAAATTATGATGAAAAAAAAAGAAAACTATATCACTTATTGGAACAAAACCACAAAATATCAACAGAAGCTTGAATGCTATTTGGCCCTAAAAAGACAGTACACCTTGGCAGAATATTTGACCATGGTAACTGATAACAAATTGAGAAAAGCATTGATAATGTACTCAGTGAGCACAGCCTGGCCATAAAAACTGGCCGTCACAGGCAGACCTGGCTGCCCAGAGAGGACAGGCTATGCTCCCACTGCGATCAATCTTATTCGTGTTTGTCGTTCAACAATTAATGTAGATTGTCTGTAGATTTGGTTATTTATTATTTATGTATTTATTATTCCAGTGTATTAGTCCTATGTTATGTGTCATTGTTAATTGTTTTATTGTTAATTGCTTTGGCAATATTGTTTGTATACAATCATGCCAATAAAGCATTATTGAATTGAATTGAATTGAGAGAGAGAGAGAGAGAGAGAGAGAGAGAGAGAGAGAGAGAGAGAGAGAGATTGTATTGGTTAAAAAAAAAATCAATAAAACAGATGAATACAGCACCCTACTCAGGGCTAAAATGCTATTTATTCTATGAAAACCATCATATATTCTCTGTACTGAACACTTGGTTTATTCCTATTCATGCCGCCAACCAATCCCGCGAAAGGATTCTCAAAGAACAGGAAATTGTTCTTTGTTGAATTTCCACGTCAGTTATCAGCTCAAGTAGCGGCTCCCTTGGCACTGCTTTCCCAGGGATATTGTTGGGAAAATATTGGGCAGATGTCAGGCCAATTGCTTTTCCACACAACACAGCTGCACAAATGCTGCACAATAGCTGAAATAGGGTAAAGGCACTCTAGGATTGACGTGGAATTTGCTTTTGAAATGAATGTCATGTCGTTTCACCAGGGAAAACCTTTCTGAAGTAGCTTTGGGACGTTGGACAAGAAATATGTTGAACATTTTCTGTGTGGAGGTAGAACAACAATAGCAAAAACGGAAATAAAAGGGTTTGTACTTTGACGTGACAGGAACATTGAGCTTTTTTATTTTGTCCTATTTGAACGGTACATATTGGGTCGAAATAGCAAAATTACAAATAGTACATGTATGAAGTAGGTAAGTGGGTCTCTGTCTGGGTGCCTGCAGGGGTGGATTCTGGGAAGGGCACAGCTGCGGTACACTTCTGAAAGGTACTTAATCGTAATTACTTCAGTAAAATACCCAGCTGTACAAATGGATCATATTTAAAATGGCAGCTATTAAAAATAGCCACGGACAAGGGTGTCCGCTAAGCAAATAAACAACGTAAACAAAAGTGTGTGATTTATGTACATGAACAGCCAGATGAACTCTTAATGTTTCATACAGAAACTTGTGTATTGAGGTATTTTAAGGGCCTTCAGGGTGAATCTGAATAAGTTCCAGGCTAACAAACGCCACTGTGTGCACAGATAATAAATCCGAGACGGTATATCACAGAACGTCATCATCAGGACGTAAAGTGATACGGCGTTTGCAGCGTTCCGAATGCTTGATATCACAGCATTATTGATGTGGTAACGGGCTAAATCTGGCCTTGCTTGCAATTCATTAATAATGTAGCAGCAAAGAGGTTATAATTCCTGCAGGTTCTCTCACCTGGACTTGTGGTGTCAATTCTACTTGTCCAGTGCCTTTCCTTTTGCACGTTAGATTTCATGAGTTTTATGAATGTTGGGTACTAATACCCCATCGTCACCCACCCCCCTCTCATAATAATTTAATTGGGAAAGAAAGGTTTCATTGTATATTCCATTACAGTACATTTTATAATGTACAGTGTTAGTAGTTCAATTTCTGGATAATAAAAAATTTATTAGTATTTGGTTATTATTAAAATGTCATGTTTGTTTATGACATGAGCTGCTGTTCTTCTACTGCAAAGAGAGATATATTCTTTATTAAACACATCTGATTCATTGATAGATGTTCGGACTTGTTCCTTAAAATTAAATTCATTCTACAATAGATTCTATCTCAACCAGGCAATGCATAATCATTCTCATCATATCACTTCTGCGCTAAATAGCATATCAACATGTCAGACATGACACATGCATATTGGTAACTATATATCTGCTTCCTAATGATTATATTTTTTTACAATGCATTCAAACGGCAGAGCAAATTAGGAACAAATCCAGCATTTTCTCCAGAGGAAACGCCAGTCTCGTTATACTGAATTAATTTAAGACTGCTGATCCCCTGCAGACAGTGATGGGTACAGAACAGGCTACAGTCGGATGGCTGTGCTTCAACGGGAGATGTGGTGAGCTGTGACAGCCCTGGCAATAACTTGTCCTCTGTGATGGAAGCTCTTAGCGCACATGTGAATCTGTGAAGGGCCTTTTATCTTTGCATATCCATTCATCCCCCCTTCCTCATAATGAGAAAATGCTTTTCTATTTGCAGTCAGGCGGGCCAATAGAAAACCATTTTGTCATGATGTCAGAGGACTTGGACGTGATTGCGATCTTTAAGGGAACTTTGGCTGTTATCTGCAAAAATAATAAGCAGCTTACCTCAGGGTTATCCTTTAACAGAACGCTGATGTTGTTCAAAATAAAAGTCTAATAAAAAATCCACAAATCTCCCAAAAAAGGCAACTTTCCAATCCAGGAAGTGATGTCTCAAAAAAGCGGTTCACTATTCTGTTACGTTAGAGAGGTTTTAGTCATAGTATTTTGAATAATCTTTATGAGTTACAGAGTAACTGACACAAAGCCTGATGCAAGCATACTATTTATGCATCAAAATAACCAAAAAATTGGAGATACAAGTTTGTATATATAAGATATGTATATACTGTATACATATTTTATTTTTTCTAGAAAAAATAAAATATGTATATACTGTATACATATTTTATTTTTTCTAGAAAAACAAATCTTCAGACAGAACCCCCCAAGGGGAAGTGGTCGCACTGCAGCACATGGAAAAATACTGTCTCAGATGAGACTAGAGTTTAATGAATGCAGGGTGCGTCCAAACAAATGCTTTCCCTGGGTTTGCTTTGGGCACTTAATGCGCACTTACAGTGGTGTTCTGGTGGACTCATGGGCAGAAATTAAGGGGAGGCTGTTTACCCCCCCCCACCTGGTCCGCCATTTAAACCCCCCCACCCCCCGATCAGTCGCAATATGAACCCTTCACCCATCCGCGTTAGAAATCTGAAACCAACCAATCACCGCCCATCCACCCCCCACCCCCTCCCCCCATGTCTGCGATAGCAATCTAAACCCCCCCCCCTTTGCAATCAACCCACCTCTCGGTCCACAATGCCCCGCCCCCCTCCTGGGCTTGAGCGTCAAGCTGCGCCTATGGGTGGATTTGGTTATAGTCAAACAGAGTTGACAGTCAGACATGATGAGATAAATGTGCCTGTAAAATGATTATTAGCAGGCACATTGCATGATGAATTTACCCTGACAGGGGCGGGAAGACGGTCTGCCGTTCTGCTTCTCTCTTTGTTTCTGTTGCCAGTGTGTGAGGTCATGCTTGGCGCTTCGCTGTCACCTTGTGAAATATTATACTGGTAAATTCAAACAGTGGCCTCAGAGTATTTGATATTTTCTGTCTTGCGGCGTTTCAGTTAGCCTGCTGTGAAAATGGCAGCTTGTTCGCCCCGAGGTCAGGAGCGCCGTAGAATTGCAGTTTAAAAAAAAAAAAGAAAAAAAGAAGATTAAAATACAAAGAGGGGGTGTGGGAATGGGATTTTGAGGCTGCACTGTATAAACACTAGTATTGCTGGAGAGCAATATGTGGTTTCCGTGGAAAAAAATATGGTGTTGCCATTGGACAATCGAGAGGTTGTTATTCCAACATTCTGTCTCTGACAAAGCTTACAGGCTAACTGTAACCGGCCATTTGACAGATTTTCATAATTATGGATTTTAAAACGAGGAGGCAAGGCAGGCTGGGTGTCGCTCAGCTTAACTCCCACAGTGAAGGTTTTTGCGGAAGAGTTCAAAACCTCTCTCTCTAAGAGTCTGCTGGGTTCCTGGCATAGTGTATGGAAGCCAGACAGGTTTCCCACTGCGACAGAGAATTTATTTTCCAGCTTTTTGCTGTCCCTTTGAGCCTGAAAACAGTGGAGAAGCGGGGAGGCTTCAGAGCATTCGTTTTTGGAGGTAAAAAGGGCAGCATACACACTCTATAGTGTAAAATCTCATCTGCTGTCAGGGAGCAAATTACGGGCCCTGACGCAAAATGGTGGGCGGGGCAGGGGTGGGTGGGGGTGTACTTTTCCGTTAATACAGAGGCTTTACCATCCGACCATAACTGCTATATAAAACTCTGCTTCCAAAACGAAATGGAGCTCTTCAGTGGAGGATTTTACGTATTATCACAGAGAATAGGACAATAAACCAGTTCAATCGTACAGTCGATAAAGGGTCTTTTGTTTTATGACAAAAATGTTTTTCATTTATCTGGGGAGTCCCAGGTCGCAGCCCATGTTCTAAGTTCTAGTTGGCTGGACCACAAGGTTGGGAGTGTGGTTCTCAAAAATGCGTTTTGTTTTACAGGGTAAAGTATACAAAAGAAAAGCAGCAGCTATGCATTTAACAAAGAGACGATTCTCCAGACCTGCAATGCTGAGCTTCTGCTGCAAGGGTGCGGGGACTGTACAGCAACGCTGAGAATTATTATAATTATCCTTTCTCGGTTAAAGATGATGGGTTTTTCTTTCTGCAGACTGAATGATTATCTTCTGGACTTGCAGCGAATGGGAAATTAATGGGGTACTTTGTGAAGCAGATGAATAAGGGCTGAAAACTATTTTTTTCCCCCTCAGCACGATTAGTTATATATTATTTGATATAAATATTCCATGGTGGAGTGGCGTTGTTGGGTTTGTTGGGTTCCGGTAGACTCACAGTATAATATGTACAGTAAATAGCTTGGAGGTCCACTGTGCCCTAGGATTAATAACACAATAATAAATATAATACAGTACATAAAGTGCTTTAAAAACTTACTCTCTTCCTCCCCCCTTTCTCTCTTACATCATCCCCTCTCTCTCTCTCTTCCTTCCCCTTTCTCTGTCTCACTCTCTCTCTTCCGACCCCCCTCTCGCTGTCTCACTCTCTCTTACTTCCTCACTCTCTCCGTCTCACTCTCTCTCTTACTTCCTCCCCCTCTCTCACTCTCTCTCTCTCTACTTCCTCTTCTCTCTCTCTCTCTCTCTCTCTCTCTCTCTCTCTCTCTCAGCAGTCTCTAGAATCTCCCAAGACAGATGAGCTCATTCAGTTTAGACCAGCAAAAACATGCTCCCCAAAAACCCACTTCCTCAGGCTCTAAATGAAATCTGAAGCAATGGTTAGGTGTCTGCAGCCTGACGTAGGGAGTTACTGTGATCGCGTGGGACGGCGGCTCCGTCAGACTGTTGCGGGGCGGTCACGCGGTCCCAGCCTAACAGGGAGGGGGCGCTATTCGTTCGGCTGAAATACCCTGTCACCTGTGACTTTACAGGCTCCTGAAGCTGCTGTCACATACACTATATCATGTTTCCCTACGCTGTGTCCCACTATATTACTTCTGCAATGTGCACCTTATTGGTTAATGCACTGTGTTCTCCCCGTCATGGTGGAGTTTTGAAATCGTAACCCACACATGCCGGAGCCATCGCGGTCGTTTTGTGTTCTGTATTTTCTATAGGCACTTTCATTAGCTCTATGAAACATTTTCGCCTGCGGTACATCAGTAAATGTTCACTCGGCAAGCTCAAGGCCTCCCTCCCTCTCTCTCTCTCTCTCTCTCTCTCTCTCTCTCTCGAGTTAATCTTGAGTGCATTGTTGCCGCGTGGAGCACACACTCTCTTTCATTACTCTTCCCACATAAATATTTTTAGATGCACACATTCCCATAGAAGCAAAAGCGATAAGACTTTTAAAACCAGGGGTGACAATTTTGTGTTTTTTGTTGTTACAGACAGATTTTATGTAATCCTTTTTCCTGCAGATATGTACCCTTATTAAAAATAATGTTCCCCCAGGACCTGCTAGTGGCGCATCCTGTTAAGGCCCAGCTCAAGTGATCAAACTGGCGTAATAGACCGTTCCGGTGGCGCTGGGCGATGCACAGGGATGACCAATGATATGCAAGCAACTGGGCGTTCCATAGTGGAGGGACATGCATTAAAGAAACGCACCTTTATAATGCCATGTGTACGCTGATGTGTGCTGGACTACAGCCAAGCATGGAAAAAAAACAAAAAAAACAACACAAAAACACCCCCCAAAAAAACAGCGGCTTAGTCAAACTTCATGCTGCACGGCTCAGTGTGAGCAATCCCCACAGGGCTGCCTCTCTGACCTTTGGAATTGATTTGAGTCGATTCTCTCAAATGTCAGCACCGGCGATCTGGCAGTCACTGACGACAGATGTTAGCCCGTTAGCTTGTTACACATTGAGCGCCGTGAGCCGTTATCGCGCGGCGTTCAGATATGGCGGCTCCGTCCGCTGCACTGCCACGCAACATGAATCAAATTTCCCTTCCTGGACTTCACACCGGTCCTCGTCATTCCTTAAGGGTTTCCCAAAGGTAGAGAGTTGAGAGCTCTCTCTCCTGCTCATAGCATCTTGTTGTCAGTTAAATGGAGCATGCACTGTAACAGAGCCCTGCTGGAATTAAGGGCTAGGGAGGCTTCATAAGCCTTAAAGAAGGGGTGGGGTGGGGCAGAACTAATTTATAAACCCATGGAGACTGCCACATCCTGCTCAAAAACCTGGCCAAGAGACCGACGTACGTGCAGAACAATGATCTTATCCTTAAATGACAAGGCAGGAGTCTAGTGACATTAAAACTAATCACAACAAAAGCTTACTTTATTATAAGCTGTAAGTTACCAGTGACTCTCTGATTTTAGTGGTTCGATCTCTCCCATCTCTACCCTGGCACAGTTACCATGATTACAAATGGAAGATTCCGGTACATACAGTGGCAGAGAGGACTCAGAGTGGAGCTTAGATTCTGCCTATTTAAAAGGACAAGAAAAAAGTTAAACTCAGCATTTCTAAATAAGGGCTGCATTTCTACAGCAGTAACCGTCATGCCTGATCTGAAAACCCAGACGACGTCAGCACTGGGGTGTTTAAGCTTTGGAAAGAGATACTGTGTGTGTGTGTGCGTGTGTATGTGTGTGTGTGTGTGTATGTGTGTGTGTGCTTGTGTGTGTGCATGTATGTTTGCGTGTGTGTGTGTGTGTGTGCATGTGCGTGAGTTGTGCGTGTGTGCACGTGTGTGTAATCCTTCCACAATGAAAGAGCTCTCCTCATTTACTGTATCAAAGCCTGTCGGCCAGAGCTGGAGCTGGTCATGAGTTGTACCTACTTTAACTGAGTCACGACCCTCAGTTTGAAAAACATGAAAGGCGTGTGCACCTGGGATCAGCACACCTTAGGATCAGCACAGCTGGGATCAGTGCACCTGGAATCAGCGCACCTGAGACCAGCACACCTGGGATCAGTGCACCTGGAATCAGCACAGCTGGGATCAGCACACCTGGGATCAGCGCACCTGAGACCAGCACAGCTGGGATCAGTGCACCTGGAATCAGCACACCTGGAATCAGCACAGCTGGTATCAGTGCATCTGGAATCAGCACAGCTGGGATCAGTGCACCTGGGATCAGTGCATCTGGAATCAGCACAGCTGGGATCAGTGCACCTGGGATCAGTGCACCTGGGATCAGTGCACCAGTGGCATTGAGAGGCATTCCAGTAAAAGTCCTGACAACCAATCCTTCCGTCAGACACCTCCCTGTGCTGTTCCTGCAGATGCAGTGTCAGCCGTGACTGTGGACCTTCTACATTTAACACTGGAGCACTCTGGTGCACAATAGCGGCTGGGTGCTGCACAATAGCGGCTGGGTGCTGCACAATAGCGGCTGGGTGCTGCACATCGGTAGCGGCTGGGTGCTGCACATCGGTGGCGGGCTCAGATGAGTTTACCGCTTCACTGTAAAGCGCATTGAGATCTAGAAAGGCACTACATCAACGCAGTTCTGACTCTAATCTACGCAGGTAGAGCTGTCGCAAGGTCCTGTCAGTTCCAAAAACGTTCTGGGTCGGCCCAAATAGGCCAGCCATCACTTGTGACTAACTCTTCAAAGGTACCGACAAACGATTCTAGATGAGAGCTAAGAGGAAACGGATGCTTGACTGAAACTCATTAAAGGTCTCTGCTAGCTCTGTATATTCTTGAACACTACCAGTCAAAAAAGAACATGTGGATGAATTTACTTTGGAAATTATCCAGAGAAATTTGGGGTACAGAGGAACTTGGTAATGGTAATGTAATATAGATCCAACAAACTCTATTTGCACAGGGAGGCAGATTAAGCAGCGGCTCTCCAGAATATTGCCTGTGTCAAAATGAATGATTTTAGATACAGATAGAATGAGATAAAGCCATCATGCCTTCATTCTGTTATTAAATCTGCACTGGATGTAAAACCATTTCTTCACTGTCAAGCTATCGCCTCTTATCTTTTAGGGAAACTCTAAAAGGGAGACATTTTTATCATTAAGCCAAATAGCCTACAGTTTAAATAAACAAGTAAATCATATCTACAGGGGGAATATTTCAAATTTCTTTATTTAAAATGTAGTTAAAATAATGCGGTTTAGCTCAGTGAAACTTCTGGGTTAGAACATTTTTTTGACAGCTTGGTAAAGAATATTTAAAAGAAAGCCTTACTTAACATGAAAATACAGTCATCGTTCCACATCCATCTCAATTTAGGGACAAAACTATGGGACTATAATTGTGAACCAACTATAATTGCGAACCAACCCTGTCTTATTTGTGTTGGTAAGAAATGTGTCAATATAGTGCAGTATATTTAAGTGTAAATATAGAATGTGTGGTATTATATTTGTTGCTCTTCATCAGGTGTCGCTGTTATTCATCGCTGCTCATCGTTTCATTGGTCAATTAAAGCAGCTGATTACCTGGGTTTGGGATTCAATTGGCCGCTGATTTTAAGGCGGAAGCAAAAATAAATAGCCCTGCTGCTCTCCAAGGGCAAGAGTTGCCCGCCGCCGGTTTACATGATTGCATAAAAGGCGAGGTATTTATGGGTAATGCGCTTTGTGATGTGGGCTGGTTCCAGCCACAGGTAGCTGGCTGCCCCTGGAGAGGCTTCCGCTCTCGAGAGCGCCGTTTGTTAAACCACCCTCACAGACGACGGCGGAGATTCACGCTGACATTTCCTGCGAGAGCTCACCTGAGCTGCGGGAGAAATGTCAAGAGACCCCCTGCCCTATACCCTAACCCCCCCCCCCTCCCGCTTTTGCGCCTCTCTGATATTTTTCCTGGGAATTTCCACCCTGCACGGCCACTCCGATGTGCGAGCTTCCCGGTCGCCACGTAGAAACTGTAAAAATGAACTAAATATTTTAAAAATAAAAAAGCAGGGCATAGGCCGGTCAGTGGCCAGGGGTTCTGAGTGAGGTAAAGTCACCTAAAGTACGTATAGCCCTTCCAAGCAGATTGGAGGACAGGAAGTTTGTGCTTTTCTCCATGGTAACCTAGACTTAGTGTAAGTAAGACAATGAGTCAGCATATGTACAGTAAGTGCCCCATTTGGGTAAACGTGCATCTTTTTTATTTTAATTTTATTTGCTACACCGACATGCTAGAAAGTTTAGTAGGTGCGAGCAGACTCATCTTTTGAAAATGTCATCTCAAAATAACAAAAGCAGGAGAACGAGTGGAAATTTCCGAAACCTGTATACAAGCACACTATTCGGGCATGGGACGGATGCAACAAACTTTATCTGGCCGTCAAATGTTAATTCCCTGGGCATTAATTCACACCTGAAGCGTTTGACGTAACAAATAAATACATATAAGTAATTATGCAAAAGTACATTATGCACTGACTCTGTGAGGAAAAAAAGGCAAGCTGTAAACGGCAGCGGGTAGGCACTGTCATTCAGAGCGCTGTCACAGTCAATCCGTACAGTCAATCAATTCCACTCCACCATTTAAATCACTCTGAAGAAAAACTAAACCAGGCTGCTCTGAAGGCATTTTAAGCAGCACTGTCCCCCTGGATGGGGGGGGGGCGGGGGTTCAGAGAGGGGAAGGGGGCAGGGCCTACACCTTTTCACCCTCACTCTGAAGTGAGTTAAAATGCTCTGGATTATCTTAAAATGCTATTTGAGCTTTTATTTTTACACATGACTCTGCTCTTAATGTGTAACATTACATCACATTACAGTCATTTAGTAGACGCTTTTATCCAAAGCGACATACAGTAAGTGCATACAGAAACGTCATCGAAGTAACTACAGAACAGATAAGAAACAGATAAGTAACGATTGTGAGGAGGAGTTGGCTTTGAGGTGCACACTGAGCTGTTGGTGGGTGGGGGGGGCAGGCACTCCACCATCAAAGACTGCAGGGACTCCCACCCTCTGTGCAAAATCCTACTAGCTGGCGACTGAGGGATTAAATCTATATGCTGAAATTCAAGATCCACAATCCATTGTGACAGTCAGTAAGCGAGGGAATGAACAGGATTATAATCTTCGCTGCGGGTTATGATTTGTGCCGACGTCAGTGACTGCTGTGAATTACAGCGCATCCTAAACATCAACGCTGCCAATTTCAAGGCAAATTTCTTGACTTAGAGAACATGAAATCAGGCTAATTGACAAGCAGCGTTAAGGGCCATAAATAATATCACTCCACGAAAGATGAATGACCCTTAAGTTTTATACCTATTCTTTTTTAAATCGATGTGGTCAAGTATAAAACACGCTCAGATAATCTTTATGAAAACGATATTAAAAGCAAAAGAAGCTGAATGCAACTACAGTCCAGTCCATTGGCTGCGATGTCAGGCATCGGCGATTCACATTCTGAACACTGCTGTAAAGAGCAGTGAAGGTGCCCTGCCCTTTTCAGCATCGGTTTCTGATGCAGGCCCGGTTAGCTCGTTATGTCCAGCAGTGAAAGATCATCGTCGAAGAAGCTTCGCAGCCGAGCCCTGTCTTTTAAGGAAGCAAACACAATTTCTTACCCAGGGTTCTCTGCAGTACCGTTCCACAAAATGGCGTCCCACCGCGGGTGTAATTATGTTATCTCTGCCTCACGTCTGCGAGATGAATCGGGCGGCGTGTCCCCCCCCTTACCCGAGAGCTGCTCTGTACGTTAGCGCCGGCTTTGCTGCCACTTCAGAACAACGGGAGCTGCCTTCGTCCCCTCGCTCCCGCCATCTGTCTGTGTTGAGAGGATGAGGCGGGAAGGGATGAGCGTGCAATGGATTAAGATACCTGGAGGCCTACATTACACCCCTCCCCCAAAGAAACTCACACATGCACTCGCACATGGACAGCACACACACACACACTCGCACATGTACAGCACTCACACAGCCGCCTGGCAAAAACACCGGACCTTAAATGAACCCCATTTCTGAGTCACGCGCGGGTCTCCTCATTGTTATTTTCCATGAAATCCCATGAATGCTAAACGGGGCTATCGCAATCTAAATGCTTCAGGAGGATGCGCTGCTTATTACGCAAGACGTACAGCAGTTTAGCCAGGATTTAGCGACACAATATATGATCCTTTAGAAGCATGTAAATGATCTGGCCTCTGTGCTATAAGTTTGAAGCTTGTCATTTGTATCTGCATTTTCTCTACCCCCACAATTTCTTCGAGGAGGAATTTTACAGGAGTTTCCTCTCTCCCGAAGGGATGGAGAATATCTCTTTGTTTGTTTTATTCATTTTTTTCGCGGACTGCGAGTGTAAGGGGTCGAGTTCAGAGGACCAGACGCGACTGAGAGGGAATCTGAAAGTTACCCACGATGCTTGGGACAACCATCAAAGGGAGAAGGAAGTCAGCGAACGGAACAGAGAAAATGGACAAACAGGAATAAAAACTCCCGGCGTGAAGCCAAATGATAGCGACCCAGAAACCTGGGTGAAAAGCTTGCAGACTGGAGCAGTAGAGAAAGAAAGAAAAGAAAATGCCTCTAGCTCAAAAACTATCAATGAGCTAAATAAAGAGGTGATGAGGAGAAAATGTAAACAGAGGTACTCCTCAATGAGGACAGGTAGGCAAAGAAAAAGTAAATGAAAAGGTGAAAAGAATCCTAAGATCTAAACCAATACTCTTAACTAAAAGGAGTTCCTGCGTTTCTTTAAACAAAAAGGAAAACAGTCTCCCAGCCTATACCGATACCTGGCTTTGTGCAGTGGCAATAAAGACACAAAAGCAACGAAACAGGAAATAGCTGAGCTTAAATAACCAGCAGACGCTAGCATAGGTGAAACGAATGAGTGCGGGTGAGCGGAAAAACACGGCAGGAAAGGAAACGTCTGCAGAACAGGACCGGGGAGCTGCAAAACCATGACAGCGAGTTGGGATGTCACTTCACTGACGGTTGTGCTCTGCAGTCTTGCTTTGGGAATGATTTTCCATGGTGTGCAGTGGATATAGTGAATGAGCACCCCCCGAGGTCAGGATGTGAACAGCACGCTAGCCAAAACCAGGCCAGCCAGTGGGGGTGCTGTAGCAGCAAAGAGCCCGGACGTGCCACAAGGAGATTGCAGGTTTGAACCCTGCTCAGGTTGAGGCACTTGCACCCTAGAAGAAGGCACTCCATCTAATCTGCTATGTAATCCACTTTATATTAAAAAAACAGGAATACAACACAAATACAAGCTTACTCCAGGAATTTTATGACTGTTTGTAGCTGTATGTTCCTCTGTTGGAAGGATAGTTTTGTGTTGTTAAGGGTTAGGGATGTTTATTTTCCTCTCGCTAAAGTGCTTTCCACCATTTCAGGGCATTTGTACAGCAGCCTATTTTGTCTGGTTTCACAATCACAGCTATGAATCAGCAGGCTCCAGTGACACCATTTGTCTGAAATCTTTCTCAACAGCTACAGTTAACGCTGGAAAAAAAAAAAAATGACAAAGTAAAGCGATCGGCAGCCCACGGCAGCAATGTTCTCAAAGCACTTAAAAACAAACGTTTCAAAAGTTTCATGTGCTGCCCTTGGCACAAAGTCTGCTTTCAACTCGACAAATACCTTTCTCTCCCCCTGACAAAAGCTTAACATGGTTTCAGAATGAATCACAAGAAAAATAAAAAAAACGGTGAGAATATTCTGGTATTTTACAGCAATGCTCATCTATTGAAATAAAGTGGGAGAGCTGTATTCGCCTGCTTTTTTAAACACAAAAAAAAGCAAAAACAGTTCAGATACTTTATAGATAGTGGCAGTGTTCCTGCTGGTAATCAGAACACATAATGTGCCCTCCCCTGATCTTAGAATGCCTCAAAGTGAAGCAGTTTATTAATTATGCAAATGCATTCCTGTGATTTTCCTCCTAAAAACAAATAAAACAATTAACAATGTGTATAGTTAAACAGCAGGTGGGAAATGGCTCTGAGCTATGTGCATGTGTCTGCCTTGTGTGTGTGTGTTTGCGTGCGCGTGTGTGTGAAATTGTTTCACGGTGTACAGGTGTGGACACTGGGAACTCTCATACTCTCGTGTGTGTGTGTGTGTGTGTGTGTCCCTCCCCCTCTCTCTCGCTCTCTCTCTCTCTATCTCTCTCTCTGAACCCTCTCTCTTCATATTCCCCTCTTCCTCCCCCATTTATCCAGCTTTCCCATTCCTTTATATTCTCCTCTCTCTCTCTTGCTCCCTCCATCCCTCTCTCTCTCTCTCTCTCTCTCTCTCTCTCTCTGCGGGCCTGATGGGGTGTCAGGGTACAGTATGCAAATGCACGTGGGTGCCCTAGTTTATTATAAATAGACATTTGTGTATGATAAGATATAAAGGCACTCTCCCCAGGATGAAAAAGATCCTCCGTTGCAGTGAGATGTACTGTTTCACACGCAGGTTTGTATTATTAGGCTGGGCGTTTTTTCTTCCTCTTCTCTCTTTCTCGCTCTCTCTCGCTCTCTTTTTCTTCCCTGCCTTTACCAAAGTCCTTTCTCCATTTAATTTCCGCTCAGAGCTAACAGTCTGGAGGAAGGGGGCGGGGCAGGGGGGGTGGGCGGGCTGGCTGATTCTGGTTTTCGAGATCACTGACGTTCCCAATATAAAGTGGAAAGTCACGCATGAGCGATCCCCCTTCCCCACTCCCCAACCCATCCGCCTATTCGACGGCTTCACTAAGACAGGGTTGACAGGGTGAAAACAGCCGCCTGCTTACTACAGCAACCCAGCTCCGGCTTTCTATACTGATCAGTATATTTTCACTCTCTCGTGTACAGAGTGGCACAGCAGTCAGAAGCTCTCTCCTCCCGTACCTGCGTGATCAGAGATCACAGTCTCTCTCATTACGGCCATCGGTCACCTCGTTCACTCACAACATGGTTATCAGATGCGGCTCCCAAATAGGCCACGCACACTTTCCCTTTTACAATGCATTCACCATCAGTAGAAGCACAAGCACATTATACCCCACACTTTTACTACAGAGGTACACCTACGTGTTGTAGGCATTGACCAATCCCGGCTCCTCTCTCCACAGCACGCATTGTGAGGACCAGGCAGTGGTGTGACATGATGCCCTGTTTGGAAGACGAAGGCTGCGATCTCCTAGTGAACAGATCAGGCTGGACTTGTACACAGCCTGGAGGCAGAGTGAAAACCACAACGGTGAGTTCTCCTGCGCCACTGATGCTATTTTCACTGCCAACAGTGCTACGGGTATTACAGCTATCAATACAAATGTTCCAGCACCACGATTGCAACAAATGTGTTTTATAACAGTGGTACTACTGTAATAACTTCTTAATAAAAGTGCTACTACTGTAATAACATTTTAATAACAGTACTGCTACTGTAATAACATTTTAATAACAGTACTGCTACTGTAATAACATTTTAATAACAGTACTGCTACTGTAATAACGTTTTAATAACAGTACTGCTACAACTCTCTGACAGTAGTGCTATAACAGCTTTCTAATAACAGTGTTACTACGCTTACATATGCAATAACAGATCTAACAGATAACTACAATAAATATTCTGACAATAGTGTTATTAACGACCATAAGAGTTAGTGCTGTTACTACCCTCTCTGATACGCATTACTACATTGCCACCTCTCTCTGATAAAAAAAATAATTCTGCTACTTTTCCCACTTGAAAATGAAAGCAGCGTTTTGGTTGTGAGCCTCCAACTGCCTGTTTACCTGAGGAGACCTCGAAATGCATGACGCAAATGGAGCATTAAACCCAGGGGAAGCGTTTGGTTTGACTGTAGCAAGCATTGACTGTGTACTTAATTATCAATTAAGTAGGAAGTAGTTTTATTCCGGAAGGTTCAAATTACACTGCTCCCCTGCTATGCCCCCCCCCGCAGCCTACTCTACCTCCACCATTGCTGCCATTATCTGCCAGCAATATAGTCTGTGTACAAACCTCCTCCAATAGAGAGAAATTACTATTTATTTTGCTACACTGCCCCCCGTTGTCTATGTTCTGCCAGCCTCCTGACTGGTACACACATAAATAAAGGTGCTATTTTCCCTTTGTTGTACTGCCAGTGAGATTGTGCGCCAAAACAAGCTTACCATTTCCGTCGAGATGAAGTAAAATAATATTTTAAAAAGTAACAGATGGATCATTTTAATTTGCTGGGCAAAAAACAATCAATACTGCTGATAAGGAGGAAGACGTCAGGACTGGAGACGCACACCATCTGAGAGTAATGCTTTCTGAAAGCAAACACAACTATATAGATTATACTCAGAACCTAGTTCATATCAGGTCATGCCTACTAGCTTAGAAGTTCCATTAACTTAACTTTCCTGGTTATATTACCTAGATAGCAGGTCACTTTCAAAATATTTACATCACAGTATTAGCATTTACACATGCTCAAATATTTGGTTGTGAGAAAACGATGATATTTGTCCAGTGTTAACTGTCATACATAACACTCGATGAAGATGATACTGACTCTGATTATTATTGTAATCTTCAAAACTTTATATTAACAAAAATGTACAGAATTCTTCCAGAATTAAGTAACCCAGAATGGTAAATGATCAATAACCTGCATATGTAGGTTTGATTTATGTTTTATATATTTTTATATAATTATTTGCAATAATATATAAAAATATATTATATATTAAATATTGGTGACTTTACATTACAGGCATTTAGCAGAAGCTCTTATCCAGAGCGACTTACACAACTTCTTATTACATCTTATTACATTTATCCATTTATACAGCTGGATATATGCTGAAGCAAGTCAGGTTAAGTACCTTACTCAAGGGTACAACGGCAGTGTCCTACCTGGGAATCGAACCTGCAACCTTTCGGTTACAAGGCCAGTTCCTTCACCATTATACTACACTGCCGCCCTTTAGGCTTTTGGTTTGAAACAGTATAATGAGGGAGTACTGTGTTTTGCTGGACTTTCATAACCCAAAGTGCTCTGTAAATACCTATATGAACTTTCTCAGATTGTCAGGGGAACCATTTTCACTGCCTGCACCTGGGTTGCATAAAAAAACCTTTGACACTGTTGTGTGGGAGAGTTGAGAAATGGCTGAGGGGCTATCACCACCACCACACCATCACTCACAACACGCACACACACACACACACACACACACACACACACACACACACGGAGACAAAGACACACACACACATACACACACACACACACACACACACACACGCACACACACACACTATTTGAGTAGCCAGCCAGGTGAAAAAGTAGCTAGCTAGGGGGTGTTAGCGGCGGGGAAACCATGACTTTTTTTTTTTTTATGTATTCAAAGTGGGAAAAAATTGAGGACCTGAATGGACAGATTAACAATACATGTTCATCACGTTTTTCCGCCAATAGCCGAGCTAGAACTTTTTCCTCCTCAACCTCGAGACACTTAGTGATGGCTCTATCTAAACTTAGCCAGCCAAACAGTGGTCTGTAGTCGGCCATTTAGCCGACAGCTGGTACTTGGGGAATTCCTTGCACGCACACGCACACACACACACACACAGACAGACACACAGACAGACACACAAACACACAAACACACAGACACACAGACACACAGACACAGACAGACACACACACACACACACACAGACACACACAGACACAGACACACACACACACACACACACACACACACACAAACACGGTCTGTGTCCCTCAGAGACACCAGAACGTTCTGACAGGACGCGGCGCGTTGCTCAGTCATTAATTAAAGCGCTTCGTCTCAGTACATTCGTTAGACACAACTCATTTGCATCACCCTCGTCTCAGAATGACACCGATTGAGCATGAGCCGCAGAAAAATAATCACCCTCTCATCTTTTCAGCATTCCGCGATGGTCAAAAACAGCTTGCTTAAACTAACCCTCACGCCTAGTCTGTGTCACGTTCTAAAATCAAACTTTTCCATCCATATTGCCGATGGGTATCGGATGTGTCGGAGCAGCTTCTCCACAAAAAGAGGTCACCCCCCCCACCCCCCACCCCCCCCTTGCCCCAGCTCTGTTCGGATTGGTTGTCCATGTGTTTAGGACACAATCCTAATCTGTGTTTGTGTAACCACGCTTTGCACAATAAGGAAAATCAACACACATGTATTATACATGAGGAGACTGATGAAAAGGCTGATTCTAAAGGGCACTGTTGTCTTACCTTCCATGATTGGCTGAAAGCTGATAAGCAATCAGACATGATCTATGATTATTTCATAGGGGGGAAAGGGAGTATGGAGGTAGATTTCTATCAAAAATAAACAAGCACAAAGGTTTAATCCACAATTGTATTTACCATCCACACACACACACCTCTCAATTTGTGTTTCGTAAAAATAATCCACAAGTATGTGTTTTCCATCCACACACAAACACCTCTCAACTTGTGTTTCGTAAATCATCATTTGGATGAATGCAAAAATTATATTCACAAATGCAAATAACATTTACAGATATGTTTCCAATGTTCACATGTACAAATCAAAAGCTTGGCTTGCGAACTGGCGAATCTACATTTGCCGATCGAAGGACACGCTTGATCTGCTTGGATTTACAGACAGAATTTTGAGACAAATATTCAGCTGTTTTTCACCGTGTTGATTCACGCTCACTTAACTTGCAATTCGTAAACTAAACTTCTTCTTCTTCTTCTGCTACATAACACGGCGGTGTGTGTGTCGGCTCATCAGCGCCACTTTTAGAACAAGTGGCCAAAATTGCACATTATCTTTAAGAAGTGGATTCATGGTAAATTGAATTAAAACAACCGAGTTTTGAGTTTATTTAGGTTGTAAAGTTAACCCCACGCTAATCTTGCGATGGCAAGTTTTTTAAACAGTCATTGCACAAAACTCCTATCAGATTGCATGTAGCTAGCTAGCTAGATTATATTACACAGGGGTAGGTCCGTACATTGATGGGAACTAGGAAGTACAACACTATGAGCTAAAATAAGGAGAGCACTCCATGCAATTTGAATTATCATTTTCATTTAGGTGTCTTATCTACTAGCTAGCTAGCGGAACAAATAAAAGATTTCATAGGAGACATCGGTATCAGTGAGAATAGCTGTCAAATTAATTTAATTGGCTACAATACTTCACATGGTTGAGTTTGTTTTACATAATCTTTTCCATGAGGGGCGAAAGAGTTATGTAGCTACTGTGTACGGACCTACCCCTGTGTAATCTGATAGGAGTTTTGTGCAATGACTGTTTAAAAAACTTGCCATCGCAAGATTAGCGTGGGGTTAACTTTACAACTTAAATAAACTCAAAACTCGGTTGTTTTAATTCAATTTACCATGAATCCACTTCTTAAAGATAATGTGCAATTTTGGCCACTTGTTCTAAAAGTGGCGCTGATGAGCCGACACACACACCGCCATGTTATGTAGCACCAAAGAAGAAGAAGTTTAGTTTACGAATCGCAAGTTAAGCGAGCGTGAATCGACACGGTGAAAAACAGCGGAATATTTGTCTCAAAATTCTGTCCGTAAATCCAAGCAGATCAAGCGTGTCCTTCGATCGGCAAATGTAGATTCGCCAGTTCGCAAGCCAAGCTTTTGATTTGTACATGTGAACATTGGAAACATATCTGTAAATGTTATTTGCATTTATGAATATAATTTTTGCATTCATCCAAATGATGATTTACGAAACACAAGTTGAGAGGTGTTTGTGTGTGGATGGAAAACACATATTTGTGGATTATTTTTTATGAAACACAAATTGAGAGGTGTGTGTGTGTGGATGGTAAATACAATTGTGGATTATACTTTTATGCTTGTTTATTTTTGATAGAAATCTACCTCCATAAGGGAGACCTATCTCTTCAAGAACTGAGGAACAAGATCTCTGATCACAGGAATTACGGCCAAAACCTTTTTTTCAGATACTGGTTCTTGAGGTTCTATGACCTTTGCCAGGCTTGTCAGAAAGAAGGAAGTAGAGCAGGGGCCTCTAACCTGACCATCACTGTGACGTGTGTCCACAACAGTATCTAATCTACATACTCGTACAGAGTGCAGTGCTGGTTGGCCAGTGAAATTGTGGGAGTTTCCGTGGAAACGAGTCGAGCGGCAGGACTGGCACTATATATTCAGTTTATTGGCGGGAAGCCAATAAAGAGGGCGGAGACACGGAGGGAGGGGGGCACAGATAACTCCTACTGGGGCAGTCCCCTCCCTCCCTCAAAAACCCCCACCATTTCTACATGTAATAATCTGCCAGAAGGACTCATCGCCGGTGTAATGTTCACGAATCGGAGAGAGACGAGCCATCAGCCGGGCCGTGTACTAAAGAACACCGGTGATAAGTAGCACCAGCGAAACCAGGCCCACTGTGTGCTGGACAAATGGCAGCTGCCATACAAATGCAATAAACACTTTCACTCCCCACTTTATAAAGCTGGACTGATATGTGCAGAGTACCCAAGCACTGCCAATCTGTCTGACTCGCATCTGTTCACAGACGCGATAACGCCCTTTTTCAAACACGTTCATTTTTATACTGGCTTTTATATTCCGGTCTCTTAAAGCTGTGGGAGGCCTTGGATCATATAACATATCACACTGACAGAAATGATTTTTGGAACGAGGCATTGGCTCCATATTAATAGAGCCGTACAGTGAGTGTACAGATTTACTCAGCTTTTTCCCCCATGAACACTAGAGGAGCTAAGGGCTTATTAGGGAGCTAAGTACCTTATGATTGTTCAGGGTTTCTGTCCCTTAATCGAACACTTTGGGAGGGAAAAGAGCTTTACAACCTAGAAAGTTTCTTGAAACGAAATTGAACTTCAAAAGAACGTAGAGGGCCCAGTATGTAACCTGAGGTGACATGGTTTCATCTGAAAAAAATGACATTAATTTGGAAGACGCTTTTATCCAAAGCCACGTACAATAAGTGCATACTGAAGGTAATTGAAATAACTGCAAACAGATCAGATAGAGTTCAGTTCTATCATAAAGTTCCAGCTATCATAAAGTAACCTGAGGTAACATGGCTTCAACATGGCAACTACATTTGCCTGTTGAAAAACCTTACAATAAATCGCATATATAGCGCCCGGCACTATTATTGGCACCCCTGGTAAAGATGAGTAAAAAGGGTTATACACAATTCACCGTTTGGTGAATTAGCTTAATGTCACACTGAAAGAAATAATTATTTTTAACAAAACCACATGTGCCACAATTATTGGCACCCCTGCATTTATATATATAGAATAAAATAATCATTTTTAATATTTGGTCGCATATCCTTTGCATGCACTGACTTCCTGATGTCTGTGACCCAAAAACATCAAAATACTCTTGATATCTTATTTTCTGGTACTCTTACAAGCGATACTATAACGTCTCTGCATTTGAATGGATCTCTATGGGAATTGGGGAGTGGGACTAGATTTAGCTGTAAATTACATTGGAACAGTATGGAACACATGGTTGGCTAAATGGCTCTAAGTCATCAAAGGTCTGACGTATCAAACAAGGCTTAAACCATCACTCTGCTGCCAGAAATACAGTAGATATGGATGGATCGCTTGAAGTTGTTGGGTCACAGACATCAGGAAGTCATGGCATGCAAAGAATATGTGACCAAATATTAAAAAGGATTACTTTATTCTATATATAAATGCAGGTGTGCCAATAATTGTGGCACACGTGGTTTTGTTAAAAATAATTATTTCTTGATGAGGGATTTTGTTTTCGGATAATAAATTAAAGGTTGGATTTTTCTAATTTTTTCAGTATGACATTAAGCTAATTCACCAAACGGTGAGTTTTTTTATCACCCTTTTTACTCATCTTTACCAGGGGTGCCAATAATAGTGGAGGGCACTGTACATATGACCCAGTCTCATAAAAGAGCATTTTTCAAATTACTTTTCCATATTTAATTGGCTTCCATTTTGAAAAAATGAGCATTTAGCATATGAGAACGCGAGAATGTTTGATTCACTCATTACAACCATCATACTGTTGCTGGCCATGACCATTTTATGATTGGCCCCTATTTATTACTGATCTCAGACATTCATTTTGATTTTAAAATACTTCTTAGGTTCCATAATTTTGCAACAGCCGCACAGGCAATAGTGGAAATTGTCTGGTTAAAATGAGTTTTTGTTAAATATAAAGATCAATATCCTCCAGCCTTTGCCACATCCTCATTTCCAGACCACAATGTCTCCAAACAGCGACATCACACTTCCCTTACACATTGGTGCCCAAATCTCTAATTGCATTTCTTTGTAACTGCATATTACTTTGGTTTCCTCCGGACAGCTGGATGTGCCTGTTAATTTGAGCCCAGTTTGTTCTCTGGCTCAGAATTAGCTGGGGGGTGGGGGGTGGGATTGAATCCATTAGAAGAGTAACATGACATTTGTGTATCAGGCCACATTTGAGACAGCCTAAAAGGCAGATGACATTTAGAATTGTTTTCCTTTTATAAGGAAAGAAATGACCCTGCTGTTTGACTGGAGTATCTAGTCGTTTCATACAGACATGCAGAGTGCTTACGGTGTACGCTTTCTACAATCTGAGCGGGGGGTGTACTACCAATCAGGATTACTGTTAGCTGGATAACTGCACTGCAGTAAAACCCGGAACAGCTCTTTTTACTTCAGTCCATGTTCCAGATTTGGGAGGGTTCCGGGTTTTACTCTGTGCAGTTATCCAGCTAACTCTGTAATCCTGCTTCGGAGTATACCCCCCAGGTCGAGAATGGTCTTTTAAAAATGTATTTTTTTAACATTCAGGCTTGAGGGAGCGAGATGGAAGTGGAGTCGGGTTGGAGACCTGCTGGGTTTAATGGGGAGGAGCAGGAGCTTACTTCTCCCCACAGCTTTGCTGAAACACGTTGCACACGTATACACTTCTGACCAGTCTGGGGCTCAATGACCATCTCAGCCCCTCAATGTTATATTCAACAGCAGCTTGCAGCTAATCTTCTGCATCGGTCTCAAAATAAGCACTGCGTCTCTGAGCCTGCTCCAATGTTTCATTTGAAATACTACTGTACATGGCAGCTATATAATACCATGATATAAAAATATATGATGTACCTTTTACTTACTAATTGTAAGTAATAAAACAGGATATAAATACAAAAGGTTGAATGGTCGGAGCAACAGTATCATAACAATAATAACCTGAACAGAATCTGCTCTTTGGTAGGTAATGTTTTTAATTGGTTGGTACTTCACTGCCCGGAGAGTGTAATCAGGCATTGTGCTGAAGAGGCTTCACTGTGATTCAGTGCTTAATTACAAAAGAGCGCTGTATCAGAGGTGGTCAGCGACAGAGACACTTATTACTGCAATCAGTGATATTTCACAGACGCACATGGAGTTTGAGATGTGCATCCTCTGTCCATTAGGAACACTGACACTGAGAGGAGGGGGGGATGCTGTAAATGTGTGTGTGTGTGTGTGTGTGTGTGTGTGTGTGTGTGTGTGTGTGTGTGTGTGTGTGTGTGTATGTGTGTATGTGTATGAGCGTGCGTGTTTGTGTGTGTATATGTATGGGTCTGTGTGTATGTGTGTGTGTGTGTGTGTGTGTGTGTGTGTGTGTATGTGTACAGTATGGAACACATGACTGGATAAATGGCTGTAAGTCATCAAGGGTCTGGGCTATCGAATGAGCCCCAAACCATCACTCTGTTGCCAGATATGGAGTAGATGTGGATGGATCACTGCAAGGGTTATTTCTACTGACTCATTTTCCTATAGAACTCTATGGGGAAAAAAGTCAGGAGAAGAAACCCTTAAAGTGATCCATCCACATCTACTCCATATCTGGCTGCAGAGTGATGGTTTGGGGTTCGTTGGATACCTTAGACCCTTGATGCCTTACCGCCATTTAGTCAGTCATGTGTTCCATACTGTACCAGCGTAATTTACATCTGAATCTAGTCTCACCCCCCAATTCCCATAAAGATCCATTCAAATGCAGAGAGGTTATAGTATCGCTTGTAACAGTACCTGATAATAAGATATCGAGAGTCTTTTGATGTTGATGGTTCACAGACTTCAGGAAGTAACAGCATACAAAGGATATGCGACCAAATATTAAATATGATACTTTAAAAATACATTAAAGCAAAGGGTGTGAATACTTATGTCAATGTTATATTTCAGTTTTTTTATTTTTTATATAATCCTGAAGATATCTAAATACTTTATTTAATTTGCACATTATAGAGAATTACTTCTACAGGAGTAGAAAAAAATCCCATGGAAATATGTTTTCATTTGACTTTGCAACACAACAAAATGAGAAATAATCAATGGGGTATGAATACTTTCTCAAGCCACTGTATGTGTATGTGCGTGCGCATGTGTGTGTATATGTGTATGTGCATGTGTATGTGCTTGTGTGTGTACGTTGTGTGCATGTGTGTGTCTGTACATTGTGTGTGTATGTGTGTGTGTATGTGTACGTTGTGTATGTGTGTCTGTACATTGTGTGTGTGTGTATGTGTATGTGTACGTTGTGTATGTGTGTCTGTACGTTGTGTGTGTATGTGTACGTTGTGTATGTGTGTCTGTACATTGTGTGTGTATGTGTATATATGTATGTGTGTGTGTATGCGTGTCGGATGGAGGATGTAAACGTGGGAGAGTGTACAGAGAAGAGCAGCAGATGACGGCTGGCTGGGCCTTGCTGGCGCTGGTGCTGACACCGCCTCTCTAATTGATCCCATTGGGCCAGCCGGCACCACAAGCCACATCCACACAAGGGTTTAAACAGAGCCACCGCAGAGAGGACAGCTGCTCCCCCGTCCAAAAAAAACCACACTCACAGCACCACCACATCCCAAACTCTGACTTCACAACTGGCTCCAGAGACGCAGGAAACTGAACAGCGTGTCTGAAAGAATCGCACACAAAAGCTCAATTTCCCCCAAAAAACTGGGACGCATTATTAAATGCAGAAAATCTTTGGGTTTGTAAAGTAGTAGAAACTCACACCCATAACTTTGTTTTTACTCTAAAAACTAATCATTCTCATCTTTTCAAAAAATGTCCTGTGATTTTACATCGGAGGCTTTTATTTGACTAAATAAATACATATTAAACTGAGTCTGATCCTTTTCTCTATATAATGACCAGAAAGGATCAGTCTCATCTTACTATTTTCCCACCATGAAAAGGGTATTAGATTAGTACAGGAATATACAACTGAAGAGTGATAGATTAGTACAGGAATTTCCAACTGAAGAGTGATAGATTAGTACAGGAATATACAACTGAAGAGTGATAGATTAGTACAGGAATTTCCAACTGAAGAGTGATAGATTAGTACAGGAATTTACAATTGAAGAGTGATAGATTAGTACAGGAATTTACAATTGAAGAGTGATAGATTAGTACAGGAATTTCCAACTGAAGAGTGATAGATTAGTACAGTAATTATCAACTGAAGAGTGATAGATTAGTACAGTAATTTACAACTGAAGAGTGATAGATTAGTACAGTAATTATCAACTGAAGAGTGATAGATTAGTACAGGAATTTACAACTGAAGAGTGATAGATTAGTACAGTAATTTACAACTGAAGAGTGATAGATTAGTACAGTAATTTACAACTGAAGAGTGATAGATTAGTACAGTAATTTACAACTGAAGAGTGATAGATTAGTACAGTAATTTACAACTGAAGAGTGATAGATTAGTACAGTAATTTACAACTGAAGAGTGATAGATTAGTACAGTAATTTACAACTGAAGAGTGATAGATTAGTACAGTAATTTACAACTGAAGAGTGATAGATTAGTACAGTAATTTACAACTGAAGAGTGATAGATTAGTACAGTAATTTACAACTGAAGAGTGATAGATTAGTATAGAAATTTACAATTGAAGAGATAGATTAGTACAGTAATTTACAATTGAAGAGTGATAGATTAGTACAGTAATTTACAATTGAAGAGTGATAGATTAGTACAGTAATTTACAACTGAAGAGTGATAGATTAGTACAGGAATTTCCAACTGAAGAGTGATAGATTAGTACAGTAATTTCCAACTGAAGAGTGATAGATTAGTACAGTAATTTACAACTGAAGAGTGATAGATTAGTGCAGTAATTTACAACTGAAGAGTGATAGATTAGTACAGTAATTTACAACTGAAGAGTGATAGATTAGTACAGTAATTTACAACTGAAGAGTGATAGATTAGTATAGAAATTTACAACTGAAGAGATAGATTAGTACAGTAATTTACAATTGAAGAGTGATAGATTAGTACAGTAATTTACAATTGAAGAGTGATAGATTAGTACAGTAATTTACAACCGAAGAGTGATAGATTAGTACAGAAATTTACAACTGAACAGTTATAGATTAGTACAGAAATTTACAACTGAAGAGATAGATTAGTACAGGAATTTACAACTGAAGAGTGATAGATTAGTACAGTAATTATCAACTGAAGAATGATAGATTAGTACAGTAATTTACAACTGAAGAGTGATAGATTAGTACAGTAATTTACAACTGAAGAGTGATAGATTAGTACAGTAATTTACAACTGAAGAGTGATAGATTAGTACAGTAATTTACAACTGAAGAGTGATAGATTAGTACAGTAATTTACAACTGAAGAGTGATATATTAGTACAGTAATTTACAACTGAAGAGTGATAGATTAGTATAGAAATTTACAACTGAAGAGATAGATTAGTACAGTAATTAACAATTGAGAGTGATAGATTAGTATAGAAATTTACAACTGAAGAGATAGATTAGTACAGGAATTTACAACTGAAGAGTGATAGATTAGTACAGTAATTTACAATTGAAGAGTGATAGATTAGTACAGTAATTTACAACCGAAGAGTGATAGATTAGTACAGAAATTTACAACTGAACAGTTATAGATTAGTACAGAAATTTACAACTGAAGAGATAGATTAGTACAGGAATTTACAACTGAAGAGTGATAGATTAGTACAGTAATTATCAACTGAAGAATGATAGATTAGTACAGTAATTTACAACTGAAGAGTGATAGATTAGTACAGTAATTTACAACTGAAGAGTGATAGATTAGTACAGTAATTTACAACTGAAGAGTGATAGATTAGTACAGTAATTTACAACTGAAGAGTGATATATTAGTACAGTAATTTACAACTGAAGAGTGATAGATTAGTATAGAAATTTACAACTGAAGAGATAGATTAGTACAGTAATTTACAATTGAAGAGTGATAGATTAGTACAGTAATTTACAATTGAAGAGTGATAGATTAGTACAGTAATTTACAACCGAAGAGTGATAGGTTAGTACAGAAATTTACAACTGAACAGTTATAGATTAGTACAGAAATTTACAACTGAAGAGATAGATTAGTACAGGAATTTACAACTGAAGAGTGATAGATTAGTACAGTAATTTACAACGGAAGAGTGATAGATTAGTATAGAAATTTACAACTGAAGAGATAGATTAGTACAGGAATTTACAACTGAAGAGTGATAGATTAGTACAGTAATTTACAATTGAAGAGTGATAGATTAGTACAGTAATTTACAACCGAAGAGTGATAGATTAGTACAGAAATTTACAACTGAACAGTTATAGATTAGTACAGAAATTTACAACTGAAGAGATAGATTCGTACAGGAATTTACAACTGAAGAGTGATAGATTAGTACAGTAATTTACAACGGAAGAGTGATAGATTAGTATAGAAATTTACAACTGAAGAGATAGATTCGTACAGGAATTTACAACTGAAGAGTGATAGATTAGTACAGGAATTTACAACTGAATAGTGATAGATTAGTACAGCAATTTACAACTGAAGAGATAGATTAGTACAGTAATTTACAACAGAAGAGTGATATATTAGTACAATAATTTAGAACCTTAAATTTGCTCGGCTGGCTCTTGTAAAATGAGTGGGATCAGAGTGAGCCGCTGCTGCTGTTAGCACTGCATCCTGGTGGCCGTTATGAACCAATGGCACATGCTGCACGTGCCCTTTTCTCACATAGTGTAACAGGCTACCTTCACTAATTATGTCGCAAAAAAGCTTTATTGGCATACTCACTTCAAAACCCCACTGACATCAAGAGTAGATTGTAAATCTTGACTGATTAGAATTTTCAGAATGCTGCTTTGAAAGATTATCCAGGAGTCTTTGTGCTGACAAAGGACATTTTGGAAAGTGTAAGCAGCCAATTGCGAATGAATGTCCATACCTTTCACGGTATTGGCCTGCAGACCAATCAGAACAGAGCATCAAAATGTCTATATAAAGACAAGCGTGATCACCCATGTTCAGACAATGTATTAAATAAATAAAAACATTATATATGTTTTATTGTTCAGTGTTCTTATTTGTCTTAGTAATGTGTTACTCCCTAACAGTTGGTTCTGATCTTGCCCAAATTCCCTGCTTAAAAAGATGACCGTAAACCACTCTGAAAAAACCCCCATCCCTGTCATTTAAGGCACTATGATGTGACGGAGTCCCCCTTACGTACAAATGCAACGGAGAGCAGCCTGACAGGAGCCCCAACCCACCACTCGCCAACAACAGACAATGAACAACCCCACTAACTGCAGACCGCTGCGGGCCTTAACCACACATTAAGGTACAGAGCAGCCGTTTCCGGATCATTCCTCCATGCATGTCACTAAATGCTTAAAGAATGCTCAGAGGAAGGATTCTGTGCACACGCTAATACCAGCACTGCAATACTGTTTATGCAGGTGTAACATCAGTAGTTTGTAAATATTTTTCAAGGGGGACGGTGGGATCTGTGATATCACAGAGCTCCATTAACCCAAAGGGGATGGAAAGGGGTGATGTCAGTTTTACAAAAGGGATGGTTTTTGTACAAAAAATTATCAGGGGGATGACATCCCCTTCAAATGGACCCCTGTGTAACATCGTCTATGTTCTTGGCGTCCTCGTCAAAAAATATGCAAGACATTTTTAATGGAAAAACATTTTTTTGAGGAGCTTGCTATAAAAATCTTGGTGAGAATGTAGTGATTGGTCAGGTAGTGCTGCTTCAGTAATACGAGTTGAGAGATGAACTCGTGAGATGAGTTTGCGGTTGGTGCTGGATATAATTTCAGAGCGTGATTTTTTTTGCCACTTTGGAACCAAAAGGTTGAATTAGAACATTTTAGGACAGAAATCTGGCTCCAACGCGGCAAATTTCAACAAAGGTTGAACATCTCCCAGAAACCCCTCTTTTCATGCAGTGAAACCCACGTGCAGGCAATGAGGCGCTGCCATTGATTTCCTGCCTTTTTAATTGGCCTTTCTTCAGTGTCGGTGTATCACCGTGCGCTGCGCGCGCACCGCACAGCAAAACAAAATGTGCTGAGACAATGCAAACTGTGCCCAATGCCGGAGAGCCCAGGCAGACAAGGGCCTGCCCTGCACAACGTTGGATATTTCACTGGGGAAACGGTGCCACTGCAACACAAACAGGCCTGATCAATGTGCTCATGTGTTCATCCTTCTTCTAAATGCAGGGCATAATGGTGCATATGTCTTTCAGCACTCTAATGGAGACAATAACAGCCTCTTAATTTACAATTCACGGCAGCAGCAGCAGCAAAGCCTGTTTCTGCCCTCCAGAAAACTTAGACAAGGAAGTAATGCCATCGACATGACCCAACACGAGCTCAATTAAATCACATGCACCGCAATTAGTTTGTTTAATTGTATAATTGCAATCGTATGCTCTATAATTGGGCTGAAATCACATCATCACCAATTTGAAAAAATAAATGATAAATAAAAGATGAATGATGGGTCCCGTAAGCACACAGCGTGCGCTTGAGTTACTGAGCAGCGGAGAAGGGGAGGTGTGTGACCGATGAGCTTAGGAGGAGGGCGAGCAGAAGATGCTAATGGAATATGAAAAGATTTACTGTAAGCAGCCATCTCCAGTCGCCTGCGGTCCACCTCCATTCATTTGCATTTTAATTCCCCAGAGACAACAGTGAGATGTCTGGCTAAGCTTTGTTTTCATCTTTTTTTGTTTTGTTTGTTTGTTTGCGTTATTTGGCGATAATTCAACTGCAGTTCCTGGCGAATGGCTACCATTCCCACTGCTGAGCTAAATTAGGAGAGTTGACATGACGGTGCAGGGGCGCGCACCTGGCAATCACGCTAATTGAAGAACAGAGCTGTAATTTGTCATTTTTAAAAATAAAAGTATTCTTCTTTCATTTTTTCTTTCAAAAGCATACCTAAACTGTCATTGATCGTTTTTTCTTTGTTTGTAAATGTCTTGAGTACGTACGAGCTTACGTTTGACTGAAAACCTCACCCTCAGTAATGATCAAAACGATCATCATCACAAAAGAAACATGACACAATCTGTGCAGATACAGTACAGGGAAAGCAGCTAATCTTTGAAGCAAGCCTGAGAGGACATGTTCTGTATGAATACAGATAAATCAGACATCCCTCAGCTTCAAACACCTTACTTACTTACAGTCTGGTGTCTCCTTTAGAATGAGCGTACATCCTGATCATACAGCGCGCTACCCACTGAGTCTGCTGTGTAGGTCTGGCTTTGTCTTGGCAGAACATGTGCACTGCGTGCATCCGTACGAGGGCATCGCCATTTCTTATCGATTCTTTGCCACCTGACAGCAGGCTTCGACCACAACGGGCGGGCTTATTGTGACTGACAATTACAAAAAAGTTGTGTAGAAATGTGCTTCTTGCATGCATTGAGCCAATTTAGGTATTATTGAACTGATTAATCACATAACGTGGCAAACAGTTTGAAACTAGAAAGGTAGAACCGCTGCACGATTAGTGTTTCACTTTGGTCTTCTATAGCAGTGATTTCCAACCACTGTGCCGCGGCACACTAGTGTGCCGTGAGAGATCGTCAGGTGTGCCGTGGTAAATTATCCAACTTCACTTAATTAGTAACACTTTTGGTTGGTGGTGTGACTCAGGATTTTTTTAATGTAAAAAATGTGCCTTGGCTCAAAAAAGGTTGAAAAACACTGCTCTGTAGGTTTTCAATAGACTACCCTCCCCATGCCAAGATCCAGAGTCATTTTATGGAAGTGTGACCACTATGGCTGAAGTTTGCACATATCAGTGTTACTGACACAGGCGCTTAGAGAGAATGAGCTGCATTAAAGGAAAAAGGACTTTCAGCCAGTGTCTTTTACATTTAACAATGCTTAGGTGTAAATGGGTAAGCGACCAGATCTGTTCCTCTTTCCTGCCCGTAACCCTTGCCTATGTTATAAGAATGGACACCATTATGCAATCTGACTGCTGGTCAGTCACTCGAGTAGGAGACCCTACTCACTTTACTTCAGCAGATCGGACTTTTGCGGCCTTTCACTTTCTCAGTAAAATACTAAATATATTACATTTGGAAATTTTATATGGAAATACTATTTTAGCTTGTAATTGTTTTGTTTTAAAACAAAAGCATGTCATGTTATGTTGTATGAATGTCCAATGAATTGAACTATGTTCACACACTTGATACGAACAAAAGCCATAATGTTAAGTGGCAACTAAAATTAAATATAGGAAGATGTGTGTGTGTGTGAGTGCTGTATTTTTGACTTGATTGAGCAGGTCAAGTAAATCCAAAAGAGTAAATTGCTTAAATTATTTGCCATAAAAATATGCTTCACACAATTTCATTATTGTTTTCCATATTATTGATAATATTGATAATATTCTCCTCCTGGTTTTGCTCAAAACATCAAGCTTTTACAGTATTGTTTCTCATAAAAACAAGAGGAAGGCCTGGGCGCTCACCAGAACGGCTGCAATGATCCCAGATTTAAAAATGGCTGCTGCTACAGACAAACCACAGAGCTGGAGACACTAAAATAGATTTTAGCCCCAATATTGCTTCTGATATTTACAAACAGCCAACTGACAGGTGGTTTACTCTAATCCCCAGGTCTCCTGAGAACAGAGAACAAAGACTCCAACATCACCGGGGCAGTGTGGACTCTTTAGAGCTAGCTGCCTTCGGAAGTCAAGTCTACACAGCTCTGGGTCACCAGTTGTCATCAGCTCAGCTCAGCTCAGCTCATCCACTTACGAACAGCGCCCCCTTGTGCCTGGGGTGACCTTGTGTCTCTCCGACCCCCTTTTGCCCAGAAAGCGGAAGCTGGGATTAAAAACAGACTTCTCGTTGGGCCAGACAGCCTTCGATGATGGAATGGTTTTCTATTGGCTGAAGGGGAGGACGTCATCACAAGATGCTGGTGCATGCCAGGCCCACAGACTGGACTCCACCATCATGGAGAATACCCACATTGGCTGTCTGGCAAAATCAAAAGAGCTGTCTGTCCAAGGTTATATTTTTGGCACACTAAAGTTTTTTTTTGGCTGTCTGTATTTATTTTATTTCCTTTTTTTTTTTTTTTACAGACCAAAGAAAAAACACATTTATGTCGGGCCGGATGGAACAGGTCAAACAAAAGGGATTCTGAAAAATTTACAAATTCAGACACACACATGCTACTACACAACTTCTGTCACATTGAACCACATGTCATGTAAAATGGTAGCACAGAGAGCAGCTGAAAGGAAGGGCATTTAAAGGAGTCCTTTCTCTGCTGCTGCTTTCCTTTTGGACCCAACTAACACAAGTGTGTGTGTGTGTGTGTGTGTGTGTGTGTGTGTGTGTGTGTGTGTGTGTGTGTGTGTGTGTGTGTGTGTGTGTGTGACCCTGGCAATTACACACCTAACACAAGTGTGTGTGTGTGTGTGTGTGACCCTGGCAATTACACACCTAACACAAGTGTGTGTGTGTGTGTGTGTGACCCTGGCAATTACACACCTAACACAAGTGTGTGTGTGTGTGTGTGACCCTGGCAATTACACACCTAACACAAGTGTGTGTGTGTGTGTGTGTGTGACCCGGGCAATTACACACCTAACACAAGTGTGTGTGTGTGACCCTGGCAATTACACACCTAACACAAGTGTGTGTGTGTGTGACCCTGGCAAATAAACACATAAAACAAGTGTGTGTGTGTGTGTGTGTGTGTGACCCTGTCAATTACACACCTAACACAAGTGTGTGTGTGTGTGTGTGTGTGTGACCCTGGCAATTACACACCAAACACAAGTGTGTGTGTGTGTGTGTGTGTGTGTGTGACCCTGGCAATTACACACCTAACACAAGTGTGTGTGTGTGTGTGTGTGTGTGTGACCCTGGCAATTACACACCTAACACAAGTGTGTGTGTGTGTGTGTGTGTGTGTGTGTGTGTGTGTGTGACCCTGGCAATTACACACATATAAAAAATAGATTTGCATTTTTTTTCTGGATACATTCGGACAATTTACAATAAGCAAGGCTGCATAAAGGAAACAGAAGGCTGCATATGAGAAAATTGTGAATCGGATGAAATTTGGGGAGAATCATTTAATGTATTTTGAAATGCTGAAAGTTATATATATATATATATTTAACAGTTTTATATGTTGTATCTTTGTAGAAAACCTTATTTAACACCAACAATGTGGTCACAATGGCAGTCATACTGGATTCAAGAAGAACATCATCATCATCTCAATGGCCTCTCCCGCTATTTCCTTTGCCTGCAAGTGGCTCTTATATTTTTTTTAGCCATTTTCAATTTCACAATATGACCGATGGTGACTCAATTAAAAAAGAGGGGGAAAGGAACGATAAGTAGCCTTTGGTATCTGTAACCATGGAGACATTTGCTCTTGTACTGCATAATGTAGTGTAAAATACGGTTCTTATTTTCACTACGGCTTTAAGTTCATTATCTTGTGTGTGTTTGATGCACGCTGCCAACCTCAGAGTGATGTCACTGGAGGGAGGAGATGACATCCTAGGACTATTTACATGACTTCTTTTGTTACAAAATATTTTAAGAATAAATTTAATTCATTAAAGAAATTTCAGGTGCTAGATTAGAATGCTGATATCCATTCACAAGCGTGGATAAAAGGAAAACACAGTTATGTATTTATTATTATTATTTTTTTCCTTTTAAGGTGTAAGATCACAAAATTGTGATAGGAATGCTCTTAACTGAACATTCTAATAATGATTTAACAACCACTACTGGCAATGGAGTTCTAGAACACCAACTAAGAATTTTAAAGGGAAAAAAAACATTCCAAAAAAGCAACTCTTCAAACGGTTAAAGGTGAGCAGGCAGTCTACCCTCCTTATGCACTTCTTTTTCAACATATTCAGACAGGGGGGAGCAGGGAGGGTCACAGATAGAGAAGGGATCATGGTACAGAAAGCACCATGGCGGTAAATCGAACCCCCAGCCGCACAGAGGATTTGTGTATGGGTTAAGGGACGGCCGCCCCAGGCCCAAAAATATTGAGTGGTTGGTATTTTCCTCTCACTTGAGTTTTATTTATTATTTTACTTTTTGTTTAATTTCCATCCAGTTTACAGTAAGATGTGAATATGCATTCAGAATCACTGCTGTCATGGTTACCAATCGCTATGGCAATGCAAACTGAGACATAAATACATACATTGCTGCATACAATACATAGAAACAAACAAAAAAATTTCCGTTTAATATATATGAATATTTAGGACACAGATCATCGAGAACTCTTATCTCATCATGAGGGCTCACTTTTAAGACACAAGCTCTAATTCAAGATGGCGGTGAATTAAGGCGTGTCCAACTCAATTCCGGTAATCTTGTGATTGGAGATGGCAGCACACTTGCAGCAGAGAGTGAAATCGGTTTGTAGTGCGGGTTTGCTTTCATGATGACCGATTAGGAACCGCTTTTTTCCCTTTGAAGACCATGGACAACCAAAAGCATATCTTTTATATAGTTACAGAATGTAACAAAAGTCAAAAGAAAACAAATACTATACTACTGAGCCTATTTCATTCATTTGTTGTTTTTTGTTAATCTGCAAGCAACTGAAAGTTCGGGAAGTTCGTGTACAACTCACTACAGGGAAATTTGGTATTGACTATTTGGTCATGTTTCTTTCATAACAAGCATGGCATTCATATTTTGACCAATCAGCACAGAGACCGTTTAGTGGGTTGCCAATCAGAAGTGCACTTGAAATGAATCTCCAATCGGGTCTAGACCTCCGGCTCTTGTTCTTAAAGAAGACATACTTTACATCAAAAAGAAAGTGTCTTCATTTTTCTGCTTATAAATGTGAAAAGTATGTGTACATCTTAACCTGTGGCCTAATGAACCCTTTAAATGCAAGAAGGGAAAGTGATTTTACAAGGTTTTTAATACCAGTGTGTGTATCAGCAGCCAGCAGCACAATGGCCCTTTCATCATGTCTGGAAGGCTTCATCAAGAGCACTTCTCAAGAGGAAACTGGGAAGTGTAGTTTTCACATGCACATTTATGCCCCCTCAGAAACAGAGCATCAATAGAACAATGCTGCAAATACAGCCCAAGAATCAGAGGAGGAGACCAAAATGCCCCCTAAATATTATCAAAAATGAGAGAAAGTGGATTCATCAAATTTTGATGTTTCTTAAAAAGGACTTGAACAAAATTAAATCGTGAAGCCAAAGATAGTGTGCCACTGAGATGAGTAGGAAATGGGAGCAGCCTCTTTCATAATAAGTGTAATATAACAAACAAATCTATAAATCTTAAAATTATCTATTTTGTTGTCAAATTTAGAAAAATCTCTGTTCCGATCTTCAATCCAAATGAATTTGTATTTTTGCGTCTCTCTCTCTCTCTCTCTCATTCATGTACACTGAAGAACACACTCCTTACAAGTGTTTAATTGAATGCCATAATTGAGTGCTTAATTGAACGCTCCATTTCAAATAGCCTCTGATTGAATGACTTGCCTCACAGTGAGGCGAAATGCACATCACCCACAAAGCAGTCTTGTGTGAATGAGAATTTCTCCATTATCTCTCCCATACATGTTCAGTGCTAATATGTGCACATGAAAAAAAGCACCAGCAGCGTTTGAGTAAAGAGAGACTAATTCCACCTGATTGAATTCTGATAATCTGCTTGTATCCTTGAGGTAGATGTCAAGAGTCACATCTCAACCTATTTAATTTAAAGTAGAAGAAGACTTCCTCAAGCTGTAGTACAGTGAGGTACAAAGACAGGCAGGAAAGTAGTGCAGTCTAGTGCACTGGGAGGAGATAAACTGGGTCATATGTTAATAGATGAATATTGGCGACTGATGTGTGTGTGACTTTGTGAGCACCTCCTTCGCCCGCAGAGGGTATCCACCTTTGCATATGCCTTCACTTGGTGCTTTTTTAATGCATCTTCAACATTTTGTGTTCCTGATGCACTCCCCCACTGGGACTTAAGGCAGTGCCACATACTGAGAATAATGATAACTATTATTTTATGTATAATTCACCATAAGAGTAACTATGAAAATGACCTTGAATGATTAATGGCAACTCTCATTAGGATTACCTCAATATATATATATATGTATTTTTATAAAGCAGTAGCTATGACAGAGTGTTGGAAAATGAGAGACAGGTTAGTTGAAAAAGTAGCCGAGTTCTATCGTGACCATTGGAAATAATGACAGCTGGTTGTCACTATTCTGTAGGTAGTGAACAAAAAACACCAGGAGAAAGTCACGATGCGTTGGGCCGCCACGCACAGCACAGCCTGTAACCCAGCCGACCGCCATCTGAGAATTCTGCAGGAGGATTCGACACCACGATTGAACAAGAGAGCTTTTTGCCAAAGCAACTTACAAAAGGTGCATTTAACATGGCAAGCAAGCCATCAATCAACTAACACTTAGTTGATGGGAGTAGAAAATGCTGCCTCAGGCATGCTTCCAGAATATTCCATAAATGCTCGATTGGGTTTAGATCTGCTGACTGAGGAGGGCGTAATATATGGATAACCTCAGTATCATGCTCTTCAAACCATTTGGCGACGACTTGAGCAGTTTCCAAAAAGATGCGCTGTTGTACAGGACATAAATGCTTTAGCAGACTTTAACAGAGCAGCTGAACACGATCACCCAGTCCCATTAAGTCAGGATTTACATTGACCTTGCTTTTAAAGGGTACGCGTGTACCAATGCTGTGCCAGGAAAAAGGCTCCCCACGCCATTACAAAAACACCTAAATAACTCACTTTTGTTTGTGTATAGATGCTGATATTCTTTTCTCATCAATAACTACGCAACTTAAAGACACACAACTGATGCATACCTACTGTAGCTTCATCGTCACAACGCCTGTAGATCCTCAGAAGTGCCAGGGAACACTGGGACCACACACCCAGACTTTTCCCTGTTCTGTCACTGAACTGACTTCCAGCTGGGGCAGATTTTCCCAGTGTTCCTGTCTATAGAGTCAGCAGTAAAGCCTGAACTGGCCTATGCAACTGACTGCACTGTTCAATCCCAGAAAAAACCCAATAAGCAATCACCCATCGTCAATAAGCAGCAGATATTATAAAACGGTTGGGCTGCGGTTATGGACTTCAAACTGAGATTCTTTGTTTGTGATATAAATCTAATTAACTGTGGCTCACAGATATTTGAAGGACATTACAGGAGATCGATAGGTAATATTTCTCACGGCTGCTCGCTGCAGTTAGAGCCAAAACCGTGATGGCCAATATTTTCAAGGTCAGAGAAAAATTAAGCACAAATTACCTGCACATGACAGCCCACTAATACAACCAAAAATGTTTGAATGCATGGAAACATCATAATTTCTGCACGATTATTATTTCTCTTGACAGCTTTTTAATTATGTTTAATATTCCAAAGCTGAAAGGTTGATAAAATGCACGACTAGCTTTGTTGTGTAGAGAAGAAAAAAAACATTTCAAGCAGAACTGAAAATGCTGCCGTCTTAGAATTCTTTCACACGTTCCAGCGGTCACCACCTTGTTAATTTAAGATGATTTATTTTTCAAACCCAAGTCTTATTTATTTTTCAAACGTAAAGTATATGAAATATCAAACACGCACATGACAATTATCATCCAAACGACACGGCCCTTCGGGTTCAGTTTCACTTGATCCTATAAAAAGTGAAAGACGGCAGAAACGCACATCCAGAGAGGCTCACGAGGCTGTCACGCCATACATATGGCAGACGTCTTTACAGCGGCAAAAACAAGGTTCGTGGTGGCGGAATAAAGCACTACATCAGTGTTGAAGCATCAGACTGAAAAAGAAAATGCAGTTATATGCATATAAAAAGGGCTGCTACAAGCACAAACACGGTGCTTAAAACGACCATAAAAGAGAATTACAGCGAAGACAGGGGGGAGGTTATCAGAACAGACTGCTCCCCGACTCCCGCGGGATGAAATAAAAGGCGCTAACCCAGTATGTTCCGGCGCCGGCTTCCAGCCGGAGAGGGGTCTGTGCGCTGAACTCCAGCGTCCTACGCATGTGCTAAACAACGCCTTTCGGCCCTGAATGGAACATGAGGGTCAAAACAACAGATGATCTAAACGAGATCTACAGTGCAAGAATCCGTTTCTCAGACCAATTAAAAGCATCGCCAGGATGCCATGACTGGTGCGCCCTTCACAAGGCTTCATCGGATTCTTTTTAAACATTTAAATGAAAGCAGTTTGTAATGTGTAATTAAATTATTCAATTTAATGTGAAACTAGTGGTACTGTAGTGTGGTGTCACAATACGGCCACTCATGGTGCTAACTGTGAAACCGTGGAAAGAAAGAAAATTCAAATTTAAACTCTAACTGCCAAAATAATTTCTCTCGTGGGGACAAATTCCATCATAGCTTTTATTAAAACCATTTTGTGGACTTTCAAAGCACCTATTTAAGAAGTAGGCTACTGGTTATGCCTGCTCCAACTCTAATTAAGTTGTGGATTCCCAATGAGGTTTGGGATTTTCTTGTTCGAACTGGTCATGACCCTTATCATGTGAGCTACAATGAATTCAGTAATTCAGTTAGGATCTGCTACATCTCTATAGACACTCCAGCTGAACACATAAGGTCATTGGAAGTGATTAAGCCATGATTAATTAGACAGAGACAGATCATAATGAGTTTGGTGAAATCTAACAAATTACTAGTCTGAATAGAACAGACTAGAAAACTTTAATCAAGGAACTGTCCAGAACGTGATAATTTATTTTGTACATACTGCTAGTTTTTCATTACAGAATATTGGCTTCACAGTGAAAGATAAAGCCATTTTATTTGGTTATATAACTATATAAAAAAACAATAAAGTTATATTGTCCTGAATTCTGTCAATATATTTGTAACTGAATTTGTCTTCAGATTAAGGGCCTGATTTATTAAGACCTATAGCATGTGCAAAACCTTTCAGAACACACAAAATAATAACACAACCAACGATTTGTGCAAAACAAATACCTTGACCAATCATTGGTCATGTTTTTGGTTCTGTGTATGCTAAAAGGTTTTATACACGCTAAAGGTCTTAGTATATCAGGCCCTATATGTATTTTTTTCCTTCACATTAAATTTGACACACTGTTAGTGAAGAAAATAAAATTCTATTTACTTGTGAGAAGTTGAGGGCAAAGGCTGACTGAACCAAGGCAATTATTTAGCGGCATTTCACATGTGCATTAGAGGCCTCCTCTCTCTTCTCCCTCCATAAACAGTGGCTCATATGTCAGGGCAAATAACATGGCGAAGGCCCTTGGCCTGGTGTTTGCCTGCAGTATCTCACACAGGTTAAACTCTAGATTAGCCACTAAGAGGCCATTAAACAGTAGGTTACATACGTCATACAGGATGGAATTCAATATATAGGATAAACATTCAATATATTCCCTGGATCTCCATGTCTACGCCACTTCCACGGCCCAGAAAAATAGACTCTGGGGAGAAAAAAAGCCTGGTGTATGCGAGCCAGTCTGTGTCAGTTTATTAACTCGGGCGTGGAAATGGAGCCACTTGAAAGCACCCTGCAGCAGCTCGATCTTTGAGGCCGGCGGGAAGCCTGCTTTACTCGCACACTGAAGACCACAGCCTCCCCTGCCACACTGTGGCGGTTACCATCACCACCGCTCTGTACAAACACAGCCGTTCTCTTTGTTCTTTTGAGAAACCTGCTTTTAAAAGGCGTCCAAGGCTGCTGTTCTTTTTGAACGGGAACAGTTTTCGATTGGGCACCGTCCGCCCCCCACCCCAAACCTCACTCACTCCCATCATTATCACTGTCTACCTACGCAGTGTAAATGCCCCCCGCAAATGGCCCCCCTCTCTTTCCCTAACCCTAATCCTCTAGAGATTTCTATTCCGGTGCCTGACTACTGCGGTCTGTCAGCTGGGCTTCAGGGCTGTTAGACCTCTCTAACTGCCTGCATACATTACTGCCTCTTAACACAGCTATACTGCAGGGTAACATAACGCTATCAGTCTAGGAGAAGGCCTGGAGAGGGGGCATTTATGCTACCGGTCAACGGGGTACCGGCGGTTACTAGGACGATCGAAGAGAAGACAGAGAAACGCAGACCCACAGTGAGGTGGGGATTAAAAGGTTTTTAAAACGCTGATTACGAGAACACCGCTGCGTATTCAAAGCATTTTTGAAAAGAAACAAACTGTATTCAGCCAGAATAAAAAACATTCAATCAGAGTGAAAGGCCTTCCGAATTCTTGCTGAGACCAATTATTCCCCCGAAAATACGCTGGGAAAAACAGTAATGCACAAATGCACAAGCTGCTTACGCTACAGTTTGTCTGTTAATGCCCAAGTTTAGCCAAAAACGATGTTTCCCCGTCAATAAAAATATCAGACTCGTCAACTCGTTCAATATTTTATTAGATAAGTCTGAAGCCCGGAACACCTTTGCAAAAATGTTCTTGCTGACCAGCCAAATAGGCCCTTTGTAAAATAGCCTCTTTGTGGCTCCAGGACAAGCAATGGCTTCCCTGGTCTAAAAAGAGTTCCTTAGTGGTTACTGTACTACAGTCTCTCAAGCCTGAGAGAGAGCAAATATTAATTAAAACATATTACAAAATATAACCATATCACAAAAATTATAATTCTTACAATAATAATAAATGTATTATTATTCTACAGTGCAAACAAAGGATCAGCCATTTGTCACAAGTCAGTTTGTAGGCCTTTAGGCACACAAGAACAAACAGTGACATTCCTGCACCAAGCTCTTAGACATATCCACCTCGACATAAAGGATCCATGCAAAACGATGCACAGAGTCAAATGAGCCAAAATGGAGAACGAGCCAAAATGGAAAAATGGAGCAGAGAAATGCCGCTCAGTTCATTATATATACATCTTTCCAGAGGCTCTTTTTTTTACCAGAAAGACCTGCAATACAATGTTTTTGTTTTGTTTTGCGCCGCAGAAAAACCCCAGGCCTTCTCTTGCCTCCCGCCCTCCGTCTCTCCCAAGCAGCCCCACTCTACAGCCACTCAGAAAAGGCTGTTGAACCTGATAAAAAAAAATTTGAAATGTGAAAAAGTCAGTCAGGCAACATTTGGCAGAAGCTCGGCAGCTGGGAGACCCGCCAGCTCATTTGAGGAATGAATGAGAAAAATGCTCACCTTTGCCAGCCTGGTTAAAAACTCACTGGTGTTCTGTCAGCTCCCGTTACAGATGGGGCCCCAGAATACAGACAGAGGGGAGGGAATCGAGCCCATTGCATGGGGGCCGTGCCAAAAATGACCCCCCCCCCCCCCCCCCCCAGACAGCTCTTCTGCATAACTGTGCGTTGTTGAGCTTTTCACTATCGGCCCCCACAAACCGGACGCAAGCCTAATCGGGGTGGAGCTGTAAATTCACTGTCCACTGCAGGGGAGAAAAAAAACATTAGAATGCTTATCTGTGAATGGGCTCAAATCGTCTGACAGGTCAGTCAATAAATATATTTTACATTTATTACAATCGCGCAAAATGAATAAATGTAGTACATATCTGCTTCATATACGTTTCTGATTGTTATTCTTGATCATTGACTGCACTATTATATACTGAGTTGACAGCACATTCCCCTTCTATTCATTTTAGCTTTTAGTATTTTTATTAAAATAACAAAATCATAAGAAAATCAGTTAAGTGTTTAAAAAAAGTTTTGATCATGTTGAGTTAATAAAAGAAAACTGGCTTACCATTTTGAGGTGAAAAAAGAATGCCAATATAACCAAGTTAAAGGTCGAACAATGATCACACACACACACACACAGTGCAGTCTTATAATGGATTTCTTACAAAAGTGTGGATAATTCATTTGAGATTTAACATGTAGAATAATTCTAAAGTTCAAATGTGGAGCTAGTCTCCAGCTACACAACTACAGTGCCTTGGTAACTAAACTCCCTAAAATGGAATAATGTTATTTCAGATTCCGATAGGGAACAATTAAATGGTGCTAAAATCCCGAGCAATGATTTTTTTTCATGTACGTAAAACGTCCAAAACTAATTTACTAACCCTCATCCGAGCCTGTGAATAACAAAATGTGCTTTTATAGAGACAGTGAAAGGAGAAAATGACTGCACACATAATGGTAACGACGCAATTAAATGTGTCCCTATTTTATAGTGCAAATTTGTATTACCTAGTATCTGAATTAGAGACTTCCATTTACAGTAATAGTGTTTAAGCAATTACCATAATGAAACTCCAGTTTACCAGAAGAACAGCGGGCATTGTGGACGGGTGTGCCAGGGTGTGTGCTCGCAACGCAGTGTGCGGGAAAGGGGTAGGCAAGATAACGCAAGTGCGGGCCAAATATCATGCGGACTCTCTGGCCAAGCCATATATTTTTTGGCAAGGTGGGTGCCATTCATCAAACCATACTCATCAAACCATTCATGACCCCTCATGCCCTGTGGATGGGGGCATTGTCATCCTGGAGGAGACCACTCCCATCAGGATAGAAATGTTTCATCATAGGATAAAGGTGATCACTCAGAATAACTTTGTATTGATTTGCAGTGACCCTTCCCTCTAAGAGGACAAGGGGACCCAAACCATGCCAGGAAAATGCCCCCCACAGCATAACAGAGCCACCGGACCCCATCACTGTAGGGGTTTTTCCTTTAATTTGTCTGTATATATTGGTATTCATACAAAGAGCTGTGCTTGCCTTTTTTTAAGGCCATTGTATTTAATGTATACAATTCACAATTTAGCCATTTGATGCCATTACCCTAAATGACTTCGCGAAGTGTATTTAAAATGGTACACATACTTGAGCTAGCCATAAGCACCACCGTAAAGGAGCATACCTCAAGACCCGCAACATAACGGGAGAAGCACAGCGTCTTTGACTCTGGCAGTCAAAGGTTTCTTAGCTCAGTGGTGTCTAGCGAACTGTAAAAAGGTGCATTCAATCAATAGTAACATGAATGGACCAGCCAGATAGCACATAACTCACGTGCCAGTTATCGTGAATTCAGAGAGAAGAGCACCCCCTACTGGCACCCCAAAAACCGCATTCAGCAGTCACATCCCAGGTCGTCTGCACATCTGAAGACGAAGGAAGCTCACACCTGCTTCACTTGAGCTGTGTTGCAGGAGGAGGGGAAAAGCAGGCATGGCTGCTGGCATTTATTTCTACTGCAAGACACAGGCAGGCTTTTTCTGAACCGAAAGGTTATTTTATATGTACAGAAACAAAGAGTATGTTATTCACAACAGCTCAAACTCAACAATTGGATGTTACACAACGTTTCACCCTTGAAGAGAAAACTATTGATTGCGTTTCCTTTGGCAAACGCTTCTGGTAATGCCCAAAAGAATAGCTTTCTTTTAAAACCCACATTGACAATCTTGTGAAGAAATACAAATTAAAACTAGGCTTTATATTTAAGAAATACACGATTTGAAAGTGAGAAAAACTCAAATGCATCCCTATCCATTTTTGACAACGAGAAGAGGTTATAACCGTGTGCAAAGTCGGTTGCACAAACTTGTAAATGTATATTTATATTAAATAAGTGGACTCAAACCTACAGTCTTCTGGCTGCTCTCTGTCAGCAAAGCCTCACGGTGCGGCTGCCCATGAGAGAGGACGGATGAGATCAAGCTGCATTTGCACACTCAATCCTTCAGACGGAACGGAGGTTCTCCCAGCACAGCTGAGCACATCCAAAAGCAGATGCCATAAATCTCCTTTATGGTGTTATTTCTTTGTGTCAGACGCATTGATCAATGGATTAAGACACAGATTACTTTTAAAGCACGGACTGAGAACAATAAGCTTGCCCTGAAACGTAATTGCAACGTGAAATCAATGTCCCCTCCGAGAGTTTCAGGGTGTGGCGGACCAGGGTCGAATCAATGGAAAAGGAGGGAAAAAAAGAACAAACGATGACGAATGATCTGTTACAAACTGAAAGGGTGATTCATTCTTAATTTTGAGTAAAAATCTTTGCTAAGTGTTGAATGCAGGGTTCTCCCCAAAGAATGCAATAATAGAGGCGGGGCGCCACTCTGTTCCCTCACTCACGCAGTGCAACTGAAATAGCAGCCCGTGTCATCCGTGCAACTGAAATAGCAGCCCGTGCCATCCGTGCAACTGAAATAGCAGCCCGTGTCATCCGTGCAACTGAAATAGCAGCCCGTGTCATCCGTGCAACTGAAATAGCAGCCCGTGTCATCCGTGCAGAGATTAATTTTTCAATTACATTTTTAAGATTGACTTTTATTTGGAGTATTTTCATATATATATTTATTTTTTGTAGTCCTTTTTTATCACCAGTTCTGAGAAAATAAAATGTAAGATTATTTTTATCACTGGCCTAAAATGGCATGACCCCCCCCCAAAAAAAAAACTCTGAGGAGAACTGGAATGTTCAATAATATATTATTACTAATGTTTTAAATATTGATAGTAAAATATTACCATGTTTACAAATGTGTTATTAAGATTGAGGCCAGAAAATAAACAGACTGTTACAGTGTATTGGTAACATAGTGTTACAGATACAGAACTGTAAAACCTTCTTTTTCAATCAGGCAATAATAACATATTCATGAACACATAGTAATGATTCACTCAAATAAAAACAGTTTAAACAATGCTTTATTCATAATTAATGTGTTAAAGTGTAAAACTTATATTCTGAGGGATATTAGTTACTGGGACAGCATGCAATGTCATGGTATGAAAGTAAATACCCTCAGTTGCAACTGTAGCACTATAAAACAGGTAAATACCTGCTTCTGCAGCCCTTTTACAAACTAAAACATTAATACGGCCAATATCTCCGCCAGCAAATCATGTCTCCTCAGGAGGCCTTTAATATATATAACTAGACCTTTGTAGGGAAAAGGCGAGCCTTGATGATGATTCTTGTGTTGTTATGTACATGTAAGTTATGTAAAATAATTCTCTAATTACTGAAAATAACCCCAAGGCCCTTTCCAACGTGCAGCATGGGTCCACACACACAGGCAGAACACGAGCCGCATGTTTACATCACCACCTGCTATTTATTCATTTATTTATACTGACGATGGTTTTACAACCTCGGCCCTTTTTGCTTTAAACAGATAATGGGGTGGCTGTGTTTTTGGGGCAAGGATAAATCTTGCATATTTGATGAACCGTGAGAGAAGGCAGTGGAAGACATGTCTCTGGATGTCCCTCCCCCCAGGGCAGAATAATAAAGGACCCATAGCTAGCGCCCCTCCCTCTACACAGAGCCGACTTGTGACACTTCCCAAATTCAAGCCTTACAAACTGGGGCTAAAGGGCTAAAATTATAACAAAATGTCATTATGACTCCTCAGCCTCCAAAGCCTGTTTTTCTGCTCAGTGAAGGACTTCATCCCTCAGTGCAAAGTATTGATTTAGATGAACGGCACAGTGTGCGGTGGTAAATGGATTTATTGCAATTACGCTTTAAGTCATGTGCAGCTCTCCTCCGACCAATTCAGATAATCATGTTCACATTTGATGTAAACATGGATTGAAAATAAAAGGTAATGACATCATCAATTTTTCTCTAGTGATATTCCTGAAATTAGATCCCCCCCTCCCCTGCAACATCTCTCACAAATTGTTCTGCCGTTCCAATGCAGCACTTTACTGTTATGTTAACTTTACTGGCATTGAGCAGAAACCCGTATCCAGGGAGACTTACAATAGAAACACAAGTACAAAGGTCAGGGACAAAAGTGCTGTAGTTCCCCAAAAGACGAAAACATAGTCTCACGAGAGGCAGAAAGCAGGTACACCTGGCCGCTCTAGAACCCACTGCCTTCTGTGATGGGTACACTGGCCACTCTAGAACCCACTGCCTTCTGCGATGGACACTTCATTCTCCTAAACACTCCGAGTTCCCCAAATGAAAGTGTTCACTTCCTCCAGTACGTTTCCCTCTCAGGCGCTTGTCTATCATGACTATCACACCGGGCCGGTCGGCGGAGGACGAGCTCCCACTCTAAAGCCGGGGACCTACCCAGAATTCTTCCCATTGGGCATTTGTCTCGCCACCGTTTGAGTGTTTTTTTACCTCAGTATCTCAATTTATGGGGGTTCACGCCTGGTTTTTGCCCAATTGTTCCTTTTTCGCTTCCTCTGTAAAGCATCCTTGTGACAGCGTGTCTGTAAAAAGTGCTATACAAATAAAATTTCATTGAAAAAAAAACTGTCTGGTGGTAGGGCTGTAGCACGTGCAGGGTGTGATTCAGACCAGCCTCTGCGCTTACAGTAGCTGGACTTATCAGAGGTTTCCCAAACAAACCAGAAGCAGAGAGGGAATTAAGTTTTCCCAGGATGCAAAGCCCTACTTGGCATGGCCGTTATCTGAAACCGACACAGAGACATAGACGATGAGAAGCAACCTGACAATTCTCCAGCGCTGAAACTCCACCGTAAGGCACCTGTCTGGTGTTTGGAGATGAGTTGCCCGGGCATGATCTTCACACGAACAATATATTGCTACAGGATTTCAAACGCATTATCCTGGCTGTCTTTTGTCTGTGAGACAGGCTGGAACAAGGATGTGAAATGTCCTCAAACGGTAGAATGAAGTATTGAAAAGCTAAGGGTATCGTTTGCTTGGAGCTTTACTGAAACGGGCAGACAGGAGTCAATTTAGCATTCAAATCAAAGGGCAGAAAAGGCTGACAGTCAATAAAAAATTCAGCCAAACAGAAAAAAAAGACAACATGATTTATTTCAGTTATGCAAGAAGGCTGCCCAAATTGAAACATTTACAGGAGAGTCGAGGCAGCTTATGATGATAAATGAGTATAAGTCCCATGCAGAGAAGGTTGTCCTCCTTGCACCGCACAGTCAAACCTTTAGTGTTAATTCAACTCTAACAGAGTATATGACAATCCACACTTCAAAAAAAGATACTCATAGCAATGTCAAAATGTACTGTAATGTTACTCCAGCAGGATTGACACTGAGTTTACACTGCACACTCTGCTGCACACCAAATCACAAGCAGGTCCAAGGCTGATTCATAAATTCTTGGTGCATCCAATACTTTCCTTCGTATAAAACAAGCGCAGCACTTTTCAGGTTAGTTTAGTGCTGAGCAGAGAGAAGTATGACGTAATAAATTGTACTGCTTGTAAACTAGTAATGCCCCAAAAACAAAAGCTGTACTGTGGCAATCCGTGCGGCTCTTCAGCGGGCCGTCTCACCTGCCCCGAGATCTACTCGAAAAAGAAGCGCTGTAAAGCTGTACTGTGGCAATCCGTGCGGCTCTTCAGCAGGCCGTCTCACCTGCCCCGAGATCTACTCGAAAAAGAAGCGCTGTCGCAATAAAAAGCTTTTGTTTCGGGATTGCTGACAGAGTGACAGAGCTATAATTTCTCACAGGCCTGACGCTCTCCTGGATTTCAGGCTCTCATACAGCACTGCAACATCAAGGGCCTCTTTGGGAATATCCGACTGCACCCTCGACGCGTTCTCTCATCGAAGAACATCTGTCTCTTGAGGTGGCTTTCCCAGTTTATTAAAAACTTTCTCAGAGGCTTTGAAACAAATTACATGTTTTCTGTAAACAAAGTATAAGCTAATGAGCCCCTGGGAGGGCGTTTTATGGGACGTACCGGGAGGGCAGACCGATTCCACAGCATTTACAGGGATGCTTGTAAAGTGCTTGGAACTGTGGGCTTTATGGGTTGCAAACAAAGCAAGCCGACGCCATCTCTCGGCAAAGCGACGTGCCCCACGGCCAGGATCCCATGCCGATTGTTGCTGGCGAACCTGCGGGATGATGAAGAATTAGGCGTAACGTCGCCCAGGGAGGGAAGGGTAGAACAGGCCCAGGTGCCGATAAAGAGAACGGCCAGCGTTTTCGGCTGCAAAGAATCTCCCCAACACTTCTGCTGGGTCCTTTGGCACGTTTCGGTAAGCTCTTTCTGAAACTAGCTTAAAGCGAGGACTCGCTCCATCCCAGGCAACTTAGAGCGGTAATGGGAAAGAGCCGAAGAGATTTACTGTGCCAACAGTTTCTGGCACAGAGCAAGAGGTCTCTCGAAAAGCGTAGCACATCATGAGGCTGGAAAAATCTCTGTCTGTGTCTGTCTGTCTATCTGTCTGTTGGTGCAGACTATTAAGGGAAACCTAAATGCTCACCAGCAAAAATAAAAAAAATAAAATAAATAAAATAAAAGATTTTGGGAGCAGCTGTAATGTAAGGTAATACATTCTTTCAAGAGACTTTAATTTTCACCACCGCCTTTGTCCTGAGCTTTCACTATACTGTCAACAACTGGAAATGCCAGAATAGGCCTACATACAGCACCACTGAAATACTAAACACAGCGCACTTCACCAATTAACAGGTGCTAGCATAGGTATTAAAAAAAAAGAGGAGAAGGATGTGAAAAGAGGCTTTGATGAAACGCCCTGCACTGCACCGCAGGACCCTGGACTCGGCGCCGTCTCTGAACACGCAGACCACCACCGCGGCCTTGATCAGCGACGCGGCGGCCGGCGGGTCACGGGCCGTTTAATCGCGGTCACTGGCCCGTAAAGAGCGCAGACCTTATCGACGGGAGAGATAACAGAGCGCAATGAATTCCTTACACGGCCCAGGTGAAACAGGAAAATCAGAGGGACCTTTAAACAGCCCGCATCGATCAGCGTTCGTTTTTGTCTCGCGCTACTCTCGTTTTGCCAGTCGTCACGGCTACGGTGCTCCGGAAACAGGGCACAGTATACTGAGGTCTGTTCATTTCACTGACGACGCTTAATGACCAATGCATTTGTCATCACTAATGGAGTCCAATCAAATGCACCCAATTGTTGACACTGGGCAAACACAGTTCGTGTGTCGAGCTGCTATCTCAACAGACACAGATGGTTGTGTGTCACGGCCGGTTCAGGGGCTCAGGGGTGTTTGTTGCCCAAACACCGCTATTCTATCCATGACACAGGGGCTAGTTGAATTGCATCGGTAAATATAGTGCTCTCGAAGAATACAAAAACACTCAATTATTATCAATTATTAAACAATTTTTAACAATAATTATCGAGGCTGAAATAACAATGAGCAGTATACCTGGTTCTGGGTACAGAAATAACATAGAAAGAAACTTACAAGGAGATTCATTAAATTTTCCAGTAGTATCACTAAAATCTGATGCGATCTGCCTGTGCATAAAAGTAGTGTATCAATGAATGCATTCATTTAATAATTGAATAATTAATGAATGAGTACTGTAAGGCTGTAAATGCTCTCTTGCCTTATTTGCCACAGTACTGCAGCAGAACATGAAGAAAACAACAGGTGTGCCCTTCTGCTGTAAACCAGACTGTGACCTCATTGTGCCCTTCTGCTGTAAACCAGACTGTGACCTCAATGTGCCCTTCTGCTGTAAACCAGACTGTGACCTCATTGTGCCCTTCTGCTGTAAACCAGACTGTGACCTCAATGTGCCCTTCTGCTGTAAACCAGACTGTGACCTCATTGTGCCCTTCTGCTGTAAACCAGACTGTGACCTCATTGTGCCCTTCTGCTGTAAACCAGACTGTGACCTCATTGTGCCATTCGACTGTAAACTGGACTGTGACCTCAATGTGCCCTTCTGCTGTAAACCAGACTGTGACCTCATTGTGCCCTTCTGCTGTAAACCAGACTGTGACCTCAATGTGCCCTTCTGCTGTAAACCAGACTGTGACCTCATTGTGCCCTTCTGCTGTAAACCAGACTGTGACCTCATTGTGCCCTGCTGCTGTAAACCAGACTGTGACCTCAATGTGCCCTTCTGCTGTAAACCAGACTGTGACCTCATTGTGCCCTTCTGCTGTAAACCAGACTGTGACCTCATTGTGCCCTTCTGCTGTAAACCAGACTGTGACCTCATTGTGCCATTTGACTGTAAACTGGACTGTGACCTCAATGTGCCCTTCTGCTGTAAACCAGCCTGTGACCTCATTGTGCCCTTCTGCTGTAAACCAGACTGTGACCTCATTGTGCCCTTCTGCTGTAAACCAGACTGTGACCTCATTGTGCCCTTCTGCTGTAAACCAGACTGTGACCTCATTGTGCCATTCGACTGTAAACTGGACTGTGACCTCAATGTGCCCTTCTGCTGTAAACCAGCCTGTGACCTCATTGTGCCCTTCTGCTGTAAACCAGACTGTGACCTCATTGTGCCCTTCTGCTGTAAACCAGACTGTGACCTCATTGTGCCATTTGACTGTAAACTGGACTGTGACCTTGTAACAGTACAGGACTGTGACCTCATAACTGTACAGGTGCAGAAGGACTTGCAGGTGATTTCTGTGTTAAAGGCAAGTTTAAGTGGCACAATGCCCAAGTTGCACTTTGTGACATTGACTTCACTTGCGCGAGGGATTTCTAAAATCTAATCAACGAGAAGTATCAAAAAAAGACTAAACTCTCTTCCGTGCAGCTTGATATTTTTGTGAGCAGGTGGCACAATATTCATCCTAATTATTTGAGAAAATATATATTCAGTTTATAAACACATTAAACACACATTTCAATGCACTGACATAAAGTACTGTATATATTTCATATTTTACACAGGGAACAACCGTTCTAACCCCATTGCCTGAGACCACGTAGGAGCAGCTGGTGTTTTTACGGGCGCAATTTCATATTACAAATCACAGTAATCACATGATAGTGTTAAAGAGGGACGGCTCAGACAATAAACCCCAGAAAACCAATGTTTATGAATCTGAAAATGTTCAAACAGCAGGGCGGCCGCCTCCACTGCCACAGAAACATTGATAGTCACTTTTGTGAATCACCCATTTAATCTCTTTAAGTCTCAGCAAAAGGAGACCAGAGGAGAATTTGATTGGGTTTTTTAATTTATAAAAGGGATTAATAAAGTGAATTACAGAAGCCGTTTAAAATTGAGTTCTGGCCACAGAACAAGAGGGCAGAGGTGAGAATTAATTAAAGGCAAATTTTACACACACACACTACCGATTTTGTTTTCCGCAGTTATTAATGCATTGAGCCGCTACAACAGGCTTAGCGCTGTAAGAAAAGGTTCTTTGGGTGTTCAATACACAGTACTGGCCACTCTCCAGGGACCAGGCAAATTGGAGAGCCCAGACATGCTGAATAGCCTGTTCTCATCATCAAACATTGTTATGTTCTTATCTCTCTATGTAAGGCGCTCCGGCTGGGGACATCTGCTAGGCAAGTAAATACTATAATGTAATAAAAACATAAATACAGATTAAAGCAACCAATTCAGCCATCATTCTGGTTCTCAGAATACGGACATTTCTAGTGGAGTATCTGCAATGTATTTTAGTGTACCTCTTAGAGATGTTTAGGGACTACGGGGACTTATCATGAACCTCTTAGAGATGTTTAGGGACTACGGGGACTTATCATGATGCAAGATAAATCTGGATTCAATCGACATTTGTCTGTAACTGTTTTTTTTTTTTTAAAACACAATCTGGTAAATTATGGTGATTAATTCATCAAAAAAAAAAAACCTACATCCTACATTTAGTTGGGTAGACAACCTTTAAAGACAATTGTTAAGCACTGTGTGCTTGAACACAAATATGAATATAACACTATTGTAATATTGTACAGATTACTGTTTTAAGCCACATTCATGCCACATGGGATTATTTTGTGCTCCTCCATAGACATGCATATTTAACTAGACAGAAATAACGCCCACAACCAACATAAGCGGTGAAGCACCTGGAAGTGCAAAGGATTGGAGCTCCCATTAAAATTAATGGAAAATATCAGACCGTTGAAGGCGAAAATAAACGTCCCCGATGATATTTTTAAACTGGATTAACGACCGTTACGTTTCATGTGAAAAGCAGATTGTGAAAATATGTAAAATCTTTCGGAAAATGTAATTTTAATTAATAAATATTTCCCCAACACTTCTGGACCAAAACAATCATTGTTTCACAAATTGACACACATCATGAAATTCATGATCAAGTCAAACTTTATTTGTACCTCACATTTCATACACATAGCATCACAATGTGCTTTACATAGCAAAAGGGTAAGAACAAAGAATAGATTAGTAGATAAATAAATAAAATAAATAGAAATTGCAATTGAAGTCACAGAAAATTGACTGATTAGGTTTTTTTGGTTGCCAAATCAGCTTGGTTTTCTCCATTGAAGCTTTTTCACACAGCAAGCATACTTCTGGGTTCTTCGATGTTACCACATCTGTTAACGCATCGGCGTTACTGATGTCATTGTTGCAACAAATAATTTGCCATCTGACATGCTTTTCTGAGTGGTCTTCCTCTTCAAGTAACTGTGTATCCTATGGAGGCGAGGGTCAAGCTTAAACATTTAAAATCTGTTTAACAATTCTGTTTCAATCTCAGAGGTCACAGGCTCAGACTGCAATGCACAACGATGACGTTTCATAAACCATATAGTTTGTTATGTCATCAACACAAACACAAACACAATAACCTTTACACTGTAAGTATATACCTGCCATCCCGATACATTGAACATTAAAGATATGCCCACTGTTCTCACCAGTGCAATGTTCATTTACATTATTGCTCCTGTGAGCGGATATTTCTGGCTTAGTTCTGAATGGAGATCCACACGCTGTCATCAGGGAATAAAGGCATGGCTCGCCTCTCTTATTTTCCCAACAGGGAACAAATTACAGTTATGATTTTCCTGATTATGAGCTCAGGAGCTCAGTGCTGACACAAGCGTGAGAGAGAGAGAGATGGCGCACGGATGAGACGGCTTGACACAATTACAATCTTCGTGAGGCCTTGGGAAGGGCAGGGCAAAGCGTCGAGGAGGATCGATGCGTCCTTCTCTTTGTCATGTGACCACTGAAATCGAATAAATCTCCTTGGTTTGTGCTTCTGCGATGCAAACTTCATAAGTCTGTCAGTATTGATCTGCAGTAGATGGGCCTCGATACGGACAATGTAAATTGAACATTATATTAACTGAGCGGGCAGGCAGGCAGGCAGGCAGACAGGGAACTTGCTGGGACGTGCCTTGCATTTGATTACTGTCGAGTTAATTTCATCATACTAAATTATGAAGGGTCTGAGACATCCTGGTGCTAGTCAGAGGACCTGTTGGATGGGTCATATCAGGCATGCAAGCATGGTTTACTGTACAGAAATAAGATGAAGAGGCGCTATCGCATCACAAGGCAGCGTTGATGGAACTTTCGCAATGTAATGCTTAGTATCTATGACTTTGTTTCTATGACTTTGTTAAAAAGTTGTAACATTTCCAGCATTTTATTATTTGTTTTGCAGAACATCACCTGGCCATGCTGGCAGCATGGAACACATGAAAGTTCCGACCAGGCGCTCTGGCTACAGGTGCAGTCCTGCATTCACACAATCGTTCCAGCCAGCGTGTGTAGGGATTCATATTCACAACACATGTCATTTTGGTTGGTATTGTACATAGAAGCACATGACACTGTTGGCTTTGTTGGTTACTACAGAGCTGTACAGTTCCAGGAAAGAGGTGACTGCAACAGTCAGACACCTATGGGGACTAAAGTGGGGTCCACGCCTTCAGAGAAGGGTTAAATGCTCATTACAAAGTCCATTGAGCAGCTTCAGCAGTGTTTCGCACTGACTGAGCCAAACAAGCGGCTTTCTGAAGGTTGCTGGAAACCGGTGCTCAAGCTCAGTTCAGTCAAAGCCAGAAACCAAAAGGGACAAAAGAGAAATCATAATAATGTTTGCCCAATCATTAACAGAAGGCCAGCAGACAAAGGAGAGGGCTTCAACAACAAAAAATCTTTTTAATTATGTCAAATCTTAAAGCAATGAGCAATGCAGTCTGCACTTAACATCTATGTCATTTTTCTCCCTTTAATATTATTCCAATGTCAAACTTTTCATTAGTTTCTGACCCCCCAACTTAATTAACACATTTTAATTTGTGTCACAGGGACAAGACACAGTGCAGTCGGAAGTAAGAGCCCAGAACACCAGCAGCATCCAATTTCTTTTCCCCCCAAAAAATCTCATAATGCATTCATTAAAGTCCCCCCTTGCGCCTAGAATACAGCTCATATCAGACTCGTTCTATTAAATATCGGGGAGTAAAAACGGAACCCCGGGGATCCCGGCGCCAGAAGGCCTGGTCTCTCTCTCCACCAAAGGGAGAAGGGAAACAAATGCTACACTTAATTTCCTTCTGTTTACCCAGTAAACCCAAATGTGAAAAGGTCACACGCAGCCAGTGGAGGTTAATGCCAAGGGACCCTGTGGTAAATACCACCCAATTTCTCCACAGCCAATATATTTTCAAGTTTTATTCCACTCTTCATATCTTGCTGAAGGCACGTAACAGTAAGTTTTTACAAGGGACGGTTTTAGTTAAAGAAAATTACCCCTATTTTCTCTTTCTGTATTCAATTTTTTTTCTTCTTCTACCTAATAAAAAATCCATTGAAAATAAATACATCTCCTCACAATATAATACTGTACTCAGAATACTACTGCTGCTGCTACAGCTATTTAAAATAATAACTACGGTGATGACAATTATCTGCTCTGCCCCCGACTAAACAATTCATAGCCTTGGAGTAAACACAGTAGAGTACAGTGGCGAAGTGCAGTGCAAGTTAACCACTGAACACCCTTTCAACATAAAATGACATTTTTCACTGGCCAGTGTTTCGGATTGGATTCTAGAAATCAACAGCCATTTTAAACACTTTAACAGCGACATTACCTTTTACAATGTAACACAACCTGGTTGGTTATCTGCCAAAGTGGTGCTAGAGTAGAAAATCTTACCAGCCACAATCATCATTTTACCAGCATTTGTCTGGTGGTGGGTGTTAAAGGCCCACACACATATTTTTCGTGTTTTTGAGCTTTTCACGTCATCCTGGAGCTTTTCAAATGTGTTCCATACTGGTTCAAGTAAAAAATTATTTTTTCATATTTTTAGGGTTTAAATGTGATGTTTCCGAGTTCCCGCATGACGTGACATTTTTGCATCGTTTGTCACAATCCAAATGTGTACAGACAGGGGGCGGGGCTTCGGGCTTTTTCAAAAAAGCTACGTCACTACTCCGAGGATCGGGGTTCGCGCCCCGGACCTGCCATTTTCCGAGCATGGCCGGCGCCCTGTGGGAGCAGCAATTGGCGGCTGCTTCCGGGTGGGGGGAGGGCTCGGAAGAGAATCGCTGCGCAAATAAGGCCCCGGGCGAGTTGGAATCACGGTCAGGAGCTTGGGGAGTCGCGCCCTGTAGAGGACGTGGCGGCCTCTTTCCTACTACCGGCTGACGGGGTTGTATAGCGGTGGTTCTCTAGCGGTTGCTACATGGGGGGAATTGAATTAGAATAGGGGTTCAATTGGCTACTAAATTGGGAAAAAATCAGAAACAAATTTTAAAAAAAATAAAATAAATAAAAAGCTACGTCACAGCCCTTTGCTAACGTGAGGGCGTTTCAGATACTAAAACCAAGAAGAGAATGCAGATGTGTGCGGGCCTTTCATTTCACACCCTGCCCCCTCCCTCTCCCCATTTGTCTGTGCTCAAATAGAGCTGTCTTCACCCCGGCATCCAGTCCTGAGGTCCTCAGAGCAGGTTAACAAGTGATGGCCACTCCTGAAGCAGATTCACAATCCTGAGTTTTCACAGTTGCTCCACAACAGTCCAAAGCTTGACGCCTGGAGCAGCAGGTACGCAGTTAACTTTTCATCCGATGTGGCATTCAGCAAGCATCACTCTGTGCAGCCATTTAGTTATTTAGTATAATATTTCCCATGGTGCTCTGATCATTTTACTGCAATAGTTGTTTGGCACCTTAAACTACATGATTTTTAATTACTTAATTCCTTCCAAACAAAATTGCCCCTCAGGAACAATAGACCTATTGAATGATGGATCCATTGATCCAATCAATGAGATAAAGATAGGCATTGAAGACCTGAACTGCAGTGGAATAAAACCATAGAGCACGCACGCACGCACGCACGCACGCACGCACGCAAAGAGAACAAAGTATGACAGGATTAATCATCCTGTAAATCCATCTTTGCCAATATGAGCATATTACTTCTTTTATTGAAGGTTAATGACCCCCTCTTATATAGGAAGATGTATTCCCAACAGACAGCGAGGTCACAGTCTAGTCATTCCACTGACACAACCGAGATGTGAGCGCATAAGGAGCGCTCTCACTCAAGCGAGGCCCTTAAAGCTCGTATTGGTCTTAACTCTATACACTGTCTCTGCCCATTGCAGAACTAACTCTTAGACATTCTAGACATTTTAGATACCAAGTTACACAAGGGGCTTCTGTAACGTGTTAACCAATTTTTACTTCTTTCTATCACACTAGCTTGGCAAGTGTGCAAGAATGCTATTTTTGAATTAACTGGGAGTGTGCTGACCTTGCTATAGTCATAGTCACGCAAGTTATTTGTGTCATCAATTTTGAATGTAGTCATAGTTGGGTGGAAAAACCCAAAAGCGTGCGAAATTACATTGATATCCTGCCATAATTGTTGGTACCCACTGAGCAAATATTTTCCTTTGTTAATTTTTCATTTGTCTCTTGCTTATGAACACACTATAAATTGGTCTTTTAGGCAAACACAGTATTGGAAAATTACAAAATTAAAAAAGATATTCTTGTGAAAAATGCTGACAGTTTCTCCACTTGCTCTTAAAATGCAGAGCATGTGTTTTGCAAATAAGCGCCTGAATGAACCAAACTGAATGTTAAGGTATGATATTCTGGGAGAGGCTCGTTTCTTATGGTTATGCTTTAACTCAAATTAATGACAAACATTTGTTTAATATAGAATTTAACAATAAATTATATTCTGTAATGGTACACCATCTGAATGAAAGATCTGTTGCACATGTGTGCCCAGTGATACCTGTTGGACGACATCTTCACATTTTATCATGATTCATAACAATGACCAAACCCACATTAGAGGGAGGAAGAAATTCACTTCTAAACTCAGATGGTCTTTTAAAAGAAGGTCTTTATCGGGAATTTAAAAATAGCTTAAGTATAGCTTCTGGGAGAGCACATTCTGAAATAAAAATGAACAATTGTAACAAATTTGCATTAAAATGACAACAGAACATAGGTGAACTGACTCATCTTAACTCAATTCATCATTATTATTTCAATCTCTGACTGTCCCTCCAGTTGTTGTCATCGGCAACATGCTGTGATGTCACACATTCTTTCCTCTCTCCTAAGGGGAACAGCAGCATGTGAGAGTCTCAACCTTCAGGGCAGTATTTATTTATTTCTGGGATGCACAGGGCTTTTTTTCTCTGCGCCTTTAAGTTCTGTCATAAAATGCAGCTCTCTCCTCGCCTCTGGAAAATCACTGGGCACAAACTGCTCAGAACACACAATCAGGTCTGCTGGAGTCAGCCGGTCTGTACAGCAACGCTGCGCTCGTTCAGTCTGCTTTTCTGCCTCTCCGACTGACCTTTGCAATGAAATCCAGAGGAATGGAGCTTGGTGCCTGAATCGTGTGTATTATAACGGCAGTGAGTGGGGGTGTAAAGATAATATATCACTGAGGGAGTGTAAAGATTACATCTCACAGGGTATCTGAGAAATCACCAGTATATAATTGCACTGAAAAAGAATTAGAAGAAATGCCTCATATAAAACCAAATGTCATAGGAGTCCATTTGCTTATGGATCTGGGCTATTTTTGCCTTGCTCTGCTGACTGTGTTAAGCAGCCCAAGAAATGGTAAAGTAACACGCACGCACGCACGCACGCACGCACGCACGCACGCACACACACACACACAGACTGACCGACTGACTGCAATTACTGTGCACACCAGAGCATTGTGCGATGAGCTGTCGTTGCTACATGTCCTCATTTTACCCCTACGGGTCGATCTGTGACCGGCTACCCTCATTCATCCCATTACCTCGGCAAATTACAAACCCGCGCGGCTCGACTAAACTCCTCGCACGTTACGTCCGCGCTTTTAAAACCATTAAGTATTCATCTTTAGCCCCGCTAGCAGTCGCCATGGTGGTGACATTTCCCCCAGGAGCTCGTGCTTGTGTCTGGCCTGTCGCGTGGCTTCGCCTCCCGCTCGCTAAATGCGTAGCGTGGTGGCGGTGGCAGCGGCGGCTGTCTGACTGCGCTAACAGAGGCCTGCGCAGACCTGCCGAGGGTGTCTGACTGTGCTAACAGAGGCCTGCGCAGACCTGCCGAGGGTGTTTGGGGGCTAGAAAAACGGAATCAGTACAGGACCTGTGTGTGTGTGTGTGTGTGTGTGTGTGTGTGTGCGTGTGTGTGTGTTTGTGTGTGTGTGTTTGTGTGTGTGTGATTGCAGATGAGGGGAGGGGGGTTAACAGTATGTCAACAATATGTGTAGATGAACATCTGCCAAATATATAACAAATAGATACATATATTGCTACAACAATATTAAAATTGTCATTAACAAAGAGGAGAAAACACAACAGTATAAAAAAATGTATATTAATAATAATAATAGCAACAACATTAATATAATGTTAAGGAGGAAAAAGAGAAGAAACAGCGCTTTATAAATTAGATTAATCAGAGTGAAGTCAGCTACTGGCAGGTGCTTATCTCCCCTCAGGGAAATCAAATTAAAAAAATATACTCTTACATAAACTGCTTCTGCCTCACAAGCGCTGATGGGAAGATTGGGCTCCAATTTCTGAAACCCCCCTTACTGGAAAACAGCAACAAGAGAGAGAGCGAGAGAAAGAGAGAGAGAGAGAGAGCGAGAGAGAGAAAGAGAGAGAGAGAGCGAGAGCGAGAGAGAGCGAGAGAGAGAAAGAGAAAAAGCGAGAGCGAGAGCGAGAGAGAGAAAGAGAGGGATGTGTGTGTGTCTGGTGTGTCTAAGGCCAGGGAAAGGGGAGCCAGTGTTAAATGTAAGACCAGGGAAAGGAGAGCCAGTGTTAAATATAAGGCCAGGGAAAGGGGAGCCAGTGTTAAATGTAAGACCAGGGAAAGGAGAGCCAGTGTTAAATGTAAGACCAGGGAAAGGAGAGCCAGTGTTAAATGTAAGACCAGGGAAAGGAGAGCCAGTGTTAAATGTAAGACCAGGGAAAGGAGAGCCAGTGTTAAATGTAAGACCAGGGAAAGGAGAGCCAGTGTTAAATGTAAGGCCAGGGAAAGGGGAGCCAGTGTTAAATGTAAGGCCAGGGAAAGGAGAGCCAGTGTTAAATGTAAGGCCAGGGAAAGGAGAGCCAGTGTTAAATGTAAGACCAGGGAAAGGAGAGCCAGTGTTAAATGCAAGGCCAGGGAAAGGGGAGCCAGTGTTAAATATAAGGCCAGGGAAAGGGGAGCCAGTGTTAAATGTAAGGCCAGGGAAAGGAGAGCCAGTGTTAAATGTAAGACCAGGGAAAGGAGAGCCAGTGTTAAATGTAAGGCCAGGGAAAGGAGAGCCAGTGTTAAATGTAAGACCAGGGAAAGGAGAGCCAGTGTTAAATGTAAGGCCAGGGAAAGGAGAGCCAGTGTTAAATGTAAGGCCAGGGAAAGGGGAGCCAGTGTTAAATGTAAGGCCAGGGAAAGGAGAGCCAGTGTTAAATGTAAGGCCAGGGAAAGGAGAGCCAGTGTTAAATGTAAGGCCAGGGAAAGGGGAGCCAGTGTTAAATGTAAGGCCAGGGAAAGGGGAGCCAGTGTTAAATGTAAGGCCAGGGAAAGGGGAGCCAGTGTTAAATATAAGGCCAGGGAAAGGAGAGCCAGTGTTAAATGTAAGGCCAGGGAAAGGAGAGCCAGTGTTAAATGTAAGGCCAGGGAAAGGGGAGCCAGTGTTAAATGTAAGGCCAGGGAAAGGGGAGCCAGTGTTAAATGTAAGGCCAGGGAAAGGGGAGCCAGTGTTAAATATAAGGCCAGGGAAAGGAGAGCCAGTGTTAAATGTAAGACCAGGGAAAGGAGAGCCAGTGTTAAATGTAAGGCCAGGGAAAGGAGAGCCAGTGTTAAATGTCAGGCCAGGGAAAGGAGAGCCAGTGTTAAATGTAAGACCAGGGAAAGGAGAGCCAGTGTTAAATGTAAGGCCAGGGAAAGGAGAGCCAGTGTTAAATGTAAGGCCAGGGAAAGGAGAGCCAGTGTTAAATGTAAGGCCAGGGAAAGGAGAGCCAGTGTTAAATGTCAGGCCAGGGAAAGGGGAGCCAGTGTTAAATGTAAGGCCAGGGAAAGGAGAGCCAGTGTTAAATGTAAGACCAGGGAAAGGAGAGCCAGTGTTAAATGTCAGGCCAGGGAAAGGAGAGCCAGTGTTAAATGTAAGACCAGGGAAAGGAGAGCCAGTGTTAAATGTAAGGCCAGGGAAAGGAGAGCCAGTGTTAAATGTAAGGCCAGGGAAAGGAGAGCCAGTGTTAAATGTAAGGCCAGGGAAAGGAGAGCCAGTGTTAAATGTCAGGCCAGGGAAAGGGGAGCCAGTGTTAAATGTAAGACCAGGGAAAGGAGAGCCAGTGTTAAATATAAGGCCAGGGAAAGGAGAGCCAGTGTTAAATGTAAGGCCAGGGAAAGGGGAGCCAGTGTTAAATGTAAGACCAGGGAAAGGGGAGCCAGTGTTAAATGTAAGGCCAGGGAAAGGGAAGGTTCAACCTCTCAGTTCACAGTGCTCCCCTTTGGATTACATAGAGCGCCAGCCACCTTCCAGAGGTTAATGGACTAATGCTGAGATGTGCTAAGGGGGCTCCCCAGCTGCCATCACAATGACAGTATCACTTACAGCAGCACTTACCAAGATCACATTGGCATCTGAGGGAGGGGTTGACTGCGCATTCGAAACATCGCGCACTGGCTAACAAGCAGAGACGGTACCTAGGACGCGAGGTGGGTCGCGGCGTGATCTGGCCCCGGGGCGGAATACGTTTCCATGACTAAGAGACATGTATAGCTGTTCCTTCGGGTAGTGGGCTGGGGTAGGCAGTTCATACCAGACTTCCCAGCCAGGGCAGCTACCTTGACAGAGCTCACAAAAAAGAACCAGCTAAATGTACGTCTTTATGTGCATAAAAGAAGAACAGTATATGCATGGATGACTGTAATCCAGAAAGCGGCATTTTATTTGCCGTTTAAACAGGCGGGGATGTCATAAAATTAGGTCAATGTATCAATCCGCACATATTGACGATGTATTAATTTCAAAAGAAGTACTGACAGATGGTAGTAATGGCTGAATTCCACACTGACCTTTTTAAGTCTTTCCTGACCCACACACAACAAATAAGAAGTGTAATTTTTTTGCCGTTGTAAAACAGAGCCCTCACCCGCGCTCTAATGAAACCCGTCATTAAACAGACAGAATTGCGGGATAAATTGCGTTCCACTGAGATTTTACACCAACTGGGCCACGCAAATAGTTTCTCTGAAAAACACTGACCTACATAGAAAAACACGTCAACAGCCTATTTAAAAAACTTCAATACCCTTTGAGGCTCTTTCACTCCGTACAGCCAGGCGTAAAATATAAAGATACTTTTTGTTTAAATAATTTAGAGGCAACTGAATTGCAACACTGAATTGGCTGGCGTTACATACACATTGAACACAGTGAACATGGGTTTAAATTAATAATTGGTAGAAGACAAAAAACTACTGAGCCTTGGGAATATTGATAAGTATAATTTCAGCCACAGTTCTCATATATTTATACCCAACCTTCGGAAGTGATGTATTTCATAATCTCTCCTGATATTAGATGATTTCATATGTTTGCGAAAGTCACATTCAAGGTGCCAAACCACAACACTCAATCTGTCCATCTGTCTCAGTGGTTAATGTATTCAGTCCAGATGGTTAATTTGTGTTTTTACTGACAAAAGCTTCAAAAAATTTCTGTTTTTCTCCACATCAACTGAGGTGGTTCGATCTTCACCGTTTCATCTCGGTCCCTTCTGAGTTTGTGAAAACGGAAAAAAAAAACCCTTCGGAAAAGAAAGAAACGGCATCCGTGCTCTTTTGAACTCCGCGGAGAACAGAGACAATAACATACATATTTTGTGTTTGGGTGAATTGATTTTTTTTTACATTTGGCTCAGGGTTGAAAACCTTTCCCATGCAGCATGAAGCGGAACAGGGTTCATGACAGAAGCTTTTCTGGGGCAGGAGAACATGAAATAAATGCATCAATTATTCAAATCCTCTTTCATTGAACTTCACCAATAGCGCTCGATTGAGAGGAATCATTTTCCACAGTGGGGGCAGGTGCAGTCTACAGTAATGGCTGAAACGTGTCGCTCTTATGAGGCCATATGGTAATCTGCACTGATGTCATGTCATATCAGACATGGCAAGATGAATAAATAACACCATAGCGGTAACAGGGGACCCACGAGACTGGATGCTGAGCTGCAATATGGTGGTAGAAATGGCTGCTACTTTGAAAAAATATTAATTCAACTTATTATGCAGGCTTTTTTTAAGTTGGAATGTGGGGTCCCAGGGTTATTGCACGTTGCCATGGTAAATCAGCAATGGAAAACAACAAGCAACTATGCAACGTACGTCCAAAAGTATGGTAAACACTAAATCTAAAAATGAAAGATGGTCTTACTTTTAAAAGACTGATAAGGCAAATTAAATGTTAAAACAATTCCATTTTGGCATCTGCTTATTAAAATATAAACTATGTATCTACCATGCCTCAGAGTAAATGTTGCTATGTATGACAAGTTTTATCACATAATGTAAGGCAGCTGTTAAGAGACCACATAAAGGCAGTTTCTAATGCATTTTTCCACCTTCTCTTCACTACATACCATTTACTTCCAAAAAATTTTTTTTGTTCTGTGTGATTAACCAGTTTTTATTCTGGAAAGGAAAATTCCCATCTTTACAGATATCATAAGCATGTAGATGGCACGAATGGTCCGGTCAACATTCCCACTGGCTCCGTAAAGTCTTGCTAACCTGTTTTTGATAGCTCACTCAGGTCAGTAGATTCCAAAATTCCTAAACAGAAACAAACTAGTTTCACAAAATCCTCCAAAAAACTAACGGTGCATTGAGTGACTGGATTCTGCGGTCCTGACCACTGTGGGACAACTGGGATGCCATTACAGACAAACATCAATACTGGGAAAGGTGAGGAGACATCCAGTCACCCCCAGAACATTAAAAACAGCCAAAAGTGTGGGTGGTCAATTCTTATACAGGATATATAATATTTATTTGTGCCCCAATATACTCTGTATATACAGTGTATTTCTATTTTACTCAATTTTCTAGCATCAGAATATCTCTGTGTGCAGAGCAGATCAAACAGACATGTTCTGTTAATCACACACCACACACAAATAAAAGAACCTCAACCCCCATCTTATGCGTAACAGAGACACCGTTACCGTTTATTTTGTCACCTAATTATTCCTCTGGAGAGACAATTAGTCAGCGCACAGCACTGAGGCCAGGGAGCTGGGAGCCGTTTCCACATGCTGGGCGTTCAGGGGGAGCAAATCCCCACCACAGATAAAAGAGCTCCAGGATGAAGCTGCGTGTATATTTAGACAGTTAATTTAATGCAATGTTATTATTAAAAGGACAAAAAAAAAAAAAAAAGAGTTAATCAAAATTCACGTACTGGAATTAGTTCAAATACCAAAGTTCCTGAATATTTGCATAACAAATAATTATTAGCTATATGTTTTAATTAAGTACACTAGTACACTATATCAAATATCATAATTTTTGAAGTTTGTTTAAAAACTTCAAAAATTATTTTCTCTCTCTCATCGTGCATGAAGTGTGCAAAGCAAAGTTCTGTCAGAAAACTCTTGCTGCAGCCAACCAATGGTCAGCCTCAGCAAACACATATTCTCATACTCAACCAATCACATGCACACATCACTAATGGAGCAGCCCTTTTAAAAGCGAGAGTCTGACCTGTACTGCTTATTGCCTGCGCTACTCTTGTATAATCTACTGCTGCTGCCTTGCTTTAAAACAATGTTTGCGGCTCACCCTCCACCACCCCAGCTTCCACCTGTTGTTTGAATCTGCTTCTATGTACTGGGAGGTTTTGGTATATCTCCTGTTTAGTAGAAGAGATGTGTCATGCTCTCTGTTTCATTACACTTAAATTCATATATTCAATATGTGAGTCATCCTGACATAAATAAATGCACTATATACGTGTGTGTGTATATATATATATATATATGAAAAAGAGAGAATGCTTTCTATGTCAAGCTCCAATGTTCAAACCACACACTCAAAAGAAAAATAAGGTTAAGGGCCAACGTTCAGATGCAAAAATAGTTTAGATGCATTCAGCGGCAGAGCAGGCATCATTAGCATGCATATGCATATCAACAACTATTCACAGGTCCCTTAAAATGAGCTTGCTGTACATCTGAGAGACTGGTCTGGGTGTAGCTGCTGTCAATCTCAAAAATAAAAAATTTCAACCGCAAGATGATAAAATGTATTTGGCACCACTGGGCTCAGTAAACGCTCCTGTTCAGAGAAATGTACACAGCTCAGGTTTCACCTTATTCAGCTCATTCACACACGCTGAATCATCATACGCACAGATCAGCTTTTTCACACTGATCAGAGGCACCAGAGCTCAGCTGTGCTCAGTCTCACTCACTGTTCAGATCTGTGAGATTACAATTAAGCTAAGATAAGATGTACTTTATTGACCCCGTGGGGACTTAGGAGCAGTTGGCGCGGGTTTTGAGGCCAGTGCCTTGGTCAAGGGTGTAATGGTTACATCATCATAGAATATAGCCTATTCCTCATGTTATATCATAGCATTCATAGAATATAGCCTATTCCTAATGTTATATCATAGCATTCATAGAATATAGCCTATTCCTCATGTTATATCATAGCATTCATAGAATATAGCCTATTCCTCATGTTATATCATAGCATTCATAGAATATAGCCTATTCCTCATGTTATATCATAGCATTCATAGAATATAGCTTATTCCTCATGTTATATCATAGCATTCATAGAATATAGCCTATTCCTCATGTTATATCAATTATCGTTTCTATTATTCACATATTCATAGTTGTAGCCAATAAAACATATGTAATTTTTCTAATCAATTGTCATGTCTATGTTATTTCACTAAGTTGGACTCTACTGACGTATAGAATTCTAATTGAGTGTTGAACTTAATTAATTCTGAATAAAAGTGACCAAACCTCACTACAAGAGCAATGGCAAAAGTATACCTAACCTGATGTGATATACATGTTTTGGGGTGGGAGGAAACCGTAGAACCCGGAGGGAACCCACGCAAACACGGGGAGAACATGCAAACACCACACCACACCAAAGACCCACACCGGGACTCAAACCTCTTTCTTGCGAGCTATACCTTTACACCACTGTGCCACCGCAGTTAAAAATGCTGTCTCTGAACTGGCCTGTTGCACCGTTTGTATAACACGGGTCCAGATAAAAAGTGGCGTGTTCATGTATCAGCCACTGTCCGAGCGAGTAAGCGATGGGCGTGAATTGGCGTTACGCACTTTCAGGATTAAAATGAGGGGTCACGTTTGGGCTTCATGCCGTCCTATCCCCTCCAACACAGGGCAGGGGAAAATTTGCTTTGTATGGGCGTGGCGCAGTGCTGTGTTTGGGTGTGGCACGATGCTGTGTATGGGCGTGGCGGGGTGCTGTGTTTGGGCGTGGCACGGTGCTGTGTTTGGGCGTGGCGGGGTGCTGTGTTTGGGCGTGGCACGGTGCTGTGTTTGGGCGTGGCGCGGTGCTGTGTATGGGCGTGGCGGGGTGCTGTGTATGGGCGTGGCGGGGTGCTGTGTATGGGCGTGGTGCGGTGCTGTGTATGGGCATGGTGCAGTGCTGTGTATAGGCGTGGCGCGGTGCTGTGTATGGGCGTGGTGGGGTGCTGTGTATGGGCGTGGCACGGTGCTGTGTATGGGCGTGGCGGGGTGCTGTGTATGGGCGTGGCACGGTGCTGTGTATGGGCGTGGCACGGTGCTGTGTATGGGCGTGACACGGACTGATTGACAGACTGACTGACTGGCTGGCTGGTTGGCTGGCTGAGATATTATGGATATGTGCAATAACTGTCAAACCTCAAGATATATGAAGATCGTTTCATATTTTGAATTTGCAGCCTGTGCAAGAGCATCGTTTTTGTGTTTACATAAACACGATGGAAACTAATATTTCCATCATTCATCTTTCACAATTAAGGCAAACATGTTTGGATATTGGGGATGACAAGGCACACGCCAGAGACATATTAAATATTCCCTGTACTACTATACATAGCCTACAAAAAGAAAATGAAAAAGCGAAAGATACATTTTTCTTATAAACATATTTGGAGAAGTATTCATCATACATGCACACAAGCTACATGCAGGCATGTTTTCATCTGTGTATCTTATATTATTCCTGAGGCCTACGCTCATTCTCTTCTTCCTACAGATGGACATAAAGCATCTGTAAACACAAAGACATCTTTATCTGTGTTTAAACGCCGGACCTGTAAAGCTCTCCTTTCAGAGGCTGCTATATAAAACTCTACACAGCACATGTCACAGGGGGCATTACAACACAGCAGATGGATCTAAATGAAATACAGACACACACACAAACACACTCGCACACACATGCGCACGCACCCTAACTCAAAACTCACACACAAAACGCAAAAAGTACACACACACATAATGCACACAAACACACACAGCCTTGTTGATTATGGATGAATTCCATGGAGACGGAGAAAAATCTATGTGATTTCCTGGCAGCGCATTTGTAGAGGTGATTAAGGGAGCAGTAACACATCCATTCACTGGTCCTGGTGACATTTAGCAAGGATGTGCGGTTAAATGCCATGGGAAGAGGTCGCTGTCCCGCTCCTAATTAGCGAGTGAATTTCACAGAGGAGTCTTATTATTTTTCCTCGCTGGCTCGAGGCCAAGCCTGGATCTTGATTTTTTTATTTTTTTATAAATTGTTCTTTCTGTAGTGCCTGTTAAGAAAACTTTCTTCAACAACTGAGGGAAAATGACAAAAACGGGGACACAAGCAAGCGACGTCGTGTTGTGACAGGATCCCGGCTTGTAAACGGGAAGGTTGCTTCTCCTCCCCTACCCAGGATCTAAATGTGTCTACTGCATCTGCGAATTGAAGTGTAATGTCACTTCCTGGTTCTTGGCTGGTCTTTACAGCAGAGGCATACGATTCCGTTCGCAGTGCAACAGGTTTTGTTCGGCTCAAATAAAACCAATTTTTTTCCCAAATTTTGGTTTGAACTTGCGAACAGCTTAATTGAACCGTTTATATAATGCTAATTTTATTATGGCTTAGCCGTGTACATTTACGTCTGCATATTATCCACAATGCACTGCAGGGGGTATAGCACACATGCACCTTTAGATGGTGGTGCATCATGAAAGTGAGGATGGAAAAAATAGAATATACTGTGCAATGATTGTAAAAAATATATAAAAATAAGGCCATAAATGATCAGGAAGCTGCAGTTTCATATTTTACAGTCAGGATTATCCTCAGTGTCCGCCAGTTACAGGTTTGTTTATTAACACTGAGATAACTGTCGAGCGCAGATGTGATGTTCTCTGTTTGTGCCACATTCTCATTATGCTTTCCCTTCCAGAACTTCGAGACGGCCATGATGTGGAAATCTGAACATCAATTTAGTGTGAAAACTTGTCAAGATAAAAGTTGTCAGATGTGTCAGTGGTCAGTGTGTTTGCATGTGCATTTGCATGTATGTGTGTGTGTGTGTGTGTGTATGCTTTTTTGTGTGTATGTGTGTGTGTGCGTTTGCATGTGTGTGTGTATATGCATTTTTGTGCATGTGTGTGTGTGTGTATATGCGTTTTTGTGCATGCGTGTGTGTGTGTGTATGCGTTTTTGTGTGTATGTGTGTTTGCATGTGTGTGTGTGTGTGTATATCCATTTTTGTGAATGTGTGTGTGTGTATATGCATTTTTGTGCATGTGTGTGTGTTTGTGTGTGTGTGTATGAACGTACGCACTAGTCCCAGGCTCCTTATGTCACAGCAGTGTGGAGTTGTTCAGGTTGAGCAGAGAGGTGACGTGACAGTCACAGCTTTAGAATAAATCATCTTACTCCAATGACACTGTCAGACACACACTGCCACACTCTGGCCCTGCAGGGGTCCCCAGGTCCCCCCCTTACTGAGCGGATCCATGGCTGTGCTGCTGCTTTACATATGTGTATGCACAGCTTGTCTTCCGGATCATTCTACAGTAACACCGACGCCACTCACTCACCAGAACACACTGAGCCATTTAATATTGTAACAGTGCTTTCCCCCCCCTCCTCCACCATGTTGCACATTAAACCTGGGGATTACTGCACCCTGCATGGCAATTGCACTAATTAGGTTCCACTTGATCCTTTATAAACGATGTTTAAAGACAAATCCTCTGCCATTTCATCCTCGTTTCCCGCTGCCTGACTGGCCCTCTTTCAGTGCTGCAGCCTCAGTGTAAGATGTAGGAAATAGCACCAGCACAGTCAGGGTGTTTTATTATGGAGTGATTGTACTGTCAGCAACAGGGAAAGACAATATTGCGCTGCAATATAAATAGGCGTGGGTGATGGCAACATTAATTCCTCAACATGCCTTGTCCTTGAGTGAGCTGATCAAATATGAATGGATTTCTGAGATGAGCTTGGTAAGATTCTCTCACCGTAGCAATGACAGATTACTACGGTGGTTGTTTGTATTTTAAAGGTATTAAACATTAATAAAATCACATAAGCAGCCTGACATGTAGAAAGCATTACCCTTTCAAGGACATTAATACATAATATCTCGCCATGACCTTGCATGAAAAGAGGCATGGCCTCCTAATCACAGTCTTCACTTCAGCAGTCTAACTAAGGAAGCACAGAGAATTGACCGTGTTAATTACCGACGAAAGGACAGGTAAGGCAGACACTGTGTGCCTCAGATTAATCGGCAGTTGAATAGGAAGTGACGATTTGGAGAGTGAGGCTTCACAAATCCCATAATGGGATTGCTTGAACCAATCGACATACAGTATTTTGCAGTGTACAGCAAAGCACAATGATTGGTCCGATTCCCATTCTTAAGGGTGGTGATGGGCTGTTATTTGGCATCACTCAGGACACATACACAGCTTGCATTTTAATTGTGCATTTACGCAGGAGAGGTGGTTCAGGTCAGGCACCTGATCTAACAGCAGTGCCCCACATCAACACCTAACCTGGGAGGGCTTGAACCTGCAACTGCGAGGTTATATCCTGTTAAGTCCTGTTCCCTAACCACTCTGACACAATGTTCACCTCAAAGGGTCATGCATTTCCTAGCAGGTGTACCCCACACGTTACACTGCAATGAAACGGCACAGCAAGCTAAGCTATCGTGCAGTGCTCGCTTTTCTATAAATGTACAATAAGCTAAGCTATCGTGCAGCGCTCACTTTTCCATAAAGGTACAACAAGCTAAGCTACCCATAAAAGTACAACAAGCTAAGCTATCGTGCAGAGCTCACTTTCCCATAAAAGTACAACAAGCTAAGCTATCGTGCAGAGCTCACTTTCCCATAAAAGTACAACAAGCTAAGCTATCGTGCAGAGCTCACTTTCCCATAAAAGTACAACAAGCTAAGCTATCGTGCAGCGCTCGCTTTTCCATAAAGGTACAACAAGCTAAGCTATCGTGCAGCGCTCACTTACCCATAAAGGTACAACAAGCTAAGCTATCGTGCAGAGCTCACTTTCCCATAAAAGTACAACAAGCTAAGCTATCGTGCAGCGCTCACTTTTCCATAAAGGTACAACAAGCTAAGCTATCGTGCAGTGCTCACTTACCCATAAAGGTACAACAAGCTAAGCTATTGTGCATAGCTCACTTTCCCATAAAAGTACAACAAGCTAAGCTATCGTGCAGCGCTCGCTTTTCCATAAAAGGTACAACAAGCTAAACTATCGGGCAGCACTCGCTTACCCATAAATAATCAGAATCGGCTAAAGGTCCAACAAGTTACATGATCGTGTAGCGCTCACTTTCTCATAAAGGTACAACAAGCTAAACTACGGGGCAGAATCGGCTAAATGTACAAACTAAAGGACATGGGGACACGGTACCGTTGTAATCGCAGAAAACCACATTAAGAAGGGCATATGGCTGCCCCTCAAACATGGCACGTAACTGAAGTTCAGAGACGAGGTAAAGAGCGGTTGAAGGCCCTCCTCTCCCTCAGTGGTTTGCAGGAAACTTGGCGGGACACGTTAGCACACGGCGCAGCTTTATTAACATTGTGGGGATGACATTTAAGGGGGGAAGGAAGGACGAGCTCTCCTGCCTGACAGGATGAATGGTGCGGTTTTCCCCAAACACACTCCTGACAAAGGAATTAATCTGCTGTCACATGTCCCGGGCCGGTCCTCTGTCAGTTTCACTCACAGACACAAAGCCCTTCACTGGGGTGGTTTGAGTGTGTAAAAATGCCGCGTGGTAGAACTGCTTTACAGAAAAGAAGAGCGAGAGAGAGAGGGGGAGACAGAGAATAGAATTTTCTATTTTAGGAAATGAGGAAAGCTTGAAATAAAAGAAGAGTGCAGGGTTCCAGTTATCTTGACTTGATGAGTCCGAGCAGAATTCACAGAATCCAGAGAATAACCTGAGCAGGAGGCTTCTTAGGCATTACAACTACTCTGCAATGCAAAAAAAGGGACTGAGCCTGCCCTTTCTGCAGACCGACAGAGCGCTGCTCCTCTTTCGTTACGCCAGCTAATCTACTATGTCAAATGGCTTTCTTATAGAGGGGGGGTAAACTATATTTCATATCTGTTAAGCAGTACTAGTCCAGCTAACCCAGCAACCATGAATTCAATATGCATAATCGCATTTCAGTGGGAAACATACTGCGTAGCTGTGACACTGTGTCATGGTCCATGGTTTATTTTTCCTTTTTCACTATGGTTCTCATCCTTTCTTTTCAGTTGGGAATACATCCGATTTTTTCCCACGTTCCGTTCCGGGGTTTTGCTTCACCTCTGATTATTTGTTTCACCTGTGCTAATGCCTGTGGGGTATTTAAGCTCCTCACTTCTGCTTCCCGGTGCTTCTTTGTCATTCCGTATTACATTGAGCCAGGTAAAGTAACCTTGTGATATTAAACTTGTTTTATGTTCATGAGGGACTTGCTTCTTAGCTTATTATTCAGGTATATGATTATTTTCCTCCTGTTAGCTTCACTGCTATTTTTTCTGTGCTGTCCTCACTGAGACAGGTTGTTTTCCAGTTGTTTCATTTTTGTTTCACCTTCTAGCGGCCGTTTTAGTGTTACGTGCCAAAGGTGTTTCTTTTATTTTCAGTTTCCCTGTTTAAGCTCTAGTTTTTGAGCTTGGGAGACTTTGTTTTGTGCTCTCACTCGGGTGTTCGACTTCGCCCTATTTTCCTGGGTTGATTATTATTTGGCTGTTTAGCTACTAGGATTTTTTCCTTTTTCTTTTCTTACCATTAGCGGTTTAAGCTCCCTTAGTGGTCCTCACATTCGTGGGTGACTTGTTCTGACCCCCCTTCCCATCGCGATTGATTCACCGCTACTGAAACCTTTACACACTGAGGCGACATTGTGAGCGGTTACTTCAGTAATTCCATGTGCCAGAAAGCCATTTACATCCCCTGAACGGTTTGTGAGTGATACCTCCGCAACAAACAAGTGAATTAATTCATTAATAATACTAAAAAAACAAAGGCAAAGTAAAAATGGAATTAGAAAAGATAGCTAAAGGCAAAATTACACTAATGCACGCAATTGTGAAACACAGAAAATACTTTGTTTTATCGAAATGGAACCAAAATACAAGGCTGCTTTGGATGGGTTACCATGACGACAGTCACTCTTAGCAACAATGGATTGATGATGGTTAAATGCAGCATCTCTTTGCACCTGACACTCACTGACCCAACTGTTGCAGTAAACAAAAACAACATGTTTAATTGAACACAGGATCTTTATTTTGGTCCAGAGGCCAAATGTTTCTCTCAGACATCCAGCAGTAAAATTACTTGGGACCAAAGTATGAAATGAAAACCGCCACCAGCCAACTGCAGGTAAAATCTTGATTGTATAACACTTTCTACTCTAGCAGCTAATTTGGCCGGTACCCGGTTGTGTTATATTGTAAAAGGTAACGTGGCTGGTAAGATGTGGAAAATGACTGGTAATTTTTTTAATCCACAAGCCAATCTGGGCAGTTGGTGAAAAAGCACTTTCATGTTCTGCTTGGGACTTTCAACCAACTGCAATGTCTTCGTAGTGATTTTAATCAAGCACAGGAGTAAGATGCACTTCAGACCAATCCTGGTGGGCTGGTCTACGTGCTCTTTTTTTCTTCCAACCAATTAACTTTAGTTTTAGTTTTCTGACAGCTCTATAAATTACAGTAAATTGAGCGCAGTAAAATCTTTAAGATACACTTGCAGTCTGCTGCTTCTACAAATGTCAGATCAACATACAATTGAGCTAATTACATAACTAAGAGCAGAAGTTGGCACAGTTGCTGCCATTTTTTATTTTACATTGCTGCAAATGAGTAAAATACGTCTGAAAAATTAAAGCAAGGTTATTTGTGTTTTTAATAATTTTGGATATGGTTTTAAAAAAACGTGTGTGTCAGAAACCTGGATGCATGGAATTTAAATGTAAAAGTTTTTCTGCACATAGGAGGATTCAAAAGTTTTCCTTTTCCATATGAGACGACATTTCTGACAGCCAGCAGATACCCATTAGCACTTTTGCCTTTTTTATGTATTGTCATGGAGACATGCTGTATTCAGATTGCAGGGCTCAATAGAATGCCACAGCCTCATTCACACAGAACATGCGTCCAACATGCACACGCTGAGTACCCAACATGCACACGCTGAGTACCCAACATTCAGCCTGAACATCAGCGGTATAGTGTGCATCAGGGCTGCTGTAAAGGTCTCAAAGGCACACGCTTTAATAGCTTGTACGTTTCTCTGCTTTATGGATAGCAAGTGTGAGAAAGGAGAAATAATGCCTTTCTCCAGAGAAAAGGTAAAAACATCATTAAGTGCACTTTCTTTTCTTGTGACTGGCACCTGAAAGTAAAGGATAGCACAAGCTAGTCTGCTATAAAATGTGCATGTTTATAACTGATATTTGATTCTGATTTGCTGATGGCTCTGTATTTGCATATGTATGTATGTACACCATACACCACCATACATTGCAGTGTTAAGTTTCATATAATTTTGGCAAAAACTTACAGAGCTGCATTGGGACACATTACCACCCCCAAGTGTAGACAGCTTGTCAGGCTTTGCTCCTTACTGAGTATATAAAATAGAGAGAATTTATTGTTTTTGACAGAGTGCATCCCTCCGTATTTCAATCATGCCGTTTCAATCAGCTGCCGATGCTCCGTTTTTTCAAGAAGCAGAAAACGGGCATCGGGGCCAGGGACAGCAGCGCAGACAATCAATCGTTTAATAAGCTGGGATTCTGCGCCAGATACGTGTCAGCAAAATGACCCCAATGCACAAGACCACCACTTCAAATCTCCTCGAAGGACTTTTGATAAAAACAAGCGGCAATCTTCAGGGATTCTGACTGTTTAAGAGAGAGCTATTGACAACATAACAACAATATAAATCTACATAAGTCAACGTCCAGTTCAAGGATCGAGATATATTAACACAAAGGGGGTATAGGGAAGTGGTCCGCTTGCAGTTTTATGACTTATTACACTGCTAAGGAGCACATTTGTTAGGTGTATTTTCTGGCCTGAAGGCGATTACTAAAAGCCCTTTCCAGGCGCGTTTGAAACCCAGATGAATATTGGCTAATCGCCGTTGTCAGGAGCAGATTTAAATGAATTTATCATGCTTTTTTAAAGGAGTTCCATACGGGAACATTCACAACATTAGCAGCGCACATTGCCGTTCATAAAAGTCTTTCAAGAGCTATTTTTACTGTTTAGTACACTGATATAAGAAAAATCCATCTTCACAAACACACACACACACATACGCATATACACACATGCACGCACACAGGCACACAGACACAGACACACACACACATATTATTTGCAATCAAGGAGATTTATTTTAGGATTGTTAAGTTAAGCATCTACATACATTTATTTTTATGTTCATTTTGCTTTGCACAAGGCTTTGCAGAAGTTTAATTGCAAAATATAATGATCCACAAGCATCTGAAAGTTCTAAAAAAACTAAATGTGTGTCCTCTCCCTTTTTAAAGATACATATGTAACGTTCCGCTCCCTTCCTGTCCGTTCTCCATGTTTTTCCCTTTCCTCCCGTGTCATGGTGGATTCCCTGTGTCCGTGTTTTCCCTGTCGCTTCAGGCTGGGCGTGCCCCTTCTGTCTGTTTCTCTCTGTTCCCTCACTTCAGGTTCAACCTATCCCCTTTCCCCCTTCCTGCATGCATTCCGCACCAGTCAATTAGTCAATCACTCTCGGTTACATTCCTCATGCTTTTGGTTATTGGTTTCAATTTCACTCCCCTACTTATACCTCCCGCTGGCTGCTATTCGGCACCAGTTCGTTAACGTTGTTCGTGCGTTTCATGGTCTCCTGTATTCTGGTGCTATTTGACTGAAAGCTCTGCTGTGGTTTTTCCCTGTCTACCTCCTTGGTTCCAACACCAGTGTTCTGCATTGATCCAGCCTGTAGCAGTCAAGTCTCCCTGTATGTGTTGCGGTACCCCTGCCACTATTAACGTTGCCTGCGCAGTTGGATGCTCTGCCTCCAGCCCAGTTCCTGTTGGACCCTCCGGTCCAGAGTCCGTTCCCGTGATCCAGTTCCTGTTGGACCTCCCGGTCCAGATCAAGTCCAGTTCCGGTTCGGAACAACCCTCCGTTCCCGTGATCCAGTTCCTGTTGGACCTCCCGGTCCAGATCAAGTCCGGTTCCGGTTCGGAACAAAACCTTCGTTCCTGTGATCCAGTTCCTGTTGGACCCCCCGGTCCAGATCAAGTCCAGTTCCGGTTCGGAACAAAACCTTCGTTCCTGTGATCCAGTTCCTGTTGGACCTCCCGGTCCAGATCAAGTCCAGTTCCGGTTCGGAACAAAACCTTCGTTCCCGTGATCCAGTTCCTGTTGGACCTCCCGGTCCAGATCAAGTCCAGTTCCGGTTCGGAACAAGACCTTCGTTCCCGTGATCCAGTTCCTGTTGGACCTCCCAGTCCAGATCAAGTCCAGTTCCGGTTCGGAACCAAACCTTCGTTCCCGTGATCCAGTTCCTGTTGGACCTCCCGGTCCAGATCAAGTCCAGTTCCGGTTCGGAACAAACCTTCGTTCCCGTGATCCGGTTCCAGTGTGGGCCTCCTGGTCCAGTACAAGTCCAGCTCCGGTTTGGAGCAGTTCGCTACTTCCTGGACCCTCTTTGCCATTTTGTTAAGTTTGTGTTGAGCTTGGGACTACCCCAAAGCTCCTAATAAACCCTCATTTCTGTTTCCCTGTCTCTTGGTCGTGCATTTGGGTTCAGCCCGTGTTTGGTTCGTGACAGAACGAACTGGTCCAAAACATGGACCCAGCCGACCTCGAGCAGATCCGCCACGCCTTTTTCACCCAGTCCGCGGTCAGCGACAAACAGGGCCGCCGGATGGACAACGTGTTGGAAGTGCTGGGGGGGCTTACGGAGCAGGTTGCTCAACTAGCGCTTCACCTGCCCCTTCCTCGGATCCCCGTGGGCCCAACACCCGAACTGTCTCCCGAGGTTCCGGTCCCCTCTCCTGGCCGGGAGCCCAGAGTTCAACACCCCGAATTATACCGCGGGGGGCTGGGGAGGTGCCGCGAATTTTTAATGAAGTGCGACATTGTTTTTCGCATGCAGCCCACTTCCTTCGCCTCCGACCCATGCAAGATCGCCTTTGTCATGAGCAGCCTGGGAGGCAGTGCCCTGGAGTGGGCCACAGCTATTTGGGACAGTCAGTCTCCTACGTGCAACAACTTCGCCCTCTTCACCTCGGAGATGCGGCGCGTCTTTGACCACCCGATCTGCGGTCTAGACGCTACCCAGCGCCTCCTACAGGTCCGGCAGGGCAGCCGCAGCGTAGCGGAGATGGCTATCCAGTTCCGCACCCTCGCTGCTGAGGCGGGATGGAACGACACCTCCCTTCAGGGGGCCTTTCGTCAGGCTCTCAGTGAAGAGCTGAAGGACCAGCTAGCTACTCGGGAGGAGGCCAACTCGCTCAATGGCCTCATCAGTTTGGCTATAGCCATTGATAACCGTCTCAGAACCCGGGCCCGTGAGCGAGGGAAGAATCCTTCCCGTCTTCCGCCCTCTGCCCCTTCCCGGGCTCGCCAACCCTCTCCCGTCCAGGGACCGAGAGTCGTCGCTTTGTCTCCCGAGGAGGAGCCCATGCAACTGGGCAAGATCACGGTGGACGCCGAGGAGCGCCAACGCCGGTTCCGCACCCAGTCCTGTTTCTACTGTGGCAAGACAGGCCACCAAATCGCTTCTTGTCCCATCCGCCCAAAAGAAAGGGCTCGCCAGTAAGACTGGGTGTACTGACGAGCCCCATTATCCCAAACCATGCGGCCCAGAACCGCCTTGAATTCAAGGTCACTCTCCTTTGGAGGGACAACACCGCCTCTACATCTGCCCTAATTGACTCCGGGGCCGATTCCAGTTTCATTGATATAACCTTTGTCAAAAGGTACGGGATCCCCACGGAGGTCTTACCTAACCCCATCACTGCTCTCGCCCTGGACGGTAGGAGTCCGGGGTTAGTTACCCACTCCACCGTTCCCCTGCAGCTTATTGTTTCTGGCAATCATCGGGAGACAATCCAACTCCTACTTATTCATTCTAAACAGTCCTCCATGGTCCTGGGACAGACCTGGCTGCGCCGCCACAACCCCCACATCGATTGGCTAGCCGGTCGCATCCTGGCATGGAGCGGTCACTGTCTAGCCAACTGTCTCCGCTCTGCTCTACCCCCCCCGGGGGCCAAGGGTAACAGACCTATTCCCCCTGTACCCGACCTAGCCAATGTTCCCAGCCATTATCATGACCTGTCACAAGTGTTTTCCAAGTTACGTGCTCTGTCCTTGCCTCCTCACAGACCCTACGACTGTTGCATCGACCTGCTGGCGGGAGCCAAGCTTCCATCTGGTCGCCTCTACAGCCTGTCGGGCCCGGAGAAGCTGGCCATGGAAACCTACATCCACGAGTCACTTGCGTCAGGCATAATCCGTCCCTCCTCATCCCCGGTTGGTGCAGGGTTCTTCTTCGTTGGGAAGAAGGACGGTTCATTGCGGCCCTGCATCGACTACCGGGGCCTCAATGAGGTTACTGTCCGCAATAAATATCCTCTTCCCCTCATTAACACTGCCTTTGAACCCCTCTCCCAGGCAGTCATCTTCACCAAACTCGACCTCCGTAACGCGTACCACCTGGTGCGTATACGCGAGGGGGACGAGTGGAAGACTGCATTTAACACCCCGTTGGGCCACTACGAGTATCTGGTGGTCCCGTTCGGCCTCACTATTGCCCCAGCAGTCTTCCAGGGGATGGTGAACGATGTCCTGCGTGACCTGTCGGGCAAAAGTGTTTTTGTCTACATAGATGACATCCTCATCTTTTCTAAATCCCCCCAGGAACACGTTCTCCACGTCCGGGAGGTTCTCCAGCGGCTACTGGAGAACCAGCTCTTTGTGAAAGCCGAGAAGTGCTCGTTCCACGTCTCGTCTGTCCCGTTCCTCGGCTTCATCATCGAGAAGGGCAGTATCCGGGCGGACCCTACCAAAGTCAAGGCGGTGACAGAATGGCCCCAACCATCCTCACGTAAGCACCTCCAACAGTTCCTCGGGTTCGCCAATTTTTATCGTCGGTTCATCCGCAATTACAGTGTCATTGCTGCCCCACTTACCAAACTCACCTCCACGTCCATTCCCTATTGCTGGAATCCCGAGGCTCAACGGGCCTTTGAACAACTCAAGGCTCGATTTTCCACTGCCCCCATTCTCTGTCACCCCGACACCACCCGTCAGTTTACTGTGGAGGTTGATGCCTCCGACACCGGGGTGGGGGCCATTCTGTCTCAGCGTGCCGCCTTGGACAGCAAGCTCCATCCCTGTGCCTTCTTCTCCCGGAGACTGTCCTCCGCTGAGCGCAACTATGATGTCGGGGACCGGGAACTTCTGGCGATAAAGCTGGCACTGGAGGAGTGGCGTCATTGGCTGGAGGGGGCAGGTAACCCATTTATTGTCCTCACGGACCATCACAATTTGATTTATATCAGGTCCGCCAAGAGGCTTAACGCCCGTCAGGCTAGGTGGTCGCTGTTTTTTGCCCGGTTTAATTTTTCAGTAACCTACCGCCCTGGCTCTCGTAACACCAAGGCTGATGCCCTGTCCCGTATTTTTTCCCCCCCCTCCAGTCCTGCTGACCCGGAGCCCATTATACCCACTTCCTGTATTGTGGCTGCGGTGTCCTGGGAGATCGAAGAAGTCGTGAAGGCCGCCCAGGCCTCCCAACCGGATCCCCGCAATAATCCTAACTCCTCTCTGTTTGTGCCCGACTCTGTCCGTCCCCAGGTCCTGGAATGGGTTCACGCCTCCCGTCTGGCTTGTCACCCAGGTGTTGCCAGAACCATCGCCCTGGTCAGGAGGAGCTTTTGGTGGCCCACCCTCAAGGGGGATACCCGTGCCTTTGTCCTAGCCTGCCCTGTTTGCGCCAGGAGCAAGGCATCCCACCAGCCTCCCTCCGGGCTTCTCCACCCCCTCCCTGTCCCGGGCCGTCCTTGGAGTCACATTGGGGTAGACTTCGTCACCGGGCTACCATTGTCAGAGGGCAACACCACCATCCTGACTATTGTGGACCGGTTCTCCAAGGCGGTTCACTTTATCCCTCTTCCCAAACTCCCTTCCGCCCTCGAAACTGCGGAGCTCCTGGTGCTGCACGTTGTCAGGCTGCACGGGATCCCATCCGACATCGTATCGGACCGTGGGCCCCAATTCTCCTCCCAGGTGTGGAGGGCGTTCTGTGTGGCCCTGGGTGCTTCGGCTAGTCTGTCGTCGGGGTTCCATCCCCAGACTAACGGCCAGGCGGAGAGGGCGAACCAGGACCTGGGGGCCGCCCTGCGGTGCATCACTGCTCGCAACCCCGCTTCCTGGAGCCGTTTCCTCCCTTGGGTGGAGTATGCGCATAACTCCCTGAAGTGCGCATCCACGGGGATGTCTCCCTTCGAGTGCTCATTGGGGTACCAACCTCCCCTCCTCCCGGCCCAGGAAGCCGAGGTGGCAGTTCCCACCGTCAAGTCCCACTTCCTGAGATGCAAGCGGACGTGGAAACTCACACGCACCGCACTCCTTCGCTCAAACTCCCGCACCCAGCGTCTGGCGGACCTTCACAGGACCGCAGCCCCGCAGTACAGGGCCGGTCAGCAGGTCTGGCTGTCCACAGCCAATATTCCCCTCCCCACGTCATCTAAGAAACTTCAACCCCGGTTTATTGGTCCCTTCCCCATTGTTTGCCTTGTCAACCCCGTTTCCGTTAAACTCTCCCTTCCTGTTTCCCTTAAGGTCCACCCTGTTTTTCACGTGAGCCAGATAAAGCCTGTCGCCTCCAGCCCCCTCAGTGCCCCGGCGGTCACTCCACCTCCGCCCCGGATCATCGACCACGCCCCGGCCTACACGGTGAGTCGGATACTCGACATTCGCCGCAAGGGCCGGGGCTTCCAATACCTGGTCGACTGGGAGGGTTATGGCCCGGAGGAGCGGTCCTGGCTCCATAAGAGCCTCATTCTGGACCACTCTCTCATCTCTGACTTTCACAACCAGTTCCCGGACAAGACTAGGCCTCCAGATACGCCAGGTGGCGTTCTTTGAGGGGGGGGTACTGTAACGTTCCGCTCCCTTCCTGTCCGTTCTCCATGTTTTTCCCTTTCCTCCCGTGTCATGGTGGATTCCCTGTGTCCGTGTTTTCCCTGTCGCTTCAGGCTGGGCGTGCCCCTTCTGTCTGTTTCTCTCTGTTCCCTCACTTCAGGTTCAACCTATCCCCTTTCCCCCTTCCTGCATGCATTCCGCACCAGTCAATTAGTCAATCACTCTCGGTTACATTCCTCATGCTTTTGGTTATTGGTTTCAATTTCACTCCCCTACTTATACCTCCCGCTGGCTGCTATTCGGCACCAGTTCGTTAACGTTGTTCGTGCGTTTCATGGTCTCCTGTATTCTGGTGCTATTTGACTGAAAGCTCTGCTGTGGTTTTTCCCTGTCTACCTCCTTGGTTCCAACACCAGTGTTCTGCATTGATCCAGCCTGTAGCAGTCAAGTCTCCCTGTATGTGTTGCGGTACCCCTGCCACTATTAACGTTGCCTGCGCAGTTGGATGCTCTGCCTCCAGCCCAGTTCCTGTTGGACCCTCCGGTCCAGAGTCCGTTCCCGTGATCCAGTTCCTGTTGGACCTCCCGGTCCAGATCAAGTCCAGTTCCGGTTCGGAACAACCCTCCGTTCCCGTGATCCAGTTCCTGTTGGACCTCCCGGTCCAGATCAAGTCCGGTTCCGGTTCGGAACAAAACCTTCGTTCCTGTGATCCAGTTCCTGTTGGACCCCCCGGTCCAGATCAAGTCCAGTTCCGGTTCGGAACAAAACCTTCGTTCCTGTGATCCAGTTCCTGTTGGACCTCCCGGTCCAGATCAAGTCCAGTTCCGGTTCGGAACAAAACCTTCGTTCCCGTGATCCAGTTCCTGTTGGACCTCCCGGTCCAGATCAAGTCCAGTTCCGGTTCGGAACAAGACCTTCGTTCCCGTGATCCAGTTCCTGTTGGACCTCCCGGTCCAGATCAAGTCCAGTTCCGGTTCGGAACAAACCTTCGTTCCCGTGATCCGGTTCCAGTGTGGGCCTCCTGGTCCAGTACAAGTCCAGCTCCGGTTTGGAGCAGTTCGCTACTTCCTGGACCCTCTTTGCCATTTTGTTAAGTTTGTGTTGAGCTTGGGACTACCCCAAAGCTCCTAATAAACCCTCATTTCTGTTTCCCTGTCTCTTGGTCGTGCATTTGGGTTCAGCCCGTGTTTGGTTCGTGACAACATATGCCTAATTCTGTAAGGACTTCTGTATTATAACTTTTTAAGGACTTTTTGTTAAAAATGTGATTTGTGCATTACGATCACCTCATCAGCGACTCCCCACAGACCTGAGATTAAAATGTTCTCTCAGAAAAAAGAACCATCAATGGCTGCTGTAAGGCTCTAGATCCACAGTCAGAAGACAAGAGGCTTGATATAAAGAGCTAGGTTGGTAAAACATGTACACGCATGGATATCTCAGCCAAGCATGTGATTGTAAGTTTGTTTGAGGATAGAAGGCTAAGTGGAGGCCGTGGGACAAGGTCAGTAGCACACTACATGGCTTAGAATATTGCAGGCTCTTAATGACACGACACTTGAGTAATACTTGAGTATACACATCAAGAATATCACAACAAACACAGCAGTGTATTCCATTTCTTTGGCAGTCATTCAAACTGTTGTATGTGAAATTGTAATAGCGCTTTTACATCATTGCTGTCCATTACAAAACGAAGGTGAACTTGGCAGCTGAATGAATACTTTTCACTCAAGTAATGCAAAGTGTTCCAATAATAGTAGTTTGTGCTCAAATGTAAGAGTGTATAGCTCTTGAGTTTGAACATAGCAATAAGAGCACTCAATGTGTAGTATGTAATGGAATATGCACTGGAAACAAGTTCAAGTAAACAATCTTTCTCATAAGATTAATGTGGATCCGTGCTAGTTTTTAGAACGGTACAAAACCTATAAAATACATACAGCTATTTTAGGATGAGGTCAATAAGCTCAAAAACCACTTCAAATACCAGTTCCACAAATTAGGATTTCAAATGGCAAAGCAAGCGAAGTTATTTTTTGAAACTGTTGATTCTAGTCATATTTTTTCTTTTGTCTTTTTTCTTTTTTACAGGGGACTGATACTGGCTGATACTGGCCAGTAGTCAGTACCCCCCCCCATTTTGATACACATCGTCTCTCAGCTCACTGATCCATTTCTCTATTAGGAGAGAAGTTACTTGGTCCGGGGCGATGAGCACACTAGGTTTTGGAGACAGTATGTTCTGCTGGGCTGTTTTATTCAGCTGTTGAAAAAGAGGGGGGGGGGGGGGGGGCGATGAGATAGGTTTGGGTTGTTCGCCTTGGCTGAATTTCTTAAGTGAAGGTGTGGGTAATACTGATTCTGATGCAGGAAGTGATCTCGTATGAAATGGTGCTAAAGAACATTACATAACGACGTGATGTGTAAGTGGGTTATGGCCAGGCCCTGAAAATCCATATACAGTCAAGCCGGAAAGTCTGCACACCCCTTTCACATTCTCCACGTTTTATTACGTTACAGACATATTCTACAATAGATTGAGTTCATTTTTTGTCTCAAAATTCTACACAAAATAGCCCATAATGACAAAGTGAAAACAGGTTTTTAGACATTTGTGCTAATTTATTAAAAATCTAAATGTAAAATATCATATGTAGACAAGTGTTCACACCCTTTGATATGACATCCAAAAGTGAGCTGAGGTGCATTTTGTTTCCACTGATATTGCTTGAGATGTTTCTATAACTTAACTCTACCTGTGATAAATTCAATTGATTGGACATGATTGGGGATTGCCAACACCTGCCTATATAAGGTCCCACAGTTGACAGTGCATGTCAGAGCAAACTCCAAGCCATGGGGTCAAAAGAATTATCTGCAGACCTCAGAAACAGGATTGTGTCAAGGCATAGATCTGAAGCTTTGCAGTGGCCACCATCATTCATAAATGGAAGAAGTTTGAAACCACCAAGAATCTTCCTAGACCTGGCCGCCCGGCCAAACTGAGCAATCGGGGAAGACGGGCCTTAGCCAGGGAGGTGAGCAGGAACCAGAGGGTCACTCTGACAGAGCTCCAGCGTATCCTTGTGGAGATGGAAGAACCTTTCAGAAGATCAACCATCCAGGCAGCATTCCACCAATCAGGCCTTTATGGTAGAGTGGCCAGACGGAAGCCCCTCCTTAGTAAAAGGCACATCACAGCCTGCTTGGAGTTTGCCAAAAGGCACCTAGAGGACTCTCAAACCATGAAAATCAAGATTCTCTGGTCTGATAAAAACCAAAATTGAACTTTTTGGCCTGAATACCAAGCGTCACATCTGGAGGAAACCAGGCACCACTCATCACCTGGCTAATACCATCCCTACAGTGAAGCATGGCGGTGGCAGCATCATGATGTGGGGATGTTTTTCAGCAGCGGGAACGGGGCGACTAGTATTGATAGAGGGAAAGATTAATGCAGCTAAGTACACTGAGATCCTTGAAAAAAAACCTGCTCCAGAGCGCTCTGGACCTCAGACTGGGGCGAAGGTTTACCTTCCAACATGACAACGACCCGAAGCACACAGCCAAGAGAACAAAGGAGTGGCTTCGGAGAAAGTCTGTGCATGTCCTTGAGTGGCCCAGCCAGAGCCCAGACCTGAATCCAATTGAACATCTGTGGAAAGAGCTGAAAATGGCTGTGTACCGATGATCCCCATCCAACCTGACGGAGCTTGCAAGGATATGCCAAGAGGAATGGGCAAATATGTCCAGAAACAAGTTTGCCAAGCTCGTAGCTTCTTTCCCAAGACGCCTTGAAGTTGTAATCACTGCCAAAGGTGCAGCAACCGTATTAGGCTAATGGTGTGTACAGATATGTAACCCCTAAATAACCTATTTTTGTCAGTAAAATAAAATTGCATATTTTTAAAAACCTGTTTTCACTTCGTCATTATTGGCTATTGTGTGTAGATGTTTGAGGCAAAAAATTAACTCAATCTATTGTAGTATAAGTCTGTAACGTAATAAAATGTGGAGAAGGTGAAAGGGGTGTGCAGACTTTCCGGGCTGTCCCATACTGGTGACAGAGGGTATGGGGGTGAGGTTGTGCTTTATGATTTGGTTGTATGGATTTCCACAAGGCTTGGTATCATGGCTGAATCATACAGGGATTTGATTTTTGGGACTAATGAATAGCACTATTGCTGAGGGATAGAGGGGGTACATGGTGAATGCTCTGCAGTAGCCCAGGAAGGAGTGATGGTGCCTTTGCTCTGTATCCATTTGATAAGGAAACGCAGGATAAGCTGAGACATGGAGAGCTGAGATGCTGCCACATTCCTTGTGTTTCTTAAGGATTTGCGGTTTCAGTAATGTATTCATTTTTTTCCAGTACTTTAGCTTTCCACTAAAATCTGTAGATTTTTTTTCTCTCTAGTTTAGAACCAATTGGTTTTGGGGATAATGCGTGTCGTGGAATCCCACTTGAATTAAACGATGGTTGAATTACAGATCATTTTTTTCAAGTTTATTTAGCATTCAAATCCTTTCTCTGCATTCATTATGAGTGATCACTCTATTCATTAAGGGATCACTGTTTAAGATGTGTGCTGTACATTTAATAAAATGAGCTCATCTTACGACTAGCTGAAACTGTGTATATACATCCCAGATATTAATTAATATAGCATCATATAGTGCAGGCAAGCAGCTCAATGGCAGAGGGGATAATGGGCACCTCTGACATCATGCCATTGGAGATTACAGATGCGCTAGGGGACGAGAAACGGTTTCTAAACCAGTTCATAAAGTTAACAAAACTGCATTATGAAATAAGAGGTGTCAGCTGGCCCTATAGAATTCCTTCTCTGCATCCAGAAGGTGCTTAGGGATCCGTAACGAGGTGCGTAATGTTAAATACCCTTCGAGTGCCCGGCATTCATAAATCCAGTCTGGTCTGGATGGATTAATTTACGTATCACAGGCTCCAGTCTGGGGGCGAAGGCGTAGCAAATTATCTTAATGTCACAGTTAAGAACTGACAGGGGCTGGCAGCTTAGAACAGAGCGATTTGTCCTTATTCTTTTTAACTATAATTAATGCAGAGTTCATGTAATATGGGAGCTTGCTCAGATGGCTTCCATGTCAAAAAATAATTGGGGTAAAATGAGAGCAAAATGTCCAAAAGAACTCTGCAGGAAATCTGCTTTGTATAATTACTTGTATATTTCAGTTTTTAATACACTTATTACATTTATTTATTTTGCTTTATTCAATTTGGAATCAGCAAATGTGAATCTGAAAAGCGGGCTGTGCTACCCACGCCTGCCTGCAGCTGAAGCATGTAGACTCTACAGGGGAGTCTGTGACTATTTCACACCCAACAAGTCACACAGTACTACAGGAGAGCTAGTGACTATTTCACACCAAGCAAGTCACATAGTACGACAGGAGAGCTAGTGACTATTTCACACCAAACAAGTCACATAGTACTACAGGAGAGCTAGTGACTATTTCACACCCAACAAGTCACACAGTACTACAGGAGAGCTAGTGACTATTTCACACCAAACAAGTCACATAGTACTACAGGAGAGCTAGTGACTATTTCACACCAAACAAGTCACATAGTACTACAGGAGAGCTAGTGACTATTTCACACCCAACAAGTCACATAGTACTACAGGAGAGCTAGTGACTATTTCACACCAAACAAGTCACATAGTACTACAGGAGAGCTAGTGACTATTTCACACCCAACAAGTCACATAGTACTACAGGAGAGCTAATGACTATTTTACACTAAACAAGTCACACAGTACTACAGGAGAGCTAGTGACTATTTCACACCCAACAAGTCACATAGTACTACAGGAGAGCTAATGACTATTTTACACTAAACAAGTCACACAGTACTACAGGAGAGCTAGTGACTATTTCACACCCAACAAGTCACACAGTACTACAGGAGAGCTAGTAACTATTTCACACCCAACAAGTCATAGTATTACAGGACAGCCAGTGACTATTTCACACCCAACATTCACCAACGTTTTCTTTAGTTTGTTCAAACATTCAGGTGTACCAACTATGGAAGTGTGGTACACCTGAAATTACAAAGAGCTTCCCATCATTCTGAAGAATCACGATATCCTTCTTTGAAGGACAATAAACTGGAAACCGGCAGACACATACTTTAGATTGATGTCGGACAAAGAGGAATCACCCTTCTGATCGCGACTCTAAACCAGTTTTTGTTTTTTGGATCGGGGGGGGGGGCATAGAGGTAGCTGTATGTAGGGCACAGTTGGAGAGTGGGGGCACACTGGGGGCTTACCTTCAGGGCTGTAGGGGGACAGGGGCCCCAAGAGGCGGTTCGGTCTGCAGATAACGGAATTGCACTCAAGAGTGAGCGGCGGCCTGGAAAACCCAAGAATGACAACAAATACAGAAAAGCGTTTATTTTAAACCAGAGTCTGTGCCGCCATTTGAAGCTTTTACTTTAACAATGTGTGTGAATTCTGTCAACTTGATAAGTTAACCATTTTGTCTGTTCTTTTGTGTGTTTAAAATTCCGATGTCTGAGTTTTCCATCTGACGTCAGTCTTTCTTCAACCCGACTTCCCCAAAATTATGGGACAGCTGATACTCTACCTGCAGTGGAAACTGAGCTGCTCTTTAAAGGAAACAGAGAGGAAAACAGTGGGGTTCCGCTCACATGATTATCAGAGATACAGCTCCATAATTAGGCATTCACCTTGCAGGAAAGCCGTTATCTATGTCTCCGTTTTCACACCACACACACACAAAAAAACATTTTGTACTGAATCATCTGCTAATGAGAGTTTCTTACCGTTAATGTTAATTATGTCCTCCTGTATTTTCTAAATTGTGTTAATTTTGTTCTCCTCACGGTTTTAATGTTGTGTCAATTTTGTGTTACTCACACAGTTTTCACGTTGTGTTAATTTTGGTCTCTTCACATGGTTTTGATAATTATGTTCTCGTCACGCAGACTCAGTTTGTACCCATTCGGAGGACCCAATTTGTCTCAAAAACTGTGACTCAAATACCGTGTGGTCAGAAGACATTCTGACTGATGCTAAAACAGCCATTTTGTCAGTCCACTGAATCCGAATCATCAGCTCAATCAACCAGCATAAAGCGTTTCCAAAATTGAGCTTTATAGTCCAGACAGTGTCACTGGAACCAGGGGAGAGCTGAAAGCAAGAGGCCGAAGACACACTGAGCCTGTGGTTTGTGTCTGTGTCAAAGAGCTTTGACCTTTTTAATAAGACACAGCCATGTATTTTATTCCTATCCATATACTTTTTCTCTCTGACACCCCCCTCCCTCTCTCTCCCTCTCACTCAATCTCTCCATCCCTCTCTCCCTCTCTCAATCTCTCTCCCCCCTCTCCCGCTCTTTCTCTTTCCCTCCCTCCCTCTCTCACTCTCACTCAATCTCTCTCTCACTCCTCACCTGCTCTCCCTCTCTTTCCCTCCCTCACACTCTCACTCAATATCTCTCTCCTCCCTCTCCCTCACTATCCCTCTCTCTCTCCCTCCCTCCCTCCCTCACACTCTCACTCAATATCTCTCCCACCCCTCTCCCTCTTTTCCTCCCGCTCTCTCCCTCCCTCTCCCTTTCTCTCTCCCTCTCTCTCTCCCACCGTCTCTTTTTCCCCAGTGATAAAACCACAGCACCTTCCCGTGTGGCAGAGGGCCAGTGTTTACCATGCGCGAGCAGAGGCATGTGACACATAAAGGCAGATGGGCTTGACATAATAACAGCCTGTAGATCGCGGAGCCATCTGTCTGTTGCGCTGTCAAAAAGTGTTTAACAACAGGTTTAAACCAATAACTACTGGGAATTACGCATTTGAAAAACAGCGCGTACGGTAGCAGACGCAGGAAGGGGCGACGGAAGCGGGCCCGCCTCCTTGCTAAAATAAATCTGTAACTTTTGTGAAGCTGTGTGAACAATGCTGTGCGTCAGCGGGCATCTCCCGTCTACAGATCGGCTGACAGAAGGCTAAGAACTCACCCTGCCAAATAAAGCCAAATGTGCCCCTCCTCTGCCACCCTGCCCCCAGGGGGATAAAGCCAAACATGCCCCTCCTCTGCCACCCTGCCCCCAGGGGGATAAAGCCAAACGTGCCCCTCCTCTGCCACCCTGCCCCCAGGGGGATAAAGCCAAACGTGCCCCTCCTCTGCCACCCTGCCCCCAGGGGGATAAAGCCAAACGTGCCCCTCCTCTGCCACCCTGCCCCCAGGGGGATAAAGCCAAACGTGCCCCTCCGCTGCCACCCTGCCCCCAGGGGGATAAAGCCAAACGTGCCCCTCCTCTGCCACCCTGCCCCCAGGGGGATAAAGCCAAACGTGCCCCTCCTCTGCCACCCTGCCCCCAGGGGGATAAAGCCAAACGTGCCCCTCCTCCGCCACCCTCCACCCCAGGTGGCGATCGGAAAAGTGATGCTGCAGTTTGGGATATTACTTTCCTGCGATCACAACGTTTCGAGCAAATGTTTTCCTGTATTATGTTATAGATCAGTGGTTGAGTTGGCTTCAATCACAGTGTCAGATTGGAGCCCCATCTATATGAGATCACGATTCGTAACTAAGACGTAACTGACCGTTTGTTTATTCGCAAAGCACATCCGTGAAAATTAGGGCGGACTCATCTCACATCAGAGCGCTAACCTGGTCAGGCTCATAGTGCCATAAGGTAAGACTCCCTGTCATGGTCAAAGGCTCGAACCTGTGACAGTCCTACCCAGCCTCTCAACCCACCAGGGGTGGTGCATAGAACACTCACCATGCATCAGTTGAGACGGAAAAGGGGAAACTAGGGAGAAGCTAAACAGGTTTAGCGTGCGAGGTCCTGGGTCATTGTTGTAACCACGGTGACTTGGGACCTTGGCTTAATGTCTCATCTTAAATATGGCGCCCTCTACTGTACGGCGTCTCCATCACTGGGGCGCTGGATTTTCTTCCCTTTCCAACAGCAACTTGGTTTCCCCAGAAGGTAAAAAAATAACAAAGTTCTGATTAAAATGATAGTTAAATCATGTCAAACAGTAAAAGATGCATCTCTCAGCAGGTAATTGGATAGAGGCCCTGCCTGTTTAGATCTGCACAAATCAGATGCTGGGAAAGAAATCCTAGAGGGAGGACCACAGGGACAGGTGGTCCAATCCCTCGAACCCCAGGCCTTAGATCAACTGCACTTCCATTAGTCTATTAAGCCCTCGCTCTGCATGCTTAATCACTCCACTCTCGCCTCCATTATGGAAATTAATTATCTTTCATCCACAGCAGCAGGCAAAAAGAAGATTAAACGGATTTTGGGAAAAGTATACGATAAGACAAACCATCTACTAATTATTCATCAGGGTTTCAGGTTGATTTTTCACCGATTTTGGTGGGAAATGCATTAAGGAACTCCGTCTACAAGCTGTAATAATTAACATTGGGAGCAGCGGTTGAATATCAAGACGTACTAATTGTTTTAAATGCTTTTCAGAATATGCCAGGGCATCCGCCTTTATGAGCCAATTTTTCTAGGCAGCCGTTGGTCATCAATCATGTCTAAGACTGGCTTGTGTTCACTTACTGCAGACTCCACCACTGACCAAGAAGAGTGAACTCCACTGGGTGGAGATAAACGCAGTGAGCATTAAGAGTGAACTCCACTGGGTGGAGATAAACGCAGTGAGCATTAAGAGTGAACTCCACTGGGTGGAGATAAACGCAGTGAGCATTAAGAGTGAACTCCACTGGGTGGAGATAAACGCAGTGAGCATTAAGAGTGAACTCCACTGGGTGGAGATAAACGCAGTGAGCATTAAGAGTGAACTCCACTGGGTGGAGATAAACGCAGTGAGCATTAAGAGTGAACTCCACTGGGTGGAGATAAACGCAGTGAGCATTAAGAGTGAACTCCACTGGGTGGAGATAAAGGCAGTGAGCATTAAGAGTGAACTCCACTGGGTGGAGATAAACACAGTGAGCATTAAGAGTGAACTCCACTGGGTGGAGATAAACGCAGTGAGCATTAAGAGTGAACTCCACTGGGTGGAGATAAAGGCAGTGAGCATTAAGAGTGAACTCCACTGGGTGGAGATAAACGCAGTGAGCATTAAGAGTGAACTCCACTGGGTGGAGATAAACACAGTGAGCATTAAGAGTGAACTCCACTGGGTGGAGATAAACGCAGTGAGCATTAAGAGTGAACTCCACTGGGTGGAGATAAACGCAGTGAGCATTAAGAGTGAACTCCACTGGGTGGAGATAAACGCAGTGAGCATTAAGAGTGAACTCCACTGGGTGGAGATAAACGCAGTGAGCATTAAGAGTGAACTCCACTGGGTGGAGATAAACGCAGTGAGCATTAAGAGTGAACTCCACTGGGTGGAGATAAACGCAGTGAGCATTAAGAGTGAACTCCACTGGGTGGAGATAAACGCAGTGAGCATTAAGAGTGAACTCCACTGGGTGGAGATAAACGCAGTGAGCATTAAGAGTGAACTCCACTGGGTGGAGATAAACGCAGTGAGCATTAAGAGTGAACTCCACTGGGTGGAGATAAACGCAGTGAGCATTAAGAGTGAACTCCACTGGGTGGAGATAAAGGCAGTGAGCATTAAGAGTGAACTCCACTGGGTGGAGATAAAGGCAGTGAGCATTAAGAGTGAACTCCACTGGGTGGAGATAAACGCAGTGAGCATTAAGAGTGAACTCCACTGGGTGGAGATAAACGCAGTGAGCATTAAGAGTGAACTCCACTGGGTGGAGATAAACGCAGTGAGCATTAAGAGTGAACTCCACTGGGTGGAGATAAACGCAGTGAGCATTAAGAGTGAACTCCACTGGGTGGAGATAAACGCAGTGAGCATTAAGAGTGAACTCCACTGGGTGGAGATAAACGCAGTGAGCATTAAGAGTGAACTCCACTGGGTGGAGATAAACGCAGTGAGCATTAAGAGTGAACTCCACTGGGTGGAGATAAACGCAGTGAGCATTAAGAGTGAACTCCACTGGGTGGAGATAAACGCAGTGAGCATTAAGAGTGAACTCCACTGGGTGGAGATAAACGCAGTGAGCATTAAGAGTGAACTCCACTGGGTGGAGATAAACGCAGTGAGCATTAAGAGTGAACTCCACTGGGTGGAGATAAACGCAGTGAGCATTAAGAGTGAACTCCACTGGGTGGAGATAAACGCAGTGAGCATTAAGAGTGAACTCCACTGGGTGGAGATAAACGCAAAATAGCGTCCGCTGAATGCCTAAAATGTAAAGATGGTTCATGGTCACAGTGTTGTACAGTACGGTATAGTATTGTACAGGAGCATAATATTTGATACTTATCCCACGTGAAACAAAAGGGGGCAATAGCTGTTCCTCGTGATTCTAATTTAATTTCTCTGCGCTTGAATCACTTTGTGCTCGCCAACTATTTTACGAGTCGCCAAATAAACACCAACGATCGTCGTCTGGACTCAATCTGCAGTGGCTGCTGCTCTGTGCTCAGAGAGACACTCAAGTGTTATTTCACTGTTATTATTTTCGCCTCTTTCACTCTGAAGTAAGATCATGAGCACTTTTTCAGCTCAGAGGGCTTCACAAACGAAGGGAGGAGACTCACCTGAAACACCTGTGTGATGCATGGCAGCCATTTTATACAGGTTATTAAAAGGCTATTAAGAGGCTATAAAGTAAACTGGGGCTAATTAGGGGGCTAGACTGAGAGAGACTGACCCTGGCCACAAGTAGCCACCAAGCTCGTGACCTGGCACACAGGCTATAGCTACTAGGTAGTCATGTGACCTGCATTAGAAATCCCTAGATCCCGAGACAGGTATTACTTTTTACAAATTTTAAGCCATATTTTCTCCCAGTTTGGGATGCCCATCTGTACATGTCTCTTCTCATCCATCGGTGTGAATCCCTGTGTCAATCTGGGGCAGCGCAGACAAGCCAACGCTCTCCTCAGAAACACACATCAAGTCTCTGCTTCCTTTCACTCCACAGTCCACACCAGTCACACAGACACTTCAGGATGAAGACACTGCCACCTGCCACTCAGTACAGGCCTGAATCTGCGATTAGACATTCCATAAATGGAAAAAAAGAAAGAAAAGGCTGTAAGAATGTGTGTGTGTGTGTGTGTGGGGGGGGGTGGGATAATTATCTTTTTCCATTTGATCTATTTTTGAACACATTTGAAGTCGCAGTCTTTGTTGTGTTTGTTATTACAAAAGGCTCTGTCCATGTGATTTCTCAGGGGCACCACTCACACTGTCCTAATTTATGAAACACTGCATTCAAATTCAGAAAACTCATGCATATTCACATTTACATTAAGCCTTTATACACCAGTGCAAAGACACAAACAATCAAGGAAAAAAACTCTGCCACTGATGCGCGTTTGTCTGTCTGTGGCAAGCTGGTGTCTGCCGCTCGCTAAAAACAGTGAGGGTCACTCCAGCCTTTCTACCGGTTTCTGTCCGTTCTGACGGTCCTCAGCAGGCAGAACGCTAATAAATCCACCCCTTCAGGCTCGTTCACCCTTACCAGCCGAGCCGTGTAATTTCCGTGTAATTTCCCCCGTGCGTGTCAATAATATCCATCAACTTTGTTGCGACACAAATCATTTCTGCTTGATCATTTGACTGGACAAATATTTCACATCCAAATACTGTCAAAAGTTACAGCCATTTCACAAGGCAAAATGTTTCGCAGATAGCATGTGTATTCTGCACTTGAATATGGCTTGGTGCATCTCTCCTTCTCAAATAAAAACATTTGTTCGGCTGTTTAGAATGGATGGAGGACGATGAAAAACATCAACAAAACACAGAATTTTTAATGTGTGGAAGGAAAAAGAAGTGGTGCTGACATAATTAGGGCCAGTAATTGTCTGTTAAAACAGACACAAGGCCCTTCTCTTTAGCAGCAACGCAGCTTAATGAGCATCATTAACATGCATGAGGCCTTACAAAAGCACACAAAGAAAATCATTCCCCCATGCAAAACATGAGCACAATCAAAACATAAAATGCACAACCTACTGAAATATTAAAAAACAGACTGAGAGCATATGTAACAACTTTGCAAATTAAGTCAAATGTATTGAAAGCCATGATATGAAAACCAATTTAATATATATTACAGAGAAAGAGAAATGAGAACATCTTGTTCTGCGTGACTCCCTGCATGAATTTCACAGGTTATCGCTGCCAAATGGATCAAAACTGTGATCCGTTCAGGAGGCAACGTGCATATCTGAGCAGATGGTGACGCACAACTTCAAGATGGCTTCAAAACTTGCAGTCGTCAGCTGCCAGCTGAAAAAAATGCTGGAAAAGCTTAGCGAGCATTTCAGGTGTCTGAACAGCGGGAGTCCTACGCTGCGATACAGCACTCACTTCAAGAACAGATGCGTGTGTCCATGACAAGGAAAAATACCGAGCACACCCAAAAGCATTTACAAGAGTGCAACCCTTATAGGAAGAGGAGGAGGAGGAGGAGGAGAAGGAGGAGGAAGAGGAGCAGGGGCAGGAGAAGGAGGTGAAAGAGAAGAATAATAAGTACACAATATTTAAATGCTGTAAGAATAACTGAGAATGTCAATGGGGCAGCGCAACAGACAAACAAAAAGTTTGCGGGATGTTCATTGTGGTCTAGTTCGCTTGTGAGACATCGATAATGAGATAGTGACTATGCTCACCAAGAACCAAAGTTTGAATTCTGAATAGATACAGACTACGTTCATTTTGTGAGAGTGCTTTCGTGTACGCCAGGTTGAAAGTGCACCAGCACAGGAACCTCGTTTGTCAGTACGGCCTGTCCTACGTGCTCTGATTTGAGGGGCAGAGCCGTGACCTCACACTGGAAATGTCAAACCAAACCTGCCGTTTTCTCCCTACAGGTTTCCACCACATCGCTAATAACAACGGCACCTTCAGAAGGTCGGGCCTGGGCTCTGACAGGGGGGCGGGCCGATTCTGTCCGAGCGGGCTGTCAGTGCACGCCCCCGCCCGGGCTGACCCCCTGAAATTCGGTGACTCAGACCCACAGACCGCTCCCTCTGACAGGAAGGACTGCAGACAAACTGGCAGCCGCACTCCAGCTGTGAATTAATGCGGCTCGCTCATCTCCACGCCAATTTACAAAGCAATTAGACCCAAGGATCTGTATGCTGGAAGGAGGACAAAGTAAATTACTGCTGTACATCTCTGATGAGCTGCCTTGCTTTTCTCCCTCTCCATCTCTCTCAATACATCTCTCTCTCTGTCTCTCTCCGTTCCCCTCAGTCTCTCTCTCTAGATTATTTCAGAAACATGCATTTGTGTTTAATCTGTGAACACATGTTGGTGATGCGGTAGGTTTAGAGGGCTAATGAGGTCAGGCGTCCAAGGGCCACCCGAATGGTCTCTCTCGTGGGAGACAGTAAGAGCGGTGTCTCTCCGGCAACCTTTGCCTTCTGAAGTCAGAACTCGATTGTTTAGAGCACGCGTGTAGAGAGCACATGGTCATAGTCCGCCAGCAGTGACACACAAACCACACTCTGGGTGTACAGGCTAGAGAGCTCGCACATGAAGCTATCAAATTTAGATTTATTGGACCCTGGATGACACATTTCTGTGCACTTTAACCATGTGTACTCTCACATTACAGCCCTTTTCATTGGCCACTTGCCACCTGTACGTGAAATTGATAACCAGTCTAAGAGCATGACTGACTGATGGCCTAAGATCTAATACAGGGTAGGGATGAGTGTAAGATACAGCCATCAATCCTGCAGCCAGTGTAAATATAACATCAACTCAATGAGTCCAGTACTTTCTATAGTGCTTGTAGTTGATATAGGGTTTATGGTGCATGTGCTTGGTAGCAGTTCATAATACCCATTAGGTTTGACTTAATGGTACAGTCAGCTCGGTCATTCAGATGAGCAGCCTTGCTGCAAGGCACAAGTGTAGTGCCTCGCCCTGAATTCCAACCCGGGTTTAAGTATCGTCTCTTTATCGTCGCACCGTCACTGCTGTTCTCGGGGAAAGCGCCGTCGACTAGTTGAGATTTGATTAACGCCAACAGCCGTTAAAGACTGAGAGCTGAAAGGATTGGAAGCAGGAGATTTAATTAGCACCCCTGTCACAACACAGCATGTTTTTTTTCATTCCATTCACAGCTTCATACTAATGCCTCCTGCAATATACCTTGTAAAAAATAAATAAACAAATAAATATTCGCCGTGCGAAACGCAACAGGGACAGCCTGTGGTTATGATATGAATGTCATCCACCTTACCGCCCCTTTACTGGGCTTCTTAGCAGGTGGCCAACGGTCACGTCCTTCACAATATCCTTCAATAGCCCCCGACCATTACTTTTCCGCATGACTTAGCGTTGCCGGCCAATAGTAATGATGATGAGGGCCGCTGGGAAGGGCGGGAGACGCCCAAGCGTTTTATCGCCGTTTGCCTGTGAGGCGAGCGTGGGTGAGGGGGGGCAGCCCGCAGAGCCTCCCCGCGTGGCAACCCCCTTCCCACCGCCGAGACTCCGCTCTGACCTCAGAGGCGTGAACCCGACGGCACGCTCCACGGCGCATTAAACCTTAATGAATTAATGCCCCTGCATTAGAGAACCCGCGAGTTAGGGTGGGGATATAATCTTTATGGGTGTGTTGCATTAAACACGGCCCCCGCCTAGAGAGAGAGAGAGTGAGAGAGAAAGAGCGAGCCCCTGTGCTCTGACCGCATTGATTTCCGCGATCGTTTTCAAAGCCGGCGCAAATTTTGTCAGCGAGGACCGCATCCTTTATTTTATGTGTTGGGGGGGGCATGGGCGGCGGATATTAAGTCACAAAAGCATATCTAAACCTGGAGCCGTTTAATGAATGCTAAAGAAATCACCGCCCCACAGAGAGGCCGTTCGGCATGTGAAAGGCAGCTCAGCACGGACATGCTTCTCTTTCGCTTTCTTCTCTCGCTCCAATTACGAGTTTCCACACCCGCGTGCTTGCAGCAGAAGGGGAGAGGATATTGTTTCTACGACCTATCGGGAAATTAATTCATCTGGCTATAGTGTCTCAATTATTACAGTGACACCGGGGTTAATTGACTAATCTGTGTTGCCGCACCGGCGTCACAACGGAATTCCCCACGCAATCTGTTCTATAAATGGGAACCGGGATCAACATGTTAGAGGAAAACGCTTTGACCTAAATGAAGTTCTCCCCCCAAACCCTCCACACGTACAAAAACAGTCACTTCTTGACAGCGGCAAGCTCAGGAAAACACCTTAAGTGGAATGGCAGGGACTACCTATTTTTCTATGGCTATGACTCAGACACATACAGTGTTAGCTATTTGGGTGTGCATTATTAAAAACTACCTCACTCAGGTGTTCCATATTACATTACAGTCATTTAGCAGACGCTTTTATCCAAAGCGACGTACAGTAAGTGCATATAGAAAGGTCATCGAAGTAACTACACAACAGATAAGAAAGCACATTCTTCCCATACAGTATCAGCTATCCCTAGTAACGAACACAGTGCAGTTCACAGTGAACTGGGTAAATCATCTCTACTACAATGCTATTCTAAATAGTATAAACTTGAGTACACAGTTCAACAAGAAGACATACCATGAGGTCCTAGATAAGTATTAGTCCAGGTGGAGCCTGAAAAGGTGTGTTTTCAGGCCACGACGGAAAGCAGGCAGGGTTGGTATTGAGCGTAGGGGAATGGGAAGTTCGTTCCACCACTGGGGAGCTAGGGTGGAAAAGCTCCGCGGTCGGGAGGAGCGGGCGCCATTGACACGGATGGGGGGAAGTGCGAGGCGCCCTGCTGTAGAAGAGCGAAGCGGTCGAGCAGGAACATAGGTCTGGATCAGGTCCTGCAGGTAGACGGGGCCTGTCCTATTAGCTGCAGTGTGGGCCAGGGTCAGAACTTTGAACCTGATCCTAGCTGCAACTGGCAGCCAGTGGAGTGACCTCAACAGGGGGGTGACATGTGAGTATTTCGGGAGGTTGAACACAAGCCGGGCAGCTGCGTTCTGGATCAGTTGAAGAGGGAGTATGGCGCAGGCTGGTAAGCTTGCGAGCAGGGAGTTGCAGTAGTCCAGGCGTGAGGTGACCATAGTCTGGACCAGAAGCTGGTACTTCCAGCTTAGCTGTGAGTTGGTGCAAAGTTGAAAACTCACGATCTGGAATCGAACCGTAGCCCTGACCGTGCCAACTGTGGTCAGGAGTCTCACAGCCACATAGGGCCATGTGTGTAGAGAAAGAGGGGGTTACGGTCCGCGGAGTTTCTCACGACAAGCGCATCTTCCTGTCGATTCCTCTGTCTGCCTGCCTACACCGACTGCACAAGATATATCCTCCTCCAGCTGGAGGACTGCGCAGCTCAGCGGGTGGACTGAGCGACTGCGTAGCTGTGCAGATCACTAGCCTGTGGAGTGTACTAGCCTCTGAGACAAAGGGTGAAATAACTGGTGAATAAAAATAACTCATTAAATCATGAGGCAAACCTGTATTTCCATTTCATTATAACAGACAACTGTAAACCTGTTTCAACCTGTTCCAACTGATCCAACCCTGTGTTCTAATCTTATACTGCCCTCCGTTAGTCAACTTAATCATTTACCTTCATCTCATTAGCTACACAAGCCGTGATGTTCACTCCATGGCATCTTTCTCCTGTCATCACTGTTAAATAAAATTGAGAAAAACAACTTATTGTATTCTTAGCCCACATATTCTACTGAATCTGGTTGTGCTATATTAAAAACATCTGACATATCTATTGAAGCAGTCCTTAATTCCTTTGATAAGTATAATTAGTCTGCGTGTGAAACATGCCAAGGCTCCATTGTTGATCATTGGGATAACTTATTGTTGCGGCTGTCCTCCGGGTTCCTACAGCGACAGGCATTTTGTCACGTTATTAAAACTGCATCCACGTTGAGTTGCTTTGTACAGGCACTTTCTGATATATCAAGCAAGTTAAAAAAAAACTAGCTCTCCTTATTAACTAACATCAGTACAATTCTGAGGCTAATTTGTATCTATGTTGGCTGATTCGAAAAAGGCAAAGTAAACACACAAGTTCTTCAGTTATTTCCAACTAGGTAGCAAGCTTGCTCCCAGAAACATAGCTGTTGCTTCCATACCTGTTCCCAGATATAACCCTGAAGAGGAAAAATTCAGCCTCTATTTTGGAGAAAGGTAGGCAGCTGTGACCCTTTAAACAGGAGACACTTTGATATCTGTGTTTCAGAATAATGTCAGCCTGCTTCGCTATTTTTTCCTGTTTGATCCACGTTTGTTAATGACGGGATGAAACACAATGCTTCCGGAATGACGGCGAGAAAAACATTTTTTTCGAACAAACAGCCATTTCCTGCAGATTACAGATTTATGGTGGTGTTCTTGATCTTTCATAAACGACTCTCTCCTCATTCTTAAAATGCAGCGCAGCAGTACTTTGGCCTTGTTAGGTGTTCAGCAAGGATGCAAAAGCTACGGCCGATTTTAATAATTTAACAGGAAGTTGTTTAGCGTTTTTAATCCTACAGGTTTTATTTCAGGATTTAGTTATTTTCCTGTGACCTTTTACAGTCGCGCGGCCAATCCGCTGCCGGGGTAACCGCTGTGACAGATCGTCCCGTCGCTGGGGACACGGCCCGTCCCTCAACAGAGAGGACACAGCCCACATCAGTGGACACAGGTTTGAGAATGTCACCGGCGTCCTGGGAGAGAACGCTCGGCAGCGACGGAGGCCAGGATCTCGAGCGGGGGGGGGGGTTGCCGTTCAGTGATCTGCCATTAATTAGACGACCAATCAACCATCTCCGTAACAGTCTCTACCGCTCAGGATACACCAGGTGTTCAGTGGGAAAGACCATTGGAGAGGAGATGGGGAGGGGAGCAGACAGGGCCGCTGTGCACTGCTCTATGCAGATTTGGGGAATGGGGTGAGCCTCAGCATTGGTAATTACATGGAAGAACATGGACAAAAATATCACATATAATCACCGCTATTCATTCAGCAGAAGCTCTGATCCAGAGCAACGCACACGGCTTAAATGTTTTTTTACGCAAAGCACTAACCGCTCACATTGCTAAACTCATGCAACCAAGCAGGTGTACAACTGCACCCTCTCACCTGGGGAGAGACCACTCACTGGCTGGTCATCAAACCCATTTATTCTATAAGCAGTGGGTCAGTGGCTCCATTCTTTCTGTTTGGTTTGTAGTGAGAGAGTAAGGTCTCCATTCACTTTGTCACATCAGAAAGATCAGCTGCCGCTCCATGTAAACCGGTGTTTACACCAACAGTGAAAAACAGCATCGCATCACTGAGAAATACAGGGTCAGTACAATGACCGGGTAACACAGAATAAACGTGTTTCCATTCTTCTACTTTTGTTCTGTGCACCCTCTAGGCAGATAGAGCACGAGCGTGAGACGGCACCAGACCAGCGCAAATCCATCAACCTTCCTTTACTTTTAGTGACTCCTCAGGGCAGGGGGTGCAAGCTGGTCAAAAAACATCAAAATAAAAAAAGAGATCAGCGTCGCTCCAAAATCTACTGAGAGGGGAGGAAATTCAGCGCCCGTCCCAGAGCACATAGGGGAAGTGCATCACTGCAATCACATGGTATGGAAATTAAGAGGAAGGCACTAAGCATGTGCCAGAGTTAGTGCTCGCTAACGCCGAGCGCCTGAGGGAAACCCAGGGAAAGGGCAAAGCTGGACAGGCCCCGCCCATATGACACAATATTACATATCAAATACTATTTATGCAGAACAGGTTTTGAGATTTACTGCTGAAAAGAGCACTGTAGCTCTAAACCCAAAACATACAGAAACACACTCCTCAACCTCATCTCAGATCAAGGGAAATTCCAGCAAGGGTTTGGATTACGTACCCAACGGTTACCCAACATCACTCTAAATGCAGCTAGACTTCTGGGTGTCATCAGTCGTCTTAGTCCAGAACTGACGTGGTAATTGCGTTAAATCTGATGACGACGGGAAAAATAAAGTCGTTTATGGTTTCCTGGCAGCTGGCAGTGGGAGATATGAAGACTGGGTCACACTTCATGTCCAGGTGCACGTGCAAGAGTCACAACTTGTGTAGCATGCACACAGGTCTCAGACAACAAGAGAGCAGGAGACATGGCTGTTTTAGCATCTGCAGCTCTCTAAACAGTTCCTGCATTGCCTGGTTGTGGCGGGCTAACAACCAAAAAAGGTAAGGCATGTCAGGGTTCGCATTCCCTTTTCTTTCCCGCCATGGCAACCGTTACCAGGGTTCTGATTTACGAGGAGGTGAGCCATATTTCTGTCACTTTTATTATGGAAGTAAATATTGGAATACTGAAGTTTACAGCCCTTGCTGCGGGTGATTGTAAATGGCATTTTGGGCGCCAACGGTCTGCGTGGATTTGGGTTCTTGTGCAGAAAAATAGTGAGAGAGAGAGAGAGAGAGAGAGAGAGAGGTGACATGTCGTGTCAATGATCAAGCTGTGTATAGCTCAGGGAGGTCCACTTTTTAAGCCAATCACAATGATAGGCTGGAACTGCAGCTGGTCCATAATGCTGAGCTGTTAGTTAACAGTACTAATATTAAATATTTGGCAGTTCCTGAAATAAACCAAACTTAAATATGTTATTAAATGTTATGAAATGCACCTAGAGTGTCAATCATTATTATCCCAACCATTAATTAACAGCATGAGGTATTGGCATAAAAATAAATGAAAATGTATTAGCATGTGAAAATGAACAATTAATTTGCTTTACAAGATAATGTAGAGATCCGCTGATAAATGAGCCTGCCGGAATAGAGGTTCCATTGCGCGTTTAAATGCTAAAGTTCCCAGTGAATGACATGTAATTTCTATCCAGTGGAAAGAGTTGGTGGCAGAGCCCTCCGATAGCCGTTATTATGACAGTGCTAACGTGTTGTCAGGAGCAGAGGTCGCATTATCAACATCTACGGAAGCATCTCATTCATCACCCTCACCTGACAACAACTGGCAGGAGAAGAGCCTCATCAGCGCCGTGGTGACACAGCGTGAAGGTTAACGCGCTTTAAAACATTTAAAAAAGCAGTCTTCCCTAATAATAATAATAATAATAATTAAAAAATAAACAGCCCACAATCCTGCAAACAATGGATTTAATTTTGCGTTTGGTAGTTTTGTCATAAAGCCGCAGTATTTTGCGTTCGGTAGTTTTGTCATAAAGCCGCAGTATTTTGCGTTTGGTAGTTTTGTCATAAAGCTGCAGTATTTTGCGTTTGGTCGTTTTGTCATAAAGCTGCAGTATTTTGCGTTTGGTAGTTTTGTCATAAAGCCGCATTATTTCACGTTTGGTAGTTTTGTCATAAAGCCGCATTATTTCACGTTTGGTAGTTTTGTCATAAAGCCGCAGTATTTCGCGTTTGGTAGTTTTGTCATAAAGCCGCAGTATTTCGCGTTTGGTAGTTTTGTCAAAAAGCCGCAGTATTTCGCGTTTGGTAGTTTTGTCATAAAGCCGCAGTATTTCGCGTTTGGTAGTTTTGTCATAAAGCCGCAGTATTTTGCGTTTGGTAGTTTTGTCATAAAGCTGCAGTATTTTGTGTTTGGTAGTTTAGTCATAAAGCTGCAGTATTTTGCGTTTGGTAGTTTTGTCATAAAGCCGCAGTATTTCGCGTTTGGTAGTTTTGTCATAAAGCCGCAGTATTTCGCGTTTGGTAGTTTTGTCATAAAGCCGCAGTATTTCGCGTTTGGTAGTTTTGTCATAAAGCTGCAGTATTTTGTGTTTGGTAGTTTAGTCATAAAGCTGCAGTATTTTGCGTTTGGTAGTTTTGTCATAAAGCTGCAGTATTTTGCGTTTGGTAGTTTTGTCATAAAGCTGCAGTATTTTGCGTTTGGTAGTTTTGTCATAAAGCCGCATTATTTCACGTTTGGTAGTTTTGTCATAAAGCCGCATTATTTCACGTTTGGTAGTTTTGTCATAAAGCCGCAGTATTTCGCGTTTGGTAGTTTTGTCATAAAGCCGCAGTATTTCGCGTTTGGTAGTTTTGTCATAAAGCCGCAGTATTTCGCGTTTGGTAGTTTTGTCATAAAGCCGCAGTATTTTGCGTTTGGTAGTTTTGTCATAAAGCTGCAGTATTTTGTGTTTGGTAGTTTAGTCATAAAGCCGCAGTATTTTGCGTTTGGTAGTTTTGTCATAAAGCCGCAGTATTTTGCGTTTGGTAGTTTTGTCATAAAGCCGCAGTATTTCGCGTTTGGTAGTTTTGTCATAAAGCCGCAGTATTTTGCGTTTGGCAGTTTTGTCATAAAGCCGCAGTATTTTGCGTTTGGTAGTTTTGTCATAAAGCCGCAGTATTTCGCGTTTGGTAGTTTTGTCATAAAGCCGCAGTATTTTGCGTTTGGTAGTTTTGTCATAAAGCCGCATTATTTCACGTTTGGTAGTTTTGTCATAAAGCCGCAGTATTTCGCGTTTGGTAGTTTTGTCATAAAGCCGCAGTATTTTGCGTTTGGTAGTTTTGTCATAAAGCTGCAGTATTTTGTGTTTGGTAGTTTAGTCATAAAGCTGCAGTATTTTGCGTTTGGTAGTTTTGTCATAAAGCCGCAGTATTTTGCGTTTGGTAGTTTTGTCATAAAGCCGCAGTATTTTGCGTTTGGTAGTTTTGTCATAAAGCCGCAGTATTTTGCGTTTGGTAGTTTTGTCATAAAGCCGCAGTATTTCTCGTTTGGTAGTTTTGTCATAAAGCCGCAGTATTTCTCGTTTGGTAGTTTTGTCATAAAGCCGCAGTATTTTGCGTTTGGTGGTTTTGTCATAAAGCCGCAGTAGAGTTTCAGAGCGGGACCAGATGAAAGTTGAAGTCGCTGTCTGTGGGCCTTTCACACAGACTGCTGTTGAAGACGGAGTGAATGCCAATTATGTCTTTGGACCTAGCACTGCAAGTAGGAGAGTTGAAAATATGACTGGGAAGTGGGGCAGGACGACTGGTGAGCGAGTCAAGGATGTTCCGGTAACACATTCTATGAATTACCCAAGAGTGCCTTCATAAGCACCTAAAAGACATTCATAAATGCTTATGTCAATAACCGCAAATAGGCATGTGGTGTCCGTGTCAATACGATAAGAGACAATCAAAGCATTATTTAAATAGTTTATTGAATTCAGCTCTATTGGATTAAAATCCCTTCTTTCCAGTATAATTGATGACAGTATTCATATGCATAACTAGGGCATTCCAAGTTTCTTTTTAAGGAAACATTACCAGGTAATTCATTAAAAACTTCAAAATGGAAAAACTTCAAATTAAGATTTGTTTCCCATGTTGATTAATTACAAAAAAAAAATTTTTTTGTCCTGCTACAGATTATTTTTCAACAGATCATTTTAATGATACTTCCAAGGATATCATTTTTATTTATTGCAATTCTCAAGTTGCTAAAAGTTCTGTAGGAAACGTGCATACGCTGCTCCCTAGACGACAAACACAGAATAACCACTCTTCATACAGTACGGAGCATTTTCTCCAGGGGAATGCTGAAAAACTAGGTACAGAGATGCAAGTTTCTAATACTGTTCCAAATGTCCCCGTTGTTTTTTTTTTGTTGTTTTTTTTTTAATTTATCTGCATTCACGCGTAGATTAATAAAATAATGTACTTTCTTCACATCTATAGTTTTTGTATTTTATAACATGGACAATAAAGTTATGTGACTCTGAACTTCTGAACAGTGTAATTAGTTGGGCACATAGGACTAAGCACATACAGGGGGTGGACAAAATATCAGAAACACCAGTTTTCCAGAAAACATGAAACATCTGCCATATGTTTGCTATGCAAAACCTCAACCTCTGTTCCTAACCTGATTATCTATGCTTATTTGTGAATCTTGTGCCACGTGTACATTTTATGCTAATCAACCATAATTGCCTGTTAGTCATATTTTTATGAAATGCTAATAAACTACATGTTACGTGCAAGTGTTGGATTCTAGACCAGTTTCAATGATCTTCTATTTTATTCAGCTGTTCACTTCCGGGTGTCCACTCCCCACAGCTGTGCAGAGGCGCACATCTCCGCTTGTCATGGACCAAAATGCACATTAGCTCTAAAGTGTTCTATCTTATTACTGACACAAAAGCAGCATTTAATTGGCAAATTAGTACTATTTGATAATAATATGATAAATGGCTAATTATAATAAATTATCAAACGAATAAAAAATTTAAAGAAATTTTTAAAAAATGTACACATGACATGTCATAAAAAAGTGTAGAAAATATAGGTAAGAGAAATGGGAGCAAGCATAACAGCTGTTTTATGTTAAATGAAAAACAGTTTTCGTGTTTCCGACACACTACTCCTGGGTTTCCTGTGGTGGACCCTCTGAAGCCTGTGATGCATTTTGACAGGCAAGTACCCGCCCAGTGACCGATGCCCAGCCAGGTATCTAAATATTCTCCTGTATTACCGCAGTATCTAAATATTCTCCTGTATTACCGCAGTATCTAAATATTCTCCTGTATTACCGCAGTATCTAAATATTCTCCTGTATTACCGCAGTATCTAAATATTCTCCTGTATTACCGCAGTATCTAAATATTCTCCTGTATTACCGCAGTATCTAAATATTCTCCTGTATTACCGCAGTATCTAAATATTCTCCTGTATTACCGCAGTATCTAAATATTCTCCTGTATTACCGCAGTATCTAAATATTCTCCTGTATTACCGCAGTATCTAAATATTCTCCTGTATTACCGCAGTATCTAAATATTCTCCTGTATTACCGCAGTATCTAAATATTCTACTGTATTACCGCAGTATCTAAATATTCTCCTGTATTACCGCAGTATCTAAATATTCTCCTGTATTACCGCAGTATCTAAATATTCTCCTGTATTACCGCAGTATCTAAATATTCTCCAGTATTACCGCAGTATCTAAATATTCTCCTGTATTACCGCAGTATCTAAATATTCTCCTGTATTACCGCAGTATCTAAATATTCTCCTGTATTACCGCAGTATCTAAATATTCTCCTGTATTACAGCAGTATCTAAATATTCTCCTGTATTACCGCAGTATCTAAATATTCTCCTGTATTACCGCAGTATCTAAATATTCTCCTGTATTACCGCAGTATCTAAATATTCTCCTGTATTACCGCAGTATCTAAATATTCTCCTGTATTACCGCAGTATCTAAATATTCTCCTGTATTACCGCAGTATCTAAATATTCTCCTGTATTACCGCAGTATTTCTCAATGAAGGTTATGCACAGGATGTGGGGAGGGATCATTTGTATTGATATGTCGAGCTGGCTGATGAAGGCCAAGAAGCAGCCATTCGCTCATTCCAGAACTCATACGTGACCTTAGGTGTGACAGCAAGGATGGCGGCGTCTGATTACTGGCAAATACGCTGACATAACTATATTACACCCTACAAAGACTAATGGTGTCGCAAAGCGGTTAGGACAAGGTCCCCTGGCTTCTGATTTCCAGGTTTGATTCATCCATTTAGCAGGCTGCTAAAGTCCCTTTGAGTCACACTTTAAAGGGCAGTGGTGGGTAACACAGTCTGCAAAGAAACAGCCATTTAACTAGAAACCCATAATTAAGAAATTAAAATGATTAATTATGGGTTAAATTGTCTAAATTCCAGAGCTGCTGGGCTCATCCTGCTAAGGCACTGTTTCAGTGGAAGAATGGCCTGGTACCATGGCAGTGCCACAGGGCGATGCACAAATGGCGCTAAAATACTATTTTTATAAATACCACGCATGGACTGTTATGGATTGCAGCAGTCGTGCAGGAAGGGGCATATTAGGCCACAAAGACGGAATTCAGTCTTATAGCGCACCAAGTCTCTCTAGAAAACTTCACTGCCTTAAATTCACCACATCTGCTGCCTTACACCACATCTGCCACCTCAAACGCACATCTGTCGCCTTAAATGCACCACATTTTTGATTTATTGATTGACATCTGCTGCCTTTGTACTTTACTTTACTTCCAGATATTAAGCACTCTTATCCAGAGGTACTTTTTATTTTTTTATTGTTTTTTACATAGGATATTGCTTTATACAGCTGGTTATATACTGAAGTAATTTCAGTTGCACCCTTGCTCAAGGGTACAAAGGCAGTGCCCTACCTGGGAATCAAACCTTTGGCTTAAATGCACCACATCTCCCACCTTAAATGCACCACATCTCCCACCTTAAATGCACCACATCTCCCTCCTTAAATGCACCACATCTCCCACCTTAAATGCACTACATCTCCCACCTTAAATGCACCATATCTCCCTCCTTAAATGCACCACATCTCCCTCCTTAAATGCATCACATCTCCCACCTTAAATGCACCACATCTCTCTCCTTAAATGCATCACATCTCCCACCTTAAATGCACCACATCTCCCACCTTAAATGCACCACATCCACTAATGTTTCTGTTTAAAGGGCCTCCATCAGGCCATCTCCACCAAAACGGGGGAAAATTCCATTCTCTCTGCGGCTCAGTCTGTTCAAGTAGAGATGCGTCTTTCACAACAAGGTTCGACTGCAGTTTTCCTGAGGTTTTTTTCTTACAATGTTAAAAGGTACTGACATATTTTCAGTACTGACAGATTCAGAGGCAGGCAGATATTCAGACGGGCAAACCCTGATTTTAACTGACAGATACACAAGAGAAGAGGCGGTGGGAATGAGTGTTACCCTTATCCTCTTATCCATCTGTTTCATGTAACACTGGGGAAACCGTGTCACAGGGTCTTGGGCTAATCGTTTTATCGGGGGAACCAGCACCAAAGGTTTTTGGACGACAAAACAAAGTAATAAAATGTGGACAAAGTTCTGAATTCCATTTACTTCTAAACCCCTACAGGACAGTACAGGCCTTTGAGCCCCAATACAAAATGCGCAACATCAGGATGCATGAAATTTAGTATGCATGAGGCCTGTATATGTATGTACACACACACACGCACATATACAGGGGCAGCTAACACTGGAGGGTTGAGGGATCACTGAGGCGCTGTATGTCATCTGCATGATGAGACAGAGGACAGACACTGTGTATGGGTGTGTGTGTGTGTGTGTGTGTGTCCACTCCGCTCCCCATCTCCCCCATGGGAGCGTGGGTTAATTCCGGAAGACTGCGACATTGAGCATTCCGGCTGCGTTAAAGGCCGGCGCAGCGCGCCACTGCATCATGCGGGGACATCTAATATGATGTCTTCTTTTGCCATCACCCCGTTCGGAATGCTCAATGAGCACAACAGAGATCATCAAGCCAGAAAACAAGATGCACTTTTCCCTCCTTTTTTCCCCCAGCATCGGGGGGGGGGGGGGGGTTATGGAGCGGCTTCGCAACAGACAAATCTCTTCAATTTCCTCAAGTTTGTATCGTGCCCAAAATGCATTCACCTCATTTAACTGTGGAACGGTGGGGGGGGGGGGGGGTTATGTTGTTTTTGAAGACAGGTGAGAACATCAGTGGATGAATGCCTTTCTGTGAAATCTAATTTAGGCAAAACTTTACGGAGCTTCTGAGAACTTTAGAGAGAAGAATTCACAAAACAATAAAATGAAAGAGAAGATTATGAAACATAACTCAATTGATCTGGTACTCTGCTGAATGTTAATATAGTGGTATATTTGAGCTGGATTGCAGCAGGGACAGGAAACAAACCGACTGCATGGGCAAAGGAATACCTCAGAAATGCTTTTAAAGTCCTTGAGAACAATCCACCTAAATTAGATATTTCTGGTACTGTTAAAGGATATGTACTGTAAAGACCTGTTTGTTTGAAGACATCTGTTTTCCATTTAAGAGGTCTGCATGTTTTCCATCCCAGCATGCTCAGAGGAAACCCTCTAAGCACCCTCTTCCCTTTTAAGGTAGTTATTCAACATGCAGATATAATTGGTACTAAAAACAAAGTTAAAGTTTATAGTCAGTAGGAATTCTATTAATTAACTCCAGGGAAATTTGATCCACCAAAAACCAGCACCAAGACCGCGAGAGGCTTAAATAAGGTTTTAATAATTTTGACTGGGCTTTAGTATCTCACAGTGTGACTCTATGCGCCGATTAAGTGCACTGCTTGAGACGTAGAAGGTAAACAAAGAGAAGAGAGGGAATGTGGAGAAAAGCACATTTTTAAACATGGCTTTCAATGTGGGACACACTGAGAATAGACCCCAATCCGGCTCCCGTGTCACCAACACAAATACCTTCAACATAAAACCCAGAAAGGTCGAAGTGTGCAATACAAACTACTTAAAACGTTCACAAACACTTTTTGACACTTATGGTACAATACCAACCCCCCCCCCATAACCACTTTGGTGTTTAACAAGAAAATTGCCTTGCCTCTGAGTCTCTCCAGCTTTAGCACATTGTGCATGCATTGCTTCACAATCTTTTCAAAGCAAAGGGGAAATAGAGCTTTTCAAGTATTGAAATATTCATAACCCTCCGCAGAGCACTTTGTGCCATTTTGAAGAAAATTCTTTTTTTTTCAATCATACTGAACATGTATTTTTTATCTCCTTTGCAAGAAAGTGGCAGGAGGTGGGATTTGGATAAATAAAGTAAAAATCACAGAGATAAGGAGGCATACACAAGCGCAACTCATCCTGCAGGCCAATACAAATCACGCCTTCCTTCCCAGCAGCCTCTCCTTCTGCACTTCTTATTCCTGGATTCAATCAACATTTGTCCTAAACTGTGATACATGATTAAAAGCACATGTCAACACCAAATTAATTTGCCAAAATGTCTAGCGCCGCAAAAAAAGCTAAACGTGCACTTGCTTGTAAGTCAAAGTTAAGGACGAGTGTTGATTGAATCCTGACCAGACCATTGCTACAGACCATATGCTGTGAAAACAACCGCATGGCGTTGACATAATTAACTGACTATTACAACCACCTGTCTCCTGTGTGTGCCACACAACACGTTGTGCATAACACACTGTAACAGAGACTGTGACGGCAGGTCCTTGAAGCCTCTCTCGTATAAAGCTATGAACGGTCTGGCCCCATCCTACCTCACCGAGATCCTGCACCCATACACCCCACTACGTTCTCTGAGGTCGGCTGACCAGAACAGGGGGGACAGAGCTTTCGCAGTTATAGCCCCCAAACTCTGGAATGAGTTGCCCCCCCACATTAGCCCCAACCCTCAACACCCAATGTTCAAAAAACAAAAAAAAACCCCAACCCATCTATTTTAATTTTTTTTTTGTTATGTGCTGCTGTGTGTTGTGTGTTGTGTGTTGTGTGTGTGTGTGTTATTTATATTTTTTTTTATTATTATTTTTTATATATTATATTTATATTATTTTTTTTTTTATTTTGAATGACTTTTTTTGACTTTGTTGTTGTTTTTTTGTGTTTTAAAAATAAAAATTAAAATGGATTGGATTTGGATTGGATTGGATAGATCGGGGTCTCCGGAAGACTGTCACATGGAAGGTGTCTGTGTGTGTGTGTATATGTGTAAGTGAGTGTGTGTGTGTGTGTGTGTGTGTGTGTGTGTGTGTGCATGCCCACATGTGTGAGTGTGTGCACGCATGTCTGTGTGCGCATTTGTCACACCATGGAAACAATGGTCAGGGTATGGAAAAAAAGCTGAATCAATACAGTTAAGGTTAATGACTGTGCTGCTTTTTTAAGCCACAAAATCTACTATTAATTAAGCTGTGATTAAAGTCAGCTGGTGAGAATTAATCACAGCCTGGGGAAAGCATTGTCCTTGTGCCCGATAAGGACAACATGAAGAGAGAGAGAGGAAAAATGGGGGAGAGAGAGAAAGAAAAAACAAAGAAGTCAGATGAGGAGAGAGTGTCTATTGTATCTGATACAGGTTGTTAAAACAACCATCTTTTTTTTTAAAGAATGAAATGGTTCAATTCCCATTTTATTCACCATTGTCTACTTCATTTTCATGAATCCCTTTCCGACAGTATGCCGTGAAATGTGGTCATAAACGAGTCCCTACGTTCTGAGCAGTGAAGTGTTTCTTGCAGAGAGCCGTTGTTGTTTATGGGGAGAGAGTGTGTGCGTTTGATGTAAAATGTGGCCACAACAGGCCATTCTACCTGACCTGCTTTACAGTCCATCCACAGCCCAGATGTCCCCGCTCTCGCTTAAAGGCACAAAGAACTGTGTAAGCAAATAAGCTCCAGAAAGGGTGTTTGGTGTTGGATTTAACAAGCAGGACATTTACTTGTCTGTCACTTGCAAGACCCACTGTATAAGGCCCACTGTATAACGCTCACTGTATAAGACCCACTGTATAAGGCTCACTGTATAAGGCCCACAGTATAACGCTCACTGTATAAGACCCACTGTATAAGGCCCACAGTATAACGCTCACTGTATAAGACCCACTGTATAAGGCTCACTGTATAAGGCCCACTGTATAAGGCTGCCCATTTTATAAAACCCACTGTATAAAGCCCACTGTATAAGACCCACTGTATAAGGCTGCCCACTGTATAAGGCCCACTGTATAAGACCCACTGTATAAGGCCCACTGTATAAGGCCCACTGTATAAGACCCACTGTATAAGGCCCACTGTATAAGACCCACTGTATAAGGCCCACTGTATAAGACTCACTGTATAAAGCCCACTGTATAACGTCACCCACTGTATAAGCCCCACTGTATAAGATCCACTGTATAAGATCCACTGTCTCGTAAAAACTGAATCCTGACTGCATCACAGAGATCAGGGCTGGCTGTAGGCAGCAGCGACAGGTTACCATATGACTGGCCACAGCGCCGGCCTGTTGGTGACAATGCAGCCATGTTATAAATTTGGCCGTCTGGGAGCCGCCAGCCACCAGTGAAGTTCAGTTCTCAGCGGGATGACTGGTGGACGGCAGGGTGAACAGGAGTAGTGGCCGGCCGTACTTAATTTGGAGGAAATGCGTGCTAGACTGTGTTCGCCTAAGTCGAGAGGACTGCAGTGATGGAATGACAGGGGCGAGAGGTGTGGTGCAGTCCGTAAGGCGGTTGACTCCACAACGGCACATGGCTGCTGTGAACCCTTCTCTATCCGTTACCCTCTCTGCTTTCTCCCTGTCTGAACAAAGCTAAACAATAATAATAAAGACGAAAGGAGGGCTGATGGTCTGTTCTTCTCAAGAAAAACACTAAAGACTGGTCATTACAAAATGGAGGAAAGAAAAACATAAGAATGACAAACTGATTTGAAAAAAAATCTAAGAAATGACAAAAACAAATTAAAGTACATTTCAGTGTAGAAACTTCCAAGTTCCAATGAGTGTTAACAGTGCCTGTCAGTTAAATTATTGATGTCTAAGTGCCAACTTTCCTTTCCCCCAGTAAGTCCTCCAATATCAATGTGTCAGATCGAAATTTAAAACAGATCTATTCTCCTTGAGAAATTGCTCCGTCAAGTCAAACTTCTTACAAAACAATCGCCTTTTATTTATTTAATTTCTTTCTCTTTTTTTTTTTTTTGCAGCTCACCCATCATTTTTCAAGTCGTAATTGTTAGCCGCACGTTAAAAACTTTAGCAGGAATTCTGAGCTGCATTTAAAGTGGTTATATCATCACAGAGCTGTCTGCGATTCAGACTCTGGAAGAATTACAATGTACTGCCAGGAGCTGTGATGTCAGAACATTCCCTCTGTTAAAGAAGGACGGATTGATTCCTCACTTTCTCTCCATTTAAACATGCCCTTTGCCTTAGGTGACTGCTTAGCAAAAAAACATTTGACTGGAACTCATTCTGAAGAAAATATATATCTTGGTAATAATCTGCATTTGTCTTTCCTATCCACATCAGCTGTTGCGTAGTGTATCTTACTGGGGTGGGTGTGAGACACTGCTGCTATCTGAGGTAAGCTCTGTTAAACGTTAATAGTAGGTAAAGGAGGGAGATTGAGAATGCAGTGCTATTAAGTAAATAAATTGATAAAATTCCAATTCTTCCAAGTCAACCGAACCAATAATCTGACAGTTTACACATTCGATAGTATGTATATGTAATAACACATACTCTCTCACACCAATGTGAGTCAGGCGCACGTGTATACATGAAGCAAGCTTCAACAGACGTAGCAAACGGACGTATGACTGACAGCTTTTTAAACCGCAGCTACTCTTTGAGGAAAGTGATTGCACACTGAAAAGCCTTCCCTCAAACACATACATATCTCAGTCACTGGCCGTGTGGCAAAATGCAACACAAATGTGTATGTCCCACAATGCACCATTAATAAAAATGAGCATAAGGTGCTTGAAGGACATTCAAGAATCCCTGCACCAGTTTCAGCCGGAGAGAAAACGTATTGTAAAAAAAAGAAACGTAATGAAATAAAATGCCATAAACAAAAATGAATAAATATGCAGTTTAAAAGGAACTGTCGGCGGCCAATCACTGTGGCCCCTCCCTGACTTTTGGCATTACCGCGGATGATGCGGGATGCAGCAGACATTCCAACCATCAAAAATGACAGCGTAAATCCAATTCGCCCTTTAATAAGGCTGTCAGTCCGAAGGCCGCAGAAGTTAATGTCTCCCATATTATGTGATAACAACTGCATTTTCTATACGGTTTATATTGATCATGACTGAATCGGCCATCTCATGTTTATTTAATGGTGACTGTTAATATTTTGTCTCTGCCATTGCAGTCAAAGTCGGTAGCGATATGCATCCATTAAATTTATACGTGCTTACATTTCCATGTATTTTTGTATAAACCTTTAAATTGTATCGCATTACAGGTTTATGTTTGTTTAATGAGCATAATGAGACGTCAACTATAAACCCCACCCATAACACGATTCAATGTAAGACTGTGATATGCAAAGTTGCTATAAAGGTAAGCAATGCTAAATATACCTGCAAAACCCAAGATTAATATAAATTTGACAATTGGGAGTGAGTACTGATGCAGTCTTGTGTGAGTCATTGCAATCACTGTACTAATTACTAAACCTTGTGAATACAGTGCCTCTGCAAAAAGATCGCCGTTGTGGTATTCCTTATTCAGGAGATGAAACAAAGGAACGTGTTTGTTATTCATCACACCGAGCGAAAGCAAAGAAAATGCCAGAAGGCAAACAACACAACTTCAAATGGCTGGTGGCTTTTGTTGTACATTGAAATGGTGTCAAGCTTTATCGACATACTGGAGGGCAATCTGCAGGGGCGCGCGTTCTTGTACGTGAGACAACAAAGAATTGTTTGTTTCTCCTTTTTTCGAATAGAAAAGCCATAACTGTTTCATTTAACCTTTGAAGATAAGAGCCTGATTTAACTGTCAATGTTTTGAGATCTATTTATAATGTGGCTGCAAAAAAAAACAGGATAATATGTAGCTTCCTGGTCTGAGGGGCTTCATATCCGAGCAAACTTCTAGCAGAAGGCCATGCTACTGGCCCCAGTGTTAATAGCGATTTGTTTCTCCCGGAAGCTTTTATCTGGCTTAAATTACCACACAGTGGAAACTTTTCGACACTCAGGTACTATGATTCCCCGTTATTACCACTAATGGGAGGCTGCTAAATACCCAGAATGCATTGGGGATAGTAAGAAAATCCAGAAGTCATTACCGTGACTGTGTTAAAAGACCAGCCATGATTTACCATCATCCAAATGATCATTCTGCACTTTTGTGCCGCGGATTTTAATTACCAGTATGGAACTTCAGAAGGGACCATTCACTCATTTCAAACAGAGTGATGGTCCATATCTCACAAAATCAAGACTGAGTCATATTACACCTTGGATATGAGGCAGTACAATACAGACATCTCATTCGTAACGTACCTGAGAATAATATTCTTTTTTTTTTGTTGTTATTTTTTGCGGACATCCTAATCAAGGGAAACTTAGCCTTCACTTGACTTACACCATGGATGTGTTTCCTGAACCAAGTAAGCTAGCTTTTAAATCAGATTGAAATCTCTTGTTTTTCCCTCTTCTGAAGGGTATTCAGAAAAAATTGACATACACTGACAAGAGAGAAATGGGGGGGTGGACCATTGGAGGGAGCTGATCATTATCTAGTCCCCCCCCCTTTCTTGTCCTTCAGAACACAGAAGAGAGAAGAAATTACAGAAAATTTCTCCTGGCGAAGCGGGTCTTGTATGTCTCCTCCGTAAAATAAGTACTGTATATACGGCCATACACCTGGGTCTAAACTCAGAACACTTCAGCTTTGCAAAAACGAGTGGCCAACTCAAAAATACTTTGAAATCCCATTTAACAAATGGGACTAATCTTGTCATTAATAATTTCTTAATATAGTTTATCTGAACAACTGCTGCTAAATTGTTTGTAAAGTAACACTTTAATAGTACAAGACCAGAACTGCAGAAGAACCCACTGTTGTGGGGAGAAAAAATAAATTAAAAATGTCCTCACTCATGTTTATTGATTTTAGTCTTTTGCACCCTCTGGTGGCCAGAAACATTTAATTTGCCATTTCTGCAGTAATTCCCTCCCCCAGGCAACACATTAATCAATCATTTTAATTCTCTCTGCTAAGCTAAAGCTGCGAGTTTCATGGGTCTATTATTTATTTTCTTAGGAGACTTTTGATACTTACATTTAACGTCTTACTCACTCATTCAGCTTGATATTTATTGAAGCAATTCAGGGCAAGTGCCTTGCCGACGGGTACAATGGCAATGCCCCACCAGAGAGTCGAACCTGCAACCTGAAGTTCCTTCGCCACCGCACCGCTCTGTTACAGGGGCTGTTAATTAGCCTAATGCGCTACGAGGGGTTGGAGGCTGGTATGAACAACAGCTCCGTTTGTCATTGCAATCTGGCTCAGGGAGAAACCGAAAGCCCCAAATTCCTCGAGCACATTGCCTGTCTTCTACACAGGGCTCCCACTGAGACTGGCATTTCCCCAGAGGCGCCAATCTAAAGCAGTGTAGACGCGACATTTTGTTTCTTGCCAATTTAATGACACAATGATCTGTACGGTGGCATTTTCCATGATGATAAAAAAGCTGTGCCCCCCCCGGTGCCAGAGAAGCCGTCTTCACTGGTGACATCACAGAGTAAAGTACCCCCCCCCCCCAAAGCACCCATTTCATTACCCATCTCCCAGTCTGTTGGGCTCTCTGACAAAGCCCTCCTGTTCGTCCGTCTCCCACTGGGCTGTCTCTTGGACGCTGAACTCAATCTCGCTTTTACAGAAGCAGACTAGAAAAGGCCATTGTGTGGCCTCTGTAAAGAGACATGACTGGACATTCAAAGCCACCTTAGTACTGCTCCACCGGAGAGCGACCCTGAAAGGTTGTCACGTCTTTATGAACGCGCCTTCATTTCATGGATTGGTACATGTGCGGTCCTCTATCTGCGGTTCTTTTGCCACGACTCGTTTTTCTGATGGTTCGTCAATAAAACGCAGAAAGGTGCGTAGAGATGCAGCCGTTTAATAGAGTGCTCTGCTGGAGATTAGCAGTGACTGAGGTAGTCTGTCATGCCCATCTCTCTGTGTGTGCAAATGGCTATGTTTGCTGATGTAGAGCCTGAACAAAGAAACTTAACAATTATGTACAATCAATTTCAGAAATAATTTAAGAAAAACCTGTCATGTCCCCCTTTATTATTTTGATATGTGATGTTCAGCTTTTTTATTCCTCAAATTATTTTCAATCAACAGATCCTGTCTATTTGACATTCTGTAAATAAGTACATCAGATTATGAAAAGAAAGCGAGGTGTTGATTGTCAAGCATTGAATGACATAATAAAAAAAAATGCAAATAAAATAAAATCAAACCAAACCTAGCTGTTGTGCAAAACAAAACTGAGACCACGTGTTTATGAGAGAAAAGATAATCCTCAATCCTTTAACTCCCATTAAAGAAGTATCACTCGTTGCATTCTGTCATCATTTGTCTCCCCTGTCAGTCAGACTTTGACACTTTGTCTTGTAGGTAATTAGCATCCGAGGATCTGACTGCCTGACCCTGCAGCTCACAACACTCTGCATGTCAAAGCAGTGACACTTGCTGACGGTGAATTAAGTTGTTATTGGGTCACATTAGAGTAAAGGTTAGCAGATGCAGTCTATCACACACCAACAGTGGCTAGCACTGGACTGTAACTGAACGTAGAAGCGATACATGCGATTTGAGGCCATTATCTTTCTAAAGATTAGCGCTCTATATTTACTGATGAACATATATTTGACTTGCCAAGCGTACCTAACGTTACAAATTGTGCTACTGTCTTGATTGAAGAAAAACGTTTCCTGATTTGCTGCTTCAGTATTAATATTCATGAGGGGCGTGGCCAAAGGCAGAACATCCCTTGCCTGTCCACTGCAACACAGACATCACATTACATTAAATTACAATCATTTGGCGTATGCTCCTATCCAGAGCGACCTGCAGAAGTGGAGAACATCAGTGTAACTGGCGGGAATACAAAAATGCGCCATCACCAAGAAGGCCCAGAGACAACACTGTAACCTCATGCGCCTAGCAGTTACTCCTCCACACGTCAGTGCCAGGTTAGTCCCACAATCCCCTGCACAGGTAACTCTGACCTTTCATCTCATGTGACCCCCTAGGTATACCTGGATAAAGTTAAACGTCAATAAAGAAAAAAGCCAAAACCTCCAATCACCCTCCACGTCCGGACCGCACGGGCCGGAAAAATTACATTTCAGGCTGCTAAAAATATTTTTGTTAAAAATCCATCATTACGTTTGAGTTTTGGCTACTGCACTCTGGGCTGAGCATCAGCGTTCCTTCAGTAATAGAATGAGGAATGACCTCGCTGCTTTCTCTCTGTGTACCTGAAAATCCTGCAGGGTAACAGGCCTCAGGGCCCGTCTGTTAGCGCGGTTAGCACGGTCAGTCTCATTACAACGAAGAGCCTCCCAACGTCGGCTTTTCACACTTCAGTGGGTCCGCCTCACCCTCCTCCTCCTCTCTCTCTCCATCCATTTCTCTCCATCCTCGGAGACAGCGAGTGTGAGCCCACATTAAAAATAATGAGTGCGCTCGGTCAATCGTCCGCCTGCCGGCAGGCTATCGGCCCGCTAGCGGTCTGCGCTTCGAATAAAAAGGGATAGTGTGGGCCCACATTTATCGGCCAATAAGGGCTGGAGTTCAGTCACAGACCTGGCCTATTCAGCATCCGCTTATTCAAACATAACAATCCTACTGTCAGTGCCAGTGGTGTGTGCACTCGTTTCTGAATCTGAGGGCAGATAGCCCCTAAGGGGGAATACATTTTATTATGGAAATGGAAAGTATAATCTAATAGAATATAACATATAATATAAAGCAGAGGTAGTGATACCTTTGCTTGCTTGTGCCTGGCACATCTAACAAAGTGTATATTACACAAATCCTGGGTGGTGTTGGGGGTAAAGTCTGATAGGAGAAGCTTTCTCTGAGGGAAATGAGCTGCCGTGAAACAAGGCTCTGAATGGCCACCCCCAAAATGCGCCATTTAACTCTGCCAGTAAGAGTCTGCCGTGACACTCCATTGTGCTTTCAGGGTTTCTGAAGAGCGCATGTCCCTCCCCCTTCCAAAAAAACAGAAGGAGCGAAAGCTGCTCAAGGTAATGACTGCTGGCAGGATTTCTCTTTGAAGTCGGGGGCTGAGTTTAATTGACAGGCTGTCAGTCAGGGCTCAGGGCTGGGGATGGATAATACTGGAGATGGCAGCCCCTCTCGCTGCCATCTCTCACCTCTCATCAAACAACCACCCCCCACCCCCCCCAAAACGAACTTCCATTCACTGTAGGACACTGCGTGTTGGGGGGAGAGAAGACAACCTCGTCACCAGGGCGTCAACAGAACATAGGACCACATTAGGTTAAAGCCAAGACATCTCTCACCGAAAGAGTACACATCCCACAGGTAGAGGTCACTGCGTAGAAACCAAATTTGACATTTATTATACAAAATGATCAACGTTTGTCATTGCTTTAGTAATTTGGATGAAGGCTGAATAATGGCCCAAATGCAATTTTGTAATATAAAATTTTATTTAAATATATATATTTTTAATTTTACGAGCAAGTGCTGCACTTTCTTCACTCCCAGTGGTAGCTGCCCAGGGGAAAATCGTTTGAATTTTGCCAAATGAACAGGGAACATCATTTAAGTCGCTAGGGACCGTAAATAAGCACTGTGACAGTAAAAATAACAGCTTCACTTATCTGACCTGCAAAGGGGGAGAGTGAGCCCTGCAGGTACTGGCACTTGCGGTCAGCCACGTGGAAAAACACACTTTGGCAAATGCACTCCAACCGCTAGCCAGCTGCTGAGAACCCAGTACCAAATAAAACTAATGGGAGACTAATGACCAATGACAGTGAAAAGGATGTAATATGCCAAACAAAACTCTGCCAGTGTTTGTTAGTGTAGTGAGACAATGGTTTGGTGCATGCTGGACTATCTGCTCCACAAAATAAGGGAGCAGCAGCCAATCTGAAAGGGCCTTGAGCTAGACGGCTAGCGGTCGTGTGTATTGGGTCCCACCTGCAGCCACTGTGCCTGGTTGAATCCAGGGACAAGGCTTTGCCAGTTCGATTAAGCTCGTTCTTGAACCTCACCGGTGCTGCTACCTGTTCAGCGGTACAAGAGGATGAGGCGGCCTGGCACACAACCGCTAACAGAAGTACCCTCTGAGTCTGAGTCTGACCTCATTCCGAAAGCCCGACAGGGTGTCGATTCAGCCCCGTCGATGCTTAAAGACCCGAAGCCGCAAAGATATTTCTGGCCAAATTAATTTAAGAAAAACGGTGGTTTGGCCCAACGTATCGTGAGGTTGTCGCGGCACAATCTGGAATGGGATCGGTTAACCTTCCATGCGCATGGCGGTATTATTCCGGGTGGCGAGATTAGCTGCTGCTGTGTTTATCAGACAGTGACAAATGAGCTGTCCTCCCAGATGCCCGATTACCTGACCTTTATTGCACAGGAGGCAGAGAGGACCCCACAGGGGTAAGTGGAGCCCATCTCAACCCAAACACGGCCTGGAAAAAAAACACACGTCCCAAGATGTCCGTTTTAATACCGTGCCATTTCGGTCAATTTAAACCCAAATTAAGTGAGAAGTTAAGATTGCCCCGGGGCCTGCTGATGTCATCAAAAATGTTGCTCTTGCAGGAATGAGCAGAGCCATCAAGGATCTAATTTCATTTGTCCCAAAGAAGGGTGATAAGAGCACAACATTAAAACTGACTCAAGTACAAAACCGTCTATTCGGTCGTTCTGATTCCAGATCCAGATCCCTGCAGTGCTTACAGCTTATTCCCTCTCATTCCTTGAGGTTTGTATAGTATTGTATCTCACCAAATGTATTGGACTGTGTCATCATTTACTGTTGTAAGTCAAAAGTTCCACAATTGTCACTACCATTGTTGAAATTTACAGAGCCCCTAAGGTGACAATAAGGGGATAATTTATTTTTGTTTGTGTTCCCTCGCAAAACTTTAACCTTTTCTCCATTCAGGACCCCTTCCTAGGAATAAAGGACCACCTTTTTTAAAAAGGTGTTGGTTGCTTCAACATTTAACTCTGGCTAGCAGGGCCTCCTGGAACACTGACAGAAGCGAGGACGCTAGTTTAACTAGCAACTAGCAAAAGAAAGAATAGTTATTTTGATATAGCACTTAAACGCTTGCTCAGCTTTTTATTCATTATTCAGATAGCGATTGCGATATTAGCCACTTAGCATGCTAACTACATAAGGTTTGCTTGTGAAAAACCCCTCTGATTAAAGCCTATGCTTGCTAGAGCTTTTAAGATAGTTTGTTAAATTAGCTTCCTCGCTCCTGTCAGTGGTCCCGGATACGGCCATGAAATCAGTTCCTCAACCCTGCTAATGTTAAGCAGGAACTGCGAGTGGGATGTTTAGTTCTGCATTATCCCCACTAGCTAGCTAGCAAGCAAGCAATAGGTTTTTAATCAGAGGTGTTTTAAACTAGAAAACGTTAGTTTGCTTGCTTAATGGCTAATGTCGCAATTGTTAGCTGAATAATTAATAAAAAGTGAAGAAAACGTTTAAGTGCTGTAACTTATCAAAATAGAAATGCTTTAATGTGCTAGTCGCTAGTTAAAACTAACTTCCTAGCTTCTGTTCCCAGAGGCCCTGTTTGCCAGAGTTAAATGTTGAAGCAACCAACAGCTTTTTAAAGGGGTTCTGAACGCATTCCCAAGTTTTGCGAGGGAATGCAAAATGTTTAGTCGTGAGGGAAAGCAAAAGGTTTTTCGAGGGAACGCAAAACAACCAGAAAAAGTATTCTCCCCATGTCACTTTAGGGGATCCGTAGAAATTAAATGAGTGACTACATTGAGAAAAGATCCCCACTCCAATATCTTAGTTACGATGCGCCTAAAAGATTGAAATGTTTAGGCTACTTGTGGCTGTGCCATCATTGGACATTTAGTAATGAATTCAGGGCCTTTTGTAACTCGCAGACCCTCATTCAGGTTTGGGTGTAACCACTCAGTGGGTGTAACTTGGTACAGGGGCATATTTTTCCAACACAAATTTGGACTGTGTGTCAGATTAAAATTAGCATGGGACCAAAAACAGCACATCACAGAATGTACTACCATCAACAAGAATAAATAAAACAGCATTGTCAAGAATGGAGCTAATGTGTAAAAAAAAAAGCTATGTATTTTTAACAAGGCATCTACTTTGCATGCATGTACAACACATCTTATCGCTGCATTGTTTCATAAATAATGCACAGAAAATATTTGTCCCATATGTATAATTAATTTTTTAAAAAGAAAGTAAGAACAAAACAAATGTATAATGTTCAACACTCCCTCCCCCATGTTATTATGAGAATGTCACACTTCATGACCTATACTGTTGAGCTGCGGTGAGCGAACAGGCAGTGGAAGTGCATTTTAATAAAAAGTAGTCATACAGCGCGCGTCCTGCCCAGACATCATTATTAGTCGCTCTTTTTCAGGAAAAACGCTCGGGCTGTTTTTCGACAACCGACGCGCCGACTCTGACATTTTAACGATTTGCATAACAAGAACTCTCATAGGAAGGTGGCGTGCCACACAAGCGGTGTAGCGATGAATCCGGGTCTGTGTAATTGAGGTCTTGTTTGACTGGCAGCTGTCACTTTCTTTTATGTTCCATCCCTGCACCACAGTCCCTCGAGGTGAGAACATCACAAAAAACATGACACGCTTCTTAAAATCCGAGTGTGAAGTTGTGGAAAGTTCCCTTTGAGATTGTTTCCCTGAATCATATTTTTTTTCCCATTGGTTTTACCCTGCAGAACCCAAGAACCCATCCCAAATGGTGAATACTAGCTCTGAATAACACTTATTCATTAAACATTTCAGGCGGCCTTGGCTTTCCCAGGGCGAGCACTTTTTCATTCTTCTCCTGCGACAAGAGCAGGGCTATTCAAACATGGAACAGTAAGAGGGGTGAATAATCACCTTTAATGAGAATGAATCTCAGATTAGAGCTCACCTTTGCATCTCGGTCACATCGAACAGGGCCTTTCAGCACCCAGCAGCTCATTAAGACTCGCGAGCCTGTGGAGGCCGGGTCATTAACAAGAGTGGCTCAATAGCGGCTGACCTATGAGTCTGTGTATTTGTCGCCTTGCCCTCATGGAGGGGGAGGTGTGTGTCGGGGCGGGGGGCAGTTCAGTGCAGACCCCTCTCCTCCGCTCGGTGTCACCCCAGGTGACCATCCACGGGGGGTGACACGCTCATATCCTCCCTGTCTCTGTTGGCCTGCAGGCAGATCGATGAGTGCTGAGGCGGCTGGGGAAGGCGTTAGCATTCCTCCACGGCCACGCTACATTCTCGCTATCGGGTGACCCGGTGTCTCAGAATTACAGGCGACGTGTCGATGGATTGATCTGATGAGAGAGGCAGCAGACAGACGCACGGCGACGAACGCTCGCGGATAAAAAGCAAAACGCGCGGGCCGAGCCGCGAGGGCGACGTCTTTCCCAATTGGCGCCGTGAACGTGTTGTCACACTCACAAACCACAAACCGCTACGCCCTTCATGAAAATACCGATATTTTTCATACCGATACCGCTGAAGGGTCAATGTAAACGGTTTGTCTGTGAATCATAAAGCCAGACAGGACATTTAAAGATACCCGGCAGCTGTGTGCACATCAAACGTGGGGCCTTTTTTTTTTTTACTGTAATTGCTTTTGAAAACGGTCACCATTAAACCAGGATGAGATGGCAATAAAGCACCAATGAGGCGCTATAATGTACATTTTCTCCAGCCAGACTGTCAAAAAAGGTCCTTCTTACTAATAAAATTTCAAAAGCAGAGGATGTAGCCGACACAGAATCCTACTAGATTTGACCGTTCTCTGTAGCTTCCCACCTGTCAATCTTCAATAAAAAATCAGTCTTTCTTTATATAAAGGAATAGATTTTTCTCCTATGAAAGATGAATTTTCTCATAACAGAAAAGGCAGGAGAGCCTGACTGGGCTGGGTGAGCTGAGAGAGCCACCATCAGCTGTTCCTGTCGCCCTCGAAAGCCCAGGATGCTTCAGGACGTTGCACACAATGTCAGCCTCGCCTCAAGCCACACTGCTTAATCTTTATTTTCATACAGCTCTATTTACTAAAAAAAACAGCTCGTCACACAGTGCTTTGGCAATGGACATTTTCCAGTGGGAATGAAAAATCTACTGAAAAACCTCAGGGCGGGGGGGGACGACTGGGAAACGCTTTCCTGACCCTGAACTGAAAAGACGATCCAAGTTGAACGGCAGGAAAATTCCCCATTTGCACACCTGAGGTTGATTGGCTTTTTTTCAGGCCGAGCTGAAAGGCACAGCCTGCTATCCTCTGGGAGAGAGACGGCCCCTGCTCGTCCTCATTCACGTCTCCTCTTTGCCCTCTAGTGTGCCACTCTGCGGCTCGGCCCATTACAGCCTTTTTACCTCCTGCAAGACATTTGGTTAAAGGCCCTCTGCTATCATTATCATCCATGAGAATATAAAACGATAACCACGTATAATGCAATGGGCCGGATTCAGAGACGGCCAACTTACATCACAAGCTTAAGTGCCTCTCCTGCACGGCTTCGATGCGGGGTGATCTACACCGTATTCTAACGTATGCCACACGGGTGCTTATCTCTGAATGTGGGTGGCACAGGGCATGATATTCTAATGACCCGTTTCTTTTTTTGTTTTTGTTTCTGATTTTCCCCTTTTTCTCCCAATTTAGTAGCCAATTGAACCCCTATTCTAATTCAATTCCCCCCATGTAGCAACCGCTAGAGAACCACCGCTACACAATCCCGTCTATCGGTACTAGTAGTAGGAAGGAGGACGCCACGTCCTCTACAGGGCGCGACTCCTCGAGCTCCTGACCGCGACTCGCCTGGGTCCCGTGCGCAGCGATTCTCTCCGAGCCCCTCCCCCCACCCGGAAGCGGCTGCCAATTGCCGCTTCCACAGGGCACCGGCCACGCTCGGATATGGCAGGACCGGGGCGCGAACCCCGATCCTCGGAGTACAACTCTTACCGTTGTACTATCGCGGCGGCCCGATAATGACCTGTTTCTTGTACCTGTTCCCTGGGTTGCCAGGTTTCTACTAAAAAATATATTTTTTGTGGGGGTATGCATTTTCAACATGTTGGTGACAGTGCCTTTAATAACCATATTTGTAACCTTGAGCACCTGTACTGCACACTGCGGGTAGTCAATTTGTGTTTCCTAATAATTTTCGGAGCAGCTGAGCTGACACAAGTGTTCCATATAATATTGGTCTGCATATCCTTGCCCTTGTTTCCTGGATACAGCAACTCCTCTCCCTTAAACACAAGAACACAGCCACCATCGGATACATTGTTAGACGAATGCCGCACATCCGGAGGGGATAATGTACCTCTCGAGATAATGAAACTGAAATCATGTGCTTTAAATTGGATGGTATGATATACAGTGCCCTCCACAATTATTGGCACTCCTGGTAAAGATGAGTAAAAAAGGTTATAAAAAATCCACCGTTTGGTGAATTAGCTAAATCTCACACAAAAAAATTTAGAAAAATAATTTACTTCAAATTAATTAAGTTAATTTATTCTGAGAAAAAAATCCCTCAAGAAATATTTTGTTTATTTTTAACAATTTTTTTTTTTTTTTTGAATTAGTAAGTGAAAACTCTGAATCTGCGTATCAGACATGCCTGGTTTTCAGCAAATCTCCACCCTGTGCGCGTTTATACAGGAGAGACGCTTAAAACAGCATATAAGTCAAATATATGAATCACAAAAATTTCGGGAGTAAGTGCCATTTGCGCATGATTATCTCAACTCTGAATCCGGCCCAATGTGTTCAAATAATTACCCATAACGCACTTGGTAAAAGGGGTATGGGTTTCGTGGACAGAGATTAAGAAATAAATTGGGGGTTCACGACTGTTATTTGCACTGAAGGTTTTTGAAGCCATTTGTACTTGAGCCAGGGTGGCCCCAGGTGTAACTCGGTGGCAGAACAAGAACACTGCTGACTTTAAATGACTGCATTTGTTGTAGGCCAGATGGCAAGCCTTTGGAGGATCGCAAAAAAAAAAAAAGAAATTTGTCTTTTGGAATTAATATCCAACCGCTGTCAATATTCCCATCGTGTGGCATGTGGCACTCCGCTATAGTACCGGCATTAAGCTTTCATGAAAGTAGAAGTTAATTAGATATGAAGACTAAACTCCAGGGACTGTAATTAGCCGAACTGCGTGACTGCTCACCAGTAATTAAATGTCATTTCCCCTCAGTTCATTGGGCCTGAAAAACTCCCTCGGCTGAAAATGTCAAACGCAACAAATTAACCTGTGCCCTCCAGAGAAGAGGGGGGAAGTTATTGGCAAAAAATTGGGCAGGCTATTAATTGAATATGTGCTTTTTGTATTTTGTTGTTAGTAAATATCTCAGCACTGTCCTGTGTTACCACCTGCCGGCTGGAGAGCTTCCATGCTTAAATTCCACCTGGTAAAAGATGACACACCAGTTTTTAATAAGCTGTCCAAATGTCCATAGTCCTCTACAACTTCCTGTTCAGCTTACCAAGACTATAGCCCCATAATATTTTTCCCACAACAACATTAAAACCACACATTACAGGAAAACAGAGACATACGTGGTATAAAATATAACATCAATTCCAGTCTTGTGTAATATATAACTAAGTAATGATGAAGCCATTACAATGCAAAAGACTTAATATATCCAGGACAATGCCTACATGTCATGAGACCCCAAAACACACTTGGACTCTCCGACCTTGTTATATAGACGGTGGAAGTAGAACACTTGTTGAAATCCCCATCTCTTTACCGGCATGAAAGGTAGTAGTGAATAATTTCTGCTCTAACTTACAAATAAAAACGAATTATTGTTTTCAGCCAGCCCAGGGCTACACAATGAGCCATCAGGAAATAAATGTGCCTAAAAAGCCCACCGTTTCTAGGCATCAAACCAGCTGATATCTCACACAAGGTTTATGGTTCTTTTAAAATGATCAATTTCCATTGTATGTTCATCAAAACAACATGAAAATCAGCCATATAAATATTATGGAAATAATGAATAATATTACCCTGCATGGCACAGCACTGGAAGGCTGGAAAACAATCTCATCAACAAAAGGTACTAATGCCCCTTTCCCCAGTGACAGACTGATGTCCGCTTTCATTTGTCTGCTGTAGTTTTTAAATGCACCAGAGGTGTGTGTGACAGTTGGTGGGAGGAGTTATGTGTGTCAGCAGTCAATGAGAACCTGCAGGCTGCATACATTTATGAAAAAAAAACAGCCATATTTCCAGTTTCTGAAGGCTGTCACTGAAAATCAAAAAAGAGAGAAAATAATTCAGCTTAATTATACCTACTGCGAACAAAACTGACAGCATTGTATTAGTTATTTTCCTGTTGAAAATGTATTTTTGCTGGAACTGACATCTCAGATACAGTGAGCACCATAATTCATTGGACAGTGACACATTTTTTGTTCTTTTGGTTCTGTACTCTAGCACTTTGCGTTTGAAAGGATACAATGACAATGAGGTTGAAGTGCAGACTGTCAGCTTTAATTTGAGGGTATTTTCATCCATATTGGATAAACTGTTTAGAAATTATAGAATCTTTTGTACATAGTCCCCCCCCCCATTTTCGGGCATCAAAAAATATCGGACAGTTTAACACAATGTAGAATAAAGTAATACTTTTTAATATTTAGTCACATATCTTTTACATGACTGATGTCTGTAATCCAATAATATCAAAAAACTCTTGATATCTTATTTTCTGATACTCACTTACAAGCGATACTATAACGTCTCTGCATTTGAATGGATATCTATGGGAATTGGGGGGTGTGTCACGGCTGGCGCTTTTCCCCCTTCACCGTTTTTTTAGTTAAACAGGTAAGCTGTTGCAGAGCTGGGGGAGTGGCTACCCTGCTTGATTTCAGATGAAGGCGTGGCTCCATTATTGGATACAGCTGGAGGCTGGGGTTTAAGAAGCGGCTGACCCAGCCCACCAGCAGCGATTATGCTCAATGGCTTTTGGAATCTCCAGCAAGGCTGTCTGTTCAATGTGGAACGATTTGGTCTTTTTGAAACGTCTTTGTTAAATAAACTTGTTATCCCTTAAATTCACTCCGCGTCCTGGTAAATTATGTGATGGGCTTTGAGCCGGGTCGTCACATAATTTTTGTGTCCTCTAACTTATCCATAATCGCTGCTCTTCAGGTGGGGCAAACAGGCCTTGTTTGTGCTGAATGTGCTGGTACCCGGAAGGTGCTGGAGATGATCACTTGAGCCGGTATCCTCTGAGAATTCCACGGAGAACGGGCGGCCTCTTTGGGAAGCAAGATTGGGGAAGGACTGCGCCGATTGCAGGCTGTAGAAAGAGGCATCTTCTGCATCTGCCTCCACTCTGCCGGTGGTCTTCGGAGAATTGGGAGGTCGGTTCTGGCTGTTTAGTGACATATAAAAATATAAAATCCAATGTTATGCCTGTGACACATTCAATGAAGGACCAAATGCTGGACCAAATTATGAATTCCCAACAAGACGACGAGACAAAATGGTTATTTCCTGCTGGGAACAAAAGTGAAATCGACCCGGCTCAAAGCCCATCACATAATTTACCAGGACGCGGAGTAAGTAAGTAAATCTTTATTTGTATAGCACCCTTCACAACACGAATGTACAGAGTGCTTCACATCCTTAAAAGTGAATTTAAGGGATAACAAGTTTATTTAACAAAGACGTTTCAAAAAGACCAAATCGTTCCACATTGAACAGACAGCCTTGCTGGAGATTCCAAAAGCCATTGAGCATAATCGCTGCTGGTGGGCTGGGTCAGCCGCTTCTTAAACCCCAGCCTCCAGCTGTATCCAATAATGGAGCCACGCCTTCATCTGAAATCAAGCAGGGTAGCCACTCCCCCAGCTCTGCAACAGCTTACCTGTTTAACTAAAAACCAAGCCTGTGCTGCAGCTCAGAAAGCGTTAGGAGAAAAACAAACTAAAATGAAACGCTTATTTGATCGCAGGACTAAACTTCGCAGTTTTAATCCTGGGGATCATGTGCTTGCATTATTACCTACATCTAACAATCCTTTTCAAGCTAAATTTTTAGGTCCTTATAAAATAGAAAAATGCATTTCTGATCTAAACTATTTAATTTCCACACCTGACCGTAGAAAAAAAAGTACAACTGTCATGTAAATCTTCTTAAGCCTTATTATTCTGCGACGTCCATTGAACCTGCACAATCCTCCTTGCTAACCTCTGTCCAATCTGTTTTATTACCCTCCGTTGCTGAAAATCCCAATCTGGCCAACCCTGATGTGCCGTTAGTCAGTGATGAGGGGGAAGAAGACATTTTTGCAGAAGGTACTTTGAGGAAAACTGGAAAATTCAGAGTGCCTGCGGTCTTTGGAAAATAGCTTTAAACATATACCTGATGACCAACGTGCTGATCTGATCAAATTAATTCGAAACTACCTTTGTTTATTTTCTGATGTACCTGGTCGTACCAATGTATTAGCACATGATATTGATGTGGGTTCAGCAGTTCCCATAAAGCAACATTTTTATAGAGTTTCATTGCCTAAACAACAATATTTAGATAAAGAAATAAGTTATATGGTGAAAAACGGTATTGCTAAACCCTCGTTTTCAGAATGGTCTTCCCCTTGTATTTTGGTGGGAAAGTCTGACGGTTCCTATCGATTTTGTACAGACTTTCGTAAGGTGAATGCTGTCACCAAAGCTGATAATTTCCCGTTGCCTAGGATGGAAGACTGTGTGGATCGAAACCGCAGATTAATGCGTTGGTCCATATATCTTCAAGCCCTTAACATAACCATCAAGCACATAAAAGGCACTGAAAATAAAGTCGCGGACGCTCTGTCGCGCGCCACTTTAATTTAGCTTGTGATTCTGCTCTCTCTCTCTCTCTCTCTCTCTCTCTCTCTCTCTCTCTCTCTCTCTCTCTCTCTCTCTCTCTCTCTCGGGGGGCCCACTGCGAGACTGGAGGAGGAGTCGAACAGAGGAGTAAACATGAGGCGGTATGATGGGGGGGCGGGAGGTCTTGTGAAAAATTGCAGTCTAATTGTTTTTTTGTGTGTTTTGAACCATACTGTTATATATATTAATTGTTTGCTTTACTGAGTCGCCACCTAAGGGTGATGTCTTTTTGTGGGGGGCGTGTCACGGCTGGCGCTTTTCCCCCTTCATGTTTCACCATTTTTTAGTTAAACAGGTAAGCTGTTGCAGAGCTGGGGGAGTGGCTACCCTGCTTGATTTCAGATGAAGGCGTGGCTCCATTATTGGATACAGCTGGAGGCTGGGGTTTAAGAAGCGGCTGACCCAGCCCACCAGCAGCGATTATGCTCAATGGCTTTTGGAATCTCCAGCAAGGCTGTCTGTTCAATGTGGAACGATTTGGTCTTTTTGAAACGTCTTTGTTAAATAAACTTGTTATCCCTTAAATTCACTCCGCGTCCTGGTAAATTATGTGATGGGCTTTGAGCCGGGTCGTCACAGGTGGGACTAGATTTAGCTGTAAATAATGCTGGAACAGTATGGAATACATGGTTGGCGAAATGGCTGTACGTCATCAAGGGTCTGAGGTATCAAACGAGCCTCAATCCATCACTCTGCTGCCAGATATGCAGTAGATATGGATGGATCCATTTAAGGGTTGTTTCTCCTGACAAATTTTCCGATTGAACTCCTATTGAACTTTCCTATATACTGTTCCAGTGTAATTTACAGCTAAATCTAGTCCCACCCCCCAATTCCCATAGAGAGGTTATAGTATCGCTTGTAGGAGTACTAGAAAATAAGATATCAAAAGCCTTTTGATATTGTTGGGTCACAGACATCAGGAAGTCATGGCATGCAAAAGATAAATATTAAAAATGATTAATTTATTCTACATTATGTTAAACTGTCCAATGTTTTTTGATGCCCGAACATGGGGGGACTATGTACAAAAGGTTCTATCATTTATAAAGTTAATTCGATATGGACAGAATTGTCATTATACCTTTTTTAAACTCAAAGTGCTAGAGTACAGAACCAAAATAACAAAAAATGTGTCACTGTCCAATTAATTATGGTGCTCACTGTATGTGATGTCACTTGTATTAAAAAACAAAACCACCTTAGTATTGGGTTTCTATTTGACTGTAGGTGTAAGTTAAGCCCTGTTCATGTTTCCTGTATTTAAAATGCAGTGAATGAGCTAGATTCATTAAGATGACTTTGGTTTATGATTTTAAACATGACCACTGCAGACATTTAAACGTAGCCATTTTAAACAAGCGCGGACCGTAAAACACGTAATAGAAGGGCACTATATGTAATGTGAAATCTGACAATGGTGCTTTGTGTACGAAAAGGTAAAATGGCAGAGAGGCCACGTAGCACGGCCTGCTTGCCTTCTTGTGGAACAGATTATCCGTCTCAGAGAGGCGAGGTCCGTGGCAGCATCGCGCACGGAGGGGTGAAATGACTTTTTTTGGCTGGATGGAGGTGTTGATGCTGGAGGCTCATCGCGATCGTGATAGATCACCGAGAAGATTGATCGGCAGAGACGTCCGCACTCTAATTTCCCCTCTCTCATCGGCCTCACCGAGGAGAGCCGCGCGTGGAGATGGATCGACACGTAGGAGATGAAAGCTAAAAATTACAACAGTTACTGAAAGAAAAGCAGAGCCAGAGAGAGATAGAGATACGAACAGAGAGGGGAGGGGGAGGAAGGGAGAGAGAGAGAGAGAGGGGGGGGAGAGAGCAGGAGAGCACACAAGCGAGAGAAAGAGGAATGAAAGAACAAGAGAAGAGAGAGAAAGAGAGAGAGGGACAGAGTGAGAAATAAATTTAAAAAGTCGGAACCCTTTTTCAGTGAAATAAAGAATAGCCAGTATCAGCAGAATGTTCTAGTATTGTATGTCTGATTGCAGTTTGAACAGGACTGGGTTCACACCTCAGAGAAATCGCTCATTTCCCCGTAGAAGGGCTTTGTACAATGAATGAGATTTTTTTCTCCCCTGTGTTCTACTGCAAAAAATATCCTTCCTTTGAGGGGAGACGAAGTAGGATAACGATCACTCCGAAAACACACATCAACGCCGCCTCAACTACTGAATGTGATTTGCTCTTCTGAAATTGGGTGTGAGCTTCATTAAAAATAAGTACAATCAACCTTTCTACACTGCAACTGACATATTAAAGGGTAATTCCACCCAAAAACAATTTTCACTGTAATTCCACCCAAAAACCTTATTTAACAGATCAAGGTGCAACTGATTACGTCTCTCTTTGAATATAAAGTTGAAAATTTGGTAGAGGTATACGTCTACCACTTCCTCATTTTTGAAAGACTACAGTGTTTTCAAGTGGGCGTGTGAATTACATAGTCACGTAAGCGGAGCCAGCGAGGGAAGAAATGCTCTGTGACCGTCTGTCACTGTTCTGTGTGTGGACCGTAGGACACATCGTAGATCAAGCTAGCTATCGTTACTATTTTATTATAATGTCAGAAAATTACATTGATAGGCTACATTATTTCCTAAAAATGTTAACCAAACAGGACTCGAGTGCTGTCGGTTACAAAGTGGACAAATTATAGCCTACAGCTAAGTGGCCTCTGGTCTCATTCCCTAACATCTTCTGCCTCATTGAATCACCCGGTAAGAACATGCCAACTACATTATGATCAATGGCCATAAAAAGTAGACCAACATTAGCGAGCTGACCGTACGATTACAGAAGCAAAGTTAACGGCATTAAACAAAAATACAAATCTGCGTTTTTTTTATCTGTTTGCGATGCAAACATCAGCTTTTTGGCATTTCGAAAATTGCAATGTTTTAAATATAGCCTATTACTAGATTTTGTTGTAGGTGGAAGGCTTCTATTTTGAGCCAGAATAAACGGCCGGATCCTGCGCTGAACACGCTGCCAAATAGGACTGCTTCCCGGTAGCACACATTTCCATTTCAGTTGGAATTGCGGTAGTTACCATATGTAGGCTAGCTACACCACTCGTTTACCTCGGTTAAACGTTAAAAGTTAACGTTAGAGGTTGAGAAATTGTTTAAAAATTTTGTGTTTGAACTAGTTTCTGCAAGACGACCAGTAAAATTCTCAGTCCCTCTGCTTTGGTCGTAATGTTATTCAGTGTGATTGCCGTTGTCTGACTCCGCCCATAAACTATAATAGCTCTTGCCAAGAGTCTCTGGCTATTTGTAGTTCAGAGTAAACCAAGTACCTGGTACATGCACAGTAGTTTGGGGCTATATCTCTGCTCTCACTACAGGTAGAAAGTTGAGAGCTCATTTTAATCAGGAGGGGAGCTACTTTTCTACAAATCAAACATAATTTTTGGGTGGAATTACCCTTTAATAAGAAAACTCCCTAGACGCAGGCATTTAATCAAGCTGGCTAACTTTCACTGCCACCTAAGCCAAAAATAAAGTGTTGAACCCCAACGTCCCCCTACTCCATTTTGCCTGATGCACTTTCTTTGAGAAGAACAACAAAAAGAAATAAAAAATGTATACATTGAATCAACAAATTGAAATCACTGCAGATTGAATCCAAACTGTAGCAATATTTGCATTGTGCATTTCAGGCATTGTAAATCTGAAGCGTGTCATCGCACAATGTACGCGTCGATATGTGCATTTTCAAGATACAAATTAAACTATGCTCCATATATGAATATTGATTCATTTCAGTTTATATATAGCGCAGCAAAAATGTTATCCTATTGCGCATTTGTATAATGAAATGAATATTGAATATCTGTCAGCTGCTTCTGAAATCAAATGAACATATCTTGTAGGTTTAATTAGCTGTGTTCTGATTGGTTACTTAGCACAAGGTTCATCGTCTTCGAGTTAAGAGCCATTTAATCATGCTAAAAAGCAAGCCAAGCGGTAAACAGAAAGGGGGGGGGGGGCAGGATGCAGGTTTATTTCTGCATCTACATCATAAACTATCCAGGGCAAAAGTTTCCACCAAGATCAAACTTCAAAAAAAAAATGTGAGGCAGTGATATCAGAAGAGGTTTCAAACCTTTCCAAACTGCAAATTTTCTACATTTCCAAACTGGATTTTCACCAATATTTGGTTGAATATGAAAAACTTAATTTGTGAATCCAGAGTGATTTTAATCCAGTTTTCTTTTTTGCTTTTTTAAATTAAAAATGTTACTGTTACAACTTCATGATAATGCCTGAAAGCGATGAGGTGAGTTTTTACGGAACACGTCTGAGCCAAATATAGTCTGAACATGACAACAGCCAGGTTATCACAGTTGTAGACACATTACTTTATGTTACTGCATAATGATGAAACAGCGGGTGACAGCTGAAAAAGAAGATATTTAACAATCATGGCATGGTCTACTCTACACTGCATGCAGTTTTGAGGGCTGACATTGAATTTAAATATAGAATCTTGGAGAAAAACAGGGGCTATTTTAAAAAATAATAATAATAATTTAACTGTGAAGTGTAATGGAATCTTTCTCTTCTTTCCAAGATAAATCTGCATAACTGAGGCACAATAACAGCACAATAAACGTTTAGAAACTAGGACCGCTCGGCACTCGCTGAACGTTCACAGACGCGTTGCGGTCTGCTGCCGTGTTCGTGTTCTTTAACGCTGTATGATGCTCTCCTCCAAAGGGCGATGAGTGGGAGAAGATCCACTTAAACAATAAGAAGTGAAGCTGACGTATTTGTCTGCAGTAAACTTTTCAGAGTGCCAGGCGTAATGGGCACTCATAAAGACTGGTAAAGTGATCTGGCTGATCTTCACCTAGCCCATCATCGGGCGCTTTCTGCGCCATTGCCCATGAGAAACAGCCATTCGCTGCGCTGGTGTCAATGCTCTCCACTCCGGCCTGACACACACACACACACACACACACACACAAACACGCACGCACGCACGCACGCACACACACACACATCCCACGCTGGGTTTTCATTTGGAAAATGCAGCCCTGGGGGTCAGTCTCTGTGAATGCAGCTCATAGCCTATGCTGTGCACGACTCCCGCTCCCATCACACAGCCAGCTCCCTAAATGTATCTACCCATCTATTAGGCTAATGTGCTTGACACATGCTCATATTTAGACCACCACAGATTGCATTCCTACCGCAGGGGCCAAAACAACAAGAGTTCAGAACAAATACTCATCAGCCTGCAAAAAAAACAACAATGTCGAAATATAAGCATACAACAGCATTTTCATTAGTGTACACAGTGCGCTGGACAATTATTCTAAAACGCAACACGCCAATGTCACACTCACAGGCCTAATAATGATCGATGGGAGGGACGCAACATTGAAATGTCACGGGACGCGCACGGCACCCAACGATGATCCATTACATCGGAATGACCTAGAATCGTGCTCGCATATTCATCAGGCCTAACGACCTGCGAGTGGTCTTCAGAGGCTGTGGCCAATGTCCTTTGAGGTGTCGTTTCTTGCCATATAAGGCATCCCCGTGAGAGGCCACCTCGTCTGTGTCTCGCTCTACTTCGTGAAGGATTCGCCGATCTCTCTCCGCTGCACCTAAGGAGCAGGTTGGGTGCTAACACGCTTAATGAACATGTCAACATCGGACATTCCAATAGGCAGAAAAAAAAGTATTCCCAAAATAAAAAAAACACAACGCACCAGGCCCACACTGAGAAGTGTTTAAACCGCACGGCCACAGCAAATAACACAATACAACTTCTCAGCAGCTTCTCGCCGCTCACTCAACCGCCCAGAGGAGCCTTTAAAACTCCCCTGTCCTTACTCAGTCCTGTCTTTCTTGTAAGATACAGTTTAACAAAATAAAAATAAACTAAAACGGTTACCTGTGTTACCGAGCACCTGGTATGACCTCACGTCACACCTGTGTTACCTGGTATGACCTCACGTGTCACACATCTTGTGCTTGGCAACGTCCTTCCAACACTTGACCTGACCGCTGCTTTAATCGCTTCAGCGTTGTTCCAAACTTTATGCATGTCTGACCCAAACTTCTCCAGTTCCGACTGAATCAGCATTAGATTACTTGCTGCTCCTTCCCAGCAGCCTTTGCCACCCACCTACAAAAGACAGTGACGGCTCCTTTTATATTTGAATGAGTACAGCCATTTATACATGATTTATGACTGCTTTAGTGACTGGGAAGTGAGTCACTTTTGTTCACAAAATTGACTCAAAAAGTTTCTGAATATAGCACAAATGGTAATTAGCCTCAGCAGTAGACTACCGCGTTACCCGTTTTTATATTACCCATAATGGTTGGTAAGACAGTACATTTGGTACTGTGACCCGACCCATTCATCTATTTTAAAGTCCAAGTTCCAGCAATGTAGCAAGATAAATCTGTCTGTGGACAATTAGTCCGTTCTTAACTTAACTAAAAACTCTACTGTCTGTATCAGAGTTAGTATTCACACGAAGAGCCTTTACACAGGGAGCGGTGAGTACATCGGAAAATGTCCAAGCACATTTAATTTTTAGTAATTAATTTTCTCTTTTGCCTCTTTATTGTGGTGAATAATTAGGTGCCAATCGGCAATAAAAAGCTGAATCTTATTGAGTTACATGGAACTGTTTCACGGCACACGATGCGTGTCATACATGATGTAAACCACAAACCGTCAGAGGAGCCACGTAAATCTTTGATGCAAAAGCCTTATCTCAATCTAATGGCATACACGCACCTTATTAAAGGCAGATTATTATTTAAAATACAATAAGTGGCAATGCGCTGTCAGAGCGAGGGACAGTGGAGAAGTACGATATGTCCAATAAGTGAGATTTCTCTGCCTTTTCCCTCTCGCTGTAATAAGACTTGACACCTATTTGTGACATATGACTGTACCGCAGATAGCTTTAGGCGTGATGGCATCTTCACTCCTCACTGTATAAAATGAGGTTTCATTTGCTGCTCTGTGTGTGCGTATCTGTGTGTGTGTGTGTGTGTGTAAGGTTTTATGTCCCCCAGGGTGTGTGTGTCATTGGGTGTTGCATGCCGTACCATGACGCGCTTCGGCAAACGTGAGTTCTGAAAGGTATTCGCATTCATTGTACTGGAGGCAGTCGGTGAAATATTGAAACTTTCCGTGACTCCTAATAGCACGCTACAGTGCTCAACATCACTGATAAAGCCCAGGTGAATCCTGGCGTGAGCTCCGTCTACAGTGATGGACGATCGGCCATTTTGTATACAAATATTATTATACTTTCATATAAAATATTATACTTTTGCTTAACAAAAATGCAACCACTTTATTGCTTTTGTATTAAAAACAATGTTTATGCAAAGCATATTCCACTTTCCCCAAAAAATGGCAGATTCTGATGATAATAAACTGCTCTTTTTTTTTTTTACATTCTTGACAATGTGTTTTTACTAAACAGGAAACACAACGCACAATGGAAACTGGACATGTGTATAAAACAACCCAGCCTGTATATCCGGGGTGTCCAAGCATATTACTATTCTCCAGTTGCTCTGGGGATGAAGTATTTGCATCTTGTTTTTTTCCACCGTGGATACACAAATAGGGAATAGAAATCATGCAAAAATTAACTCAAAACCTTATCTATGCCCCAAGAAGCCGACAAAACAAGAATTAGTTATTTTTTAAACTCAACTCATCCCAGAGGCCAATTTCCGCCCGAACAAATTCCCTACATACTTATATTCCCAAAAAAATGCTTGCACTGTGCAGAAAGTGAACGATTGCACACGATACGATGATGTTATTTTCACAGGGCTTTTACAAGACTACCATGCAGATAGAGACTGCTCCTGTTAAATCAAGAGCCACAGAACTTTTGGAGATGGACTGTCTTGAACAAATTTGAACGCTTAGACAAAGACACATTTATTAACATTTGCACAAAACATTTAGCCGCATGCTGTCAGACATAGAAAATGCTAAGAAACCCTCAGAAAAAGAAGAAAAGAACATTCACATTTTTTGGACAAGAGGAGGAAAAGGTTACATATAAAAAGTTATCTCTAAGTCAGTAACCATGCACTTAAATCCCCATGGCTGCAATTACCAAGCACCTTCACTGACACCCATGAACTTTTTTTTAAATGATCAAATTTCCCAAGCCGTAAATTATTCAACCTTATATAAACTCAAACCGCTGAGCCTTCGGTTATGACAAAACTGAGAGAAGAGGGGCTCGGAAATTCCGCCTCTTCATTTCCGATTCAGCATCACAGGGAATATTATTTTAATCAGATTTATAATTTACACCCATTTAAATTCATTTGTGAGATCTGGCTGCTGAATTCAGGGAGGGGATGAAGAATAGTTTCCGTTCAAGAGCTGCAGTGAAATCTATTATCTAACCTGCGTAACCCCGGAGGAAACTGCCTGTCACAATTAAAGACCACGGATCATTCCGGAAACATCACAGCACTGTCTCACTGCTAATGACTATTCCGTTAAAACATAAGGGCTACGTGGAGAGGAATATGAACTATTGTCACGTAAGACAAATATAGCTCATTGGATCGTTCGTTTTTAATTAAGAAGAGTAACTCTGAAAAGTGACACTGAAAAGCTGAAAATGAACAAGGACAAGAACAGGGAGAGGGAGAGACGAGGAACACAAAAAAACAGAGCTCTCTCAAGGGTTCTGTCAATCCAAACGCTTTCTCCGAGTGTCATTTCCACAGAGCCACCCTTGATGCCTATGAATATCAGATCCATGGTCACAAAGCAGATTGTACAGATTTGAGCAGATATCCAGCCCACGACTGCCTCACCCTCCATCCCTTCTTAACTACAGGAGGTTAGCCTATCAGTTGGTAGCGGGAGTGTCCGCTGCTATATTACAGTGCAGAATGTCCACTGACACAATGCTATGTTTGGTCACGGGCTGGCCCTTTGTGAATATTCGTAAAACATGTAAAATTGGAAAGTTTCAGCTTTGACCAGTGGGGAGACAAAACGTTGTTAATAACATATGGAGCTTAGTATTGGGTGAGTCTAAAGAACATGTCTCGGGTAGTGACGGGACTACTGTACTTGGTAAAAGCTGAAGCTTTATGATATGTTCTTTTGTTCCGAGTGTTCAGTTTGGCCCGTCAAGCTGAATAATTGCAGAACGGAGCTTCGCCAGCACGGGCCAAATCAGACCATTAGTGCACTTTTATTTAAAAACACCTCATTTGTCATCACCATGGAAACAACAGTCCAGGCGAGAGCTAAAGCGGTTTCAGCTTAAGCTCGTCCCAAATCATATTGCCCCTGTTCCTTCCCAGCACTCTGTTCTGGACCACAACACAGCCAAATCCTCAGCAACATAAGCCCCCCACGTCCCATTGTGGCGGTAGCTTCTGATTCGCAGACAGAGAAAAACCTAGAAGACAAACACACGGGAGTAAAAGTCATTTGTAACTCTCTGGTAACGTTCTTGACTTTGAAGACGACATGAAAAGACATTTTCAGAATCGGAATGACTGGTTTCGCTGACTGGAACCGTATACTTGCTTAAAAAAATAAGCTAAATAATTTTCTACCTACAGTCCTGAGTCGAAGTTAATAACCAATAATCAAACCAGAAAAAAATTGGGGATCTCATTAGAATGCACATTATGTTTTCTTTTCTATATTGGCTTTCAGTCCTTGGCCTCCCGTGCAAACTGCTTGCATTTGTTTCTCCCTCTTTTTACATCAAACACAGATGCCTTTCCTACACTGCATTTCACAGCAGTAGTGCCAAGACTTGCCCCTTTGTCTAATTCTAATAGAGTTATTCAAGGTTTATTTAATCTCAGAAGAGAGAGACATTTTCATCTAACACCTGCATTTCCCTCAGTCATAATAATGAGGGAGATAAGGCCAGTCTTTCAGACTCATAGCAAGGTGTGTTAAGTACCTGTATTCACCACAGTCCAGGAAATAATGTGTTTCTGCAAGAGAGGAATACTCCTCTTCCTCATCCTCATAAAGTCATCACCCATCTCAAGCGCGACTGTGACTCTCCCTTTTCTTAACCTTCTTTTCATCATTTTAAATGAATGGCCTGTCAGAAGAACAGACTGCTCAAGCAGTGGCTTGACCTTTTGCTGATTCTCCTTGTCGCTATTTTTTCCCATTTTATTCAATACTGCCTCGGGGCATTTTTTTAAATGTTTTTGCTCCCTTTTGTCAGAAAGTGTGATCAATGGTTATTTGTTTGTTGATTGGTTTAATCTTTCTCCTCCGAGCGGTGAGGTTTGTCACGCGGTCATTGGCAGCGTTTCTCACCTTGCCGGCACATTTGCAGACCACTTCTTTCTGTTGTTTTGCTCCAATGCCTGCTCTTTTATTTTATCCAGCTCTTTTAAAAAAAAATGTTTTTAACATCAGAGTTCATTTTATTCTCTTTAAAAGTTCTGTAAATAGTCACATGTCAGGCATGTTGAGAACCTGGTGACCTGCAAATATGCAAGTCTAATAGTTTAAACAATGAAGAGTTCTGATGGCACACACTACGTTCACTTAGCAGACACTGTTAGCCAGAGAGACTTATAATACAGGAGCACATTGAAGATTGAGATGATTAGCACTATAACAGTGCCAGACCTAGCTAACAGCATCACCAAGAAGCATTGCAAAAACACCTAAAGCCAATTAACTATGTTAAGCAAAACCAAAATACAAACCCTGAATACACAGGTTACAAACAATCTCAGTCCTAACAAGAAAACCTAAGCCATAAACAACCCTTACACATCTTTGTAATAATTTTTTTTTAAAGTGGCCTATTATTGAAAAAGAAAATGTGAATTTGCAGTGCTTGTATGTAAACAGCGAATGTCAAGTGTGAGAAAGTGGACAAAATTTGACCTAAACCTTTTTAATTTGCCCTGGAGTGTGAAGATGAGATGATGAACGCTACATCACACCTCCCTCTGTAGAGTTATCTGTGCTTTCCTAATGAGGACTCAGTAAAGACCAATCACACGGCTACATCACACCTCCCTCTGTAGAGTTATCTGTGCTTTCCTAATGAGGACTCAGTAAAGACCAATCACACGGCTACATCACACCTCCCTCTGTAGAGTTATCTGTGCTTTCCTAATGAGGACTCAGTAAAGACCAATCACACGGCTACATCACACCTCCCTCTGTAGAGTTATCTGTGCTTTCCTAATGAGGACTCAGTAAAGACCAATCACATGGCTACATCACACCTCCCTCTGTAGAGTTATCTGTGCTTTCCGAATGAGGACTCAGTAAAGACCAATCACACGGCTACATCACACCTCCCTCTGTAGAGTTATCTGTGCTTTCCTAATGAGGACTCAGTAAAGACCAATCACACGACTACATCACACCTCCCTCTGTAGAGTTATCTGTGCTTTCCTAATGAGGACTCAGTAAAGACCAATCACACGACTACATCACACCTCCCTCTGTAGAGTTATCTGTGCTTTCCTAATGAGGACTCAGTAAAGACCAATCACACGGCTACATCACACCTCCCTCTGTAGAGTTATCTGTGCTTTCCTAATGAGGACTCAGTAAAGACCAATCACACGACTACATCACACCTCCCTCTGTATAGTTATCTGTGCTTTCCTAATGAGGACTCAGTAAAGACCAATCACACGACTACATCACACCTCCCTCTGTATAGTTATCTGTGCTTTCCGAATGAGGACTCAGTAAAGACCAATCACACGGCTACATCACACCTCCCTATCTGTGCTTTCCTAATGAGGACTCAGTAAAGACCAATCACACGACTGCATCACACCTCCCTCTGTAGAGTTATCTGTGCTTTCCTAATGAGGACTCAGTAAAGACCAATCACACGGCTGCATCACACCTCCCTCTGTAGAGTTATCTGTGCTTTCCTAATGAGGACTCAGTAAAGACCAATCACACGGCTGCATCACACCTCCCTCTGTAGAGTTATCTGTGCTTTCCTAATGAGGACTCAGTAAAGACCAATCACACGGCTGCATCACACCTCCCTCTGTAGAGTTATCTGTGCTTTCCTAATGAGGACTCAGTAAAGACCAATCACACGACTGCATCACACCTCCCTCTGTATAGTTATCTGTGCTTTCCTAATGAGGACTCAGTAAAGACCAATCACACGGCTACATCACACCTCCCTCTGTAGAGTTATCTGTGCTTTCCTAATGAGGACTCAGTAAAGACCAATCACACGACTACATCACACCTCCCTCTGTAGAGTTATCTGTGCTTTCCTAATGAGGACTCAGTAAAGACCAATCACACGGCTACATCACACCTCCCTCTGTAGAGTTATCTGTGCTTTCCTAATGAGGACTCAGTAAAGACCAATCACACGACTACATCACACCTCCCTCTGTAGAGTTATCTGTGCTTTCCTTATGAGGACTCAGTAAAGACCAATCACACGGCTGCATTACACCTCCCTCTGTAGAGTTATCTGTGCTTTCCTAATGAGGACTCAGTAAAGACCAATCACACGACAGCATCACACCTCCCTCTGTAGAGTTATCTGTGCTTTCCTAATGAGGACTCAGTAAAGACCAATCACACGGCTACATCACATCTCCCTCTGTAGAGTTATCTGTGCTTTCCTAATGAGGACTCAGTAAAGACCAATCACACGACTGCATCACATCTCCCTCTGTAGAGTTATCTGTGCTTTCCTAATGAGGACTCAGTAAAGACCAATCACACGACTGCATCACATCTCCCTCTGTAGAGTTATCTGTGCTTTCCTAATGAGGACTCAGTAAAGACCAATCACACGACTGCATCACACCTCCCTCTGTAGAGTTATCTGTGCTTTCCTAATGAGGACTCAGTAAAGACCAATCACACGGCTACATCACACCTCCCTCTGTAGAGTTATCTGTGCTTTCCTAATGAGGACTCAGTAAAGACCAATCACACGGCTGCATCACATCTCCCTCTGTAGAGTTATCTGTGCTTTCCTAATGAGGACTCAGTAAAGACCAATCACACGGCTACATCACACCTCCCTCTGTAGAGTTATCTGTGCTTTCCTAATGAGGACTCAGTAAAGACCAATCACACGGCTACATCACACCTCCCTCTGTAGAGTTATCTGTGCTTTCCTAATGAGGACTCAGTAAAGACCAATCACTCGGCTGCATTACACCTCCCTCTGTAGAGTTATCTGTGCTTTCCTAATGAGGACTCAGTAAAGACCAATCACACGGCTGCATCACACCTCCCTCTGTAGAGTTATCTGTGCTTTCCTAATGAGGACTCAGTAAAGACCAATCACACGGCTGCATCACACCTCCCTCTGTAGAGTTATCTGTGCTTTCCTAATGAGGACTCAGTAAAGACCAATCACACGGCTGCATCACATCTCCCTCTGTAGAGTTATCTGTGCTTTCCTAATGAGGACTCAGTAAAGACCAATCACACGACTGCATCACACCTCCCTCTGTAGAGTTATCTGTGCTTTCCTAATGAGGACTCAGTAAAGACCAATCACACGGCTACATCACACCTCCCTCTGTAGAGTTATCTGTGCTTTCCTAATGAGGACTCAGTAAAGACCAATCACACGGCTGCATCAAACCTCCTCACAGAGAATTAACTGTGCTTTCCTAATGAGGACTCAGTAAAGATCAATCACACGGCTGCATCACACCTCTTCACGAAGAACTAACTGTGCTTTTCTAATGGGGACTCAAAGCGTACTCTACAGTAAAGACCCATTTTTGACCCAGTGTCAAAAAAATAATAAAAACTTTAATCAGTTTGGAAAAATCAGCGGAGGTGCCTCATTATCTGCACCTGATTCCAACGGCAGCAGAATTTTTTACTTTCAGTGCCGCATCAATTGTTAAATTGGGCATCGGAACAAACACTGTGAACAAAAGGTAGGTAGGGCGCCTTTGTAATTTTCATAAGGTAGTATCGTTGAGATCACATCAAGCTCACACAGTCCAGACTGTTACGTCCCGGCTGGGCTGCAGGTTCTGCTAGAGCCCTTTCAGCCCGACTGAGGCTTCATAACACTGCACAAAGAGACGAGAGAAGAACAGGTGGAGAAAAAATTCTAATAATTTCAAATTAGAAATTTGAATTTGAAACTTCTAAAGTGAGAGAGAAGAGGAGGGATGGAGAAAGTGAGAGAGAAGAGGAGGGATGGAGAGAGTGAGAGAGAAGAGGAGGGATGGAGAAAGTGAGAGAGAAGAGGAGGGATGGAGAAAGTGAGAGAGAAGAGGAAGAATGGAGAAAGTGAGAGAGAAGGGAAGGGATGAAGAGAGTGAGAGAGAAGAGGAGGGATGAAGAGAGTGAGAGAAGAGGAGGGATGAAGAGAGTGAGAGAAGAGGAGGGATGAAGAGAGTGAGAGAGAAGAGGAGGGATGGAGAGAGTGAGAGAGAAGAGGAGGGATGGAGAGAGTAAGAGAGAAGAGGAGGGATGAAGAAAGTGAGAGAGAAGAGGAGGGATGGAGAAAGTGAGAGAGAAGAGGAGGGATGGAGAAAGTGAGAGAGAAGAGGAAGGATGGAGAAAGTGAGAGAGAAGGGAAGGGATGAAGAGAGTGAGAGAGAAGAGGAGGGATGAAGAGAGTGAGAGAGAAGAGGAGGGATGGAGAGAATGAGAGAGAAGAGGAGGGATGGAGAGAGTAAGAGAGAAGGGAAGGGATGAAGAGTGAGAGAGAAGAGGAGGGATGGAGAGAGTAAGAGAGAAGGGAAGGGTTGAAGAGTGAGAGAGAAGAGGAGGGATGGAGAGAGTAAGAGAGAAGGGAAGGGATGAAGAGTGAGAGAGAAGAGGAGGGATGGAGAAAGTAAGAGAGAAGGGAAGGGATGAAGAGTGAGAGAGAAGAGGAGGGATGGAGAAAGTAAGAGAGAAGAGGAGGGATGGAGAGAGTGAGAGAGAAGGGAAGGGATGGCGAGAGTGAGAGAGAAGGGAAGGGATGAAGAGAGTGAGAGAGAAGAGGAGGGATGGAGAGAGTAAGATAAAGAGGGAAGGGATGGAACAGGATAAAGAGGGAAGGGATGGAACAGGATAAAGAGGGAAGGGATGGAACAGGATAAAGAGGGAAGGGATGGAACAGGATAAAGAGGGAAGGGATGGAACAGGATAAAGAGGGAAGGGATGGAACAGGATAAAGGGGAAAGGGATGGAACAAGATAGAGGGAAGGGATGGAACAGGATAAAGAGGGAAGGGATGGAACAGGATAAAGAGGGAAGGGATGGAACAGGATAAAGAGGGAATGAGATTTCTGAGCCCTAATTACACTGTTTCTGCAGAGCACAACAGTACAATCCCTTAAAAATGAATGAATAAATAAAAATAAAGTGTTGCTTTGACACTAATTATTGTAAATCGCCAGGGACGCTCTAACCTGCACTTGTAAAATATCAAATTTAACAGAGTTTATGAGTACACATCAGAATAAAATCAGAGGTGAGTTAGTGTTGAACATTTTGCCATAGAGTGAAGGCTTTTACAGTATGTTTAACAGTTTGGGGGAATAATAAACAAATCTATTTACACTAAGATATAAAACCCAAAACTAAAAAACATTTTACCAAAAAAAATATATAGCTTATCAAAAGCCAAAGTGATGAAGGATTTTCAAACATCATGATTACTGAAACAAAATCCTCAAAGAGCAACATAAAAAATAATTCAATTTTAACTTAATACACATAAGCAATCAATGCGCTGACAAAAGGATTAATGCAACGATATGGCAGAACAAATACTCATTAAATGCATAATTGTTTTTCCATATCTTCTGATACAGATTCTTATGTTCGCTCATGATTTAAGCCCCTTGTTGGTCTCTAATAGGGAGAATAATTATGACAAAATCATGTCATGCCACTAATCCAACAAGGCTTACATGGTAAAGCTCATGGAAAACATACCTTTACAGGCACGGCATTCACTCGTCTGAAGAAGATTACAACTAATTAATTGTTCATTTGTGATGGGAGAGTGAGGCTCCATTAACACACTGGACGGAGCCCTTACCTTTCATTAACGATTCATTAACTTGAACCCATTGCAATATTTAGCTAAAATTGAGTCAATGCTATGGAGGAAAAAATAGGTTTTGACTGGTTTGTAGTTCAGTGATTGACAGCACATTACAGCCCCACCCACTATGGGGTTCGTGACTCAACACAGCCCTCACCGGTTTCGACCGTAATGAGTCTTGATTATCCCGAACGCGTGCGCGCGAAGTGCTTCAACCTCATGTCAGAACCGTTTAAACATGAAACATCTGAATGGAAACACAAATTCCCCCTCAGAGTAATCTCCGTATTTAGCTGGAGGTGTGCGATCGATATAGCCAAGGGACCTTTGGGCGTATAAGCGCTCCTGTTTCAGATCTGTGGCGCGCTGGCGCCGTTTGATGGGCGGCGCCGGGCTCTGCGAGGACCCCAACATCTGAGCGCAGGCTTTGCCACAGACGGCCCCGGCAGGGACGCAGGCTTTGGGAGGTTCTGAGGGTGAAGCGAGGCGAAGGCGTCGCAGGTTAATCAGTGAGATATTCTCCCCTCCCAGGTTGTGCTCTTCCTCTCCAGCTAGCCCCCTCCCCTCGCCTTTCAGGGCCCTGTCTGCTATAATGAATCGCTGTTAATTACCTACAGGGGACCCCCTGGCTTTAAATGTAATTCACAAGATGTCTGACCCAGGTCAGTGCGAAGGATACACATAATTTAACTAGTGAGCTTCGGTTAAATGGAGCAACAAAATGAGCCCTTTTCTTTTTCCCTCCTGCCTCTCCTGCTTCAAAGTGTTTCACTTCCATTATCTTTGCCTTTGCAAAGATGAAGCTAAATGCTGGTTTGAAAACAACTGCAGCCACCTGCTGGACTGTTGTACATGAATAATAACGTTAATAATTATATAACTTTATTCATACACTTGGCAAAAAAAAAGAAAAACTTTTGTATAGTACACACATAAATGAAGTCTCTTTGCCTAATGTATTTATTAGCACTATGATATATATTAGTGTATTTGTAAAAATGTGTTTGTAAATTGACGCATTTATGTGCATTATATAGTGCATTTGTAAATATGCGTTTCTAAATTTATTCATATGATTAGTGACAGCTGTGTCTGTCCTCACTGTGTCTGTCCTCCCCCCCTGATGGAGGATCTTTGCTGAAATTTTGGTGGCTAAATAAATCATGGCATGTGGAGAGTGTGCGACTCTTTTCTTCTCTTTTTTCAACAGCACACCAAAACGTACATGCGTAATAGTGCTGTGTAGAACATTCTGTGGACGTACATGCGTGATTGTGCCGTGTAGAACCTTCTGTGGACGTACATGTGTGATTATACTGTGTAGAACGTTCTGTCTCGAACATTCCGTGGACCATGATTCAGCTACTTTCTTTTTGATTAGTACTGCCAATTAGGTCTGGTGGTACCAAATGCAAGTCAACATACATGGTACAGTATGCTGTATATATTTTAGCCATAATTTGTGTAGCCATAGCATAGACATGTCAATGACTACACCCATAATTGCATTTGCACAACCTTTCTATCACACATGACAGGTTTCTTCTGTCTGCGCAATGACCCTGCGATTTCCCTGAAGGAATAGCTATAACGCATAGCACATAAGAGTTCAACAGCTGTGCCGACTGGGAGTTGAACCTGCAACCTTCTGCTCATGGTACACAGTGCATCACTTTGACCTTCCATTATGTGGTTTGGAATGGCAGCACTGAGGGGATATTAATCCACAGGGATAGGCCACAAAGGAGATTACCCACATCAGAGAGCTGTTCCAGCTGTTTGTTCTCTATCTGTCAGGTTGAAGGGAAGGTGAGGGATTACTATGAGAAGCGGCCGTTGCACGCGGAGGAAATCCCCCCCATCTCAGTCACGCGCAAGCTGAACGGGTAGGAGTTAGATCGATGGCCCTCGAACCCAGCCGCTCCTCAGTACTGTCCCTGCCACCGCAGTGACCTCACAGATAAAGTAATGGAGCTTGTCTGTGTCAGCCCGACTCGCACCTGATAACGAATCCACACCGGGAGCCAGAGACAGCGCCTTCACGGCACTCAACACTCACAGGTCTTTCCAATCTGACTGCATTTAACCCTCATATTACGTTCACATTTTATGAGGCCTTTTTGGGGTCACATTCACCCCAAAAGGTTAAACTGACACAAAACTATTGTAATAGACTTTCTTTCTGTGTCACCTTCTGTGTGTCTCCCAATCAACTTGCCTTTTATCCCTAAAAAATACATCTGTGATGAAACATCTCATTTTAGAGCCTGAGGTAAGTGAAAATGTGGGAAGTTTAAGACCTGTACGGGAAAGTGCCACCGGAATTACCCACAAAAGATGGAGATAAACACTATAAAAAGTTGTATTTTCTTACATTTCATTCAGCTACCCAACAAATGACCCCACACAACACCTTTGTATACAAAGTTGGTACAGGACCTTTGAAAATATAACATTATGTTTATTGTGTATAATCCCAACAAATTAGAAAAAATCATATATAGAATCAAAATGAAAAAATAAGTAAAACTGTTTTTTTAAGAGCTGTGAAACATTGAATCGGGTCAGATTGACCCGGAACATAATATGAGGGTTAAACAATATGCCCACAGTGCAGCTCCGCTAACAGAGAGGCCTGTGGGTATGAAGTACACTGTAGGTCAGGCCCTCCAATCAGCAGGATCACTGAGAGCCGTCTACACTAGGTATGCTGAGCACAGGCACAGGACATACAAATGCACCAAAAGAATGAAGCGAATGGTTCCTGTTCTTCTTTCTATTCCAATTCTCTTGTTAAGAAGCGAGCCCGCCCACCATCAGCCCCAGCCAATCAGAGGCGAGTGAGGAGTATCAAGGTAAATAGTTGTTCCTGAAGAAATGTCTGAAGGTAAGAGAGAGACATTTAATGTTTGATTTATCGAGAGGATGCACTCTCATAGCCAGACCTTCAAGAGTGAAAATGGATAGCAAAATAAAAAAGAGCCGTTGGGTATCTGTACATAAATAAAAATGAAACCCTTATTCGCCGACTTCATTCAACTTTAATTTGCCCATTTAGCAAGAAGAATGGTAACAACAACCTTTTCAACAACGGGCTCTGTTCAGGTCCCGTTTCCTTTAGTATTTTTGAAATGAGAATGTGTGACGAGAAGTTCCTATCGAGGTAAACCTAATAGCAGGGAAAACCCAGTCCAAATCCACCACGCTGGCCCCGATCTCCACTCTTTCAGTGAATGCATTCGGAGGAGATCAAAGATCCCTTATGAATAAAAGAGCACTACCCATCTGTGCAGGGCTTAATAAGAGAGGCAGTGCGTTTTTGGAGGAGGGCGAACAGACCCTGGACCATTTCACCCTGGGGGAAACACCTGCAGTCCCCCCGTTTCAACCACCCAGGAACACAAGAGGCACGTTTCCACCCAAGCCCACCAAAGGAACTTCCTGATTTAATAAGGCAAAGCGGAGAGAGAGGGAGGGAAGCCTGTCTATGCTGCTCTACTGGGGAATACAAATATATACTTAAAAATCATCAAGCCTTTCCTCACATTTATTCATGACGGTAACTTTTTCGAAGATAAATTATACTAGAAATCTGGTATTTTTCCATTTTGAGCATTTCTACATCACTGATCAAGCGCTTTCTTTTACATAGAATGAGGAACAGGACACAAGCTTCATCTGACTGGATTAAGTATGTTACTGATTATCATTTGTGAGAATGGACTAATAAATGGCCTCCATTTTCTGTCACGGCATTCCATAATTGAGTGTAATGTACTCTCGTCTAAATCTGTTTCGTCTGTGTGAAATTAATAGGCTCAGCTTTTGTCTGTTTGTTTTAACACTAAATTAGCCCCATGAAAATAACCTTCACTTTTACTGAAACTCATAAGAATCAAAAATATGCTCACAGTGCTAGAAAAAAGCATGAATTGTTAAAAACATAAAAACAAAAAGACAAAAGCACAGCCTATTAATTTCCAGCAGAGGTTTAGACAGTGTGTTGCACCCAATTACAGCATGCTATAACGGAAAATGGTTGACATTTAAAATTCTCAGTAATAATAATTAGTATTGTACTGAATTGAGTAAGATGAATTTACTTTTATTGTAAAGTCGCAGGGAGTACTCTCATGTGACTAATTATATGTGTCATTATTATTTATCACTAAAGCTAAATGCTGATGCTTGGAGATAGCCATGGCCACCTGTTGGACAGAAATTACAGGAGAAAACATGCTCTACTCTTCACTTAACATTGTTCATATGCTTCAGCTTTTTTTGTTGTCACTAGCAACTTATTTTTGCATATATAGACCTTTTTAATATATAAAGTTTGGAGTTTGTGGATAAGCATTACCCCCATATTATTGAAATCATATGCACATTAGAATGGACATTAAATGACTATTCTACCAAAGGATGATCCAGCAGTGCTTCTTTAAAAGCTGCAGTGCAGCTGGGCAGCGCGGTCACTGTGCTGGACGAGAAAACTTTGTGCGCAGTGAATGCAGTCAGACTGCAGGGGCCCGATCAACCAGGAGAGGTCCCTGATCAAAATTAGATGTGAAATCCAACTGCCTTGAACTGTCACCCTACCAGGAGCCCAGTCATTTCTTGATCTGACAGACTTGGTGGAAAGGTTTTACTGTGGTCAAGTGGAGGACTGAACCAACACTGCCAAGTAAAGCCGCTAGAAAATGTTAGTGATGTAATGACGGCTGGAGGACTGATCAGCAGGCGGCAGGTTCTCGAGGACTCTAGGGTGTAAAATAGTCACTGTCTCTCCCACAGTAGTACTGTATGGGCTTTAGGGAGTCAAAACATTTAAATAAGGTTTGGTCCATTTGAAGAATTCACTAAGCACCCAGGGAAATGAGATATGATTCTGAGATCTCACACTGAATGGATTGGTAACGCCCTTTTGCCTTAATGTCGACTTCCTTTCCGTCCAGTCAAGCTAAAAAAAGAGCCTAAAAAAAGAGCTCCCTGCTTAGCATTCCACTATTATCAGACAGTGTGTATTGACTGAATCTCCTTGCCCAGCATGCCATTATTATTAGTCAGTGTGTATTGACTGACTGATTTGTCCTTCAGCATTTCAAATTCAGTGGGGGATCTGGCTAATGTACCAATTCAGTGGAGCCACCACACACACGCAAACAAACACACACACAGCACAAAATCATCAGCCTGTTTTCCCTGCAAATACACTCACTGTGTCTACAGGTATGAAGATAAACTGTAATGTTGCTCTCACAGACCATAATTTGGCACCATAACAACACAACACTAGGACATGTTTCTTTGATAATGATCAAACCCCGCAGAAAATATTAAGATAAAAATAAGATTGCTCCCTGAGGACAATCTTTAGGTGCATGCTGAATGTTTATGAACCAGTTATTTTTACACTGCTAAAAAAACACTTGCTTTTAAAACATATTGATACGACGTGACAAGGTTACTGGCCGTTATCCACTGAAGCTGTCGTTGTTCCCGCAGTATGCTACATGCGGCTAGCATTGTTCAAGCGTGTCTGCCATCAAAAAAAATAAATAAATAAATAAATGATTAACAGCAGTGGAGTTTCAAGCAGGTAAAAGTGTGTGAAAATGTTCTGCCATAAAATGATAGAATTGCAAAACAACAAAAGGAAGAAAACTAAGGAATTGAATGCCAATGTAATGATGGCAATAAAGCAGCTGTAGAGAACTCTTGCCTCCAAAGTAATAAGACATTATCTTACATATCTTTCTTTCAACAATATTTTTTTCCACCGTCTCTCCAATTTGTTTCCCTTTTCTCACTATTGAGACTGCCAAATGACTCCTGTGAGTCGTAACATAGCCGTTACTTCCCACAGCAGTGGAGCTGCACAGGCGAGCTTCTACCAGCCGCAGTCCAGCAGCAGAGCTGCGCAGACGAGCTTCTACCCGCTGCAGTCCGAGCTGCGCAGACGAGCTTCTACCCTCTGCATTCCGAGCTGCGCAGACGAGCTTCTACCAGCCGCAGTCCGAGCTGCGCAGACGAGCTTCTACCCACTGCAGCCCAGCAGCAGAGCTGCGCTGTCACTGCGCTGGAGGGCTGCAGACCTTACACAGCTGACGCAGACGGGCCATGGGCCAGAGGAAGCGCGGAGGACCCTGCTGACCAACACCCTTTCTCATTGGGAGTTGCTGTATCCAATTATGCACCAGCACCACTCCCGGGGTCTGCCACTGGAACGGCCGGGGTTAGATTCTGGAAGACGGAGCGTCTGACTTGACACAGAAGTTGGATGTGCTACCCATAATGCCCCTCTTATTTTCCCACAGGAAGTTACAGTGTGCACATTGCTTCTGCTGACAAACCAACTTCCCCCGAGGGACTTAAAAAGCCTCTTGGCAGCCATACGTCAAGCCCTTCTCAGTCTGCTACCCTCTCTGCTTTGCCCTGTCTGAGTAAAGCAAAAAAATATGAAAGGAGGGTGGACTGTCCGCTCTCCCTATAAAAAAAGTATCAGTCCATCCACTTATTCTTTTTCAACCGTTTTTCCCACTGCACCCCCAGTTCAATGCAGACGTATGGCCAGACATAATCAGACGTGTCAACTTGCGGTAAAATCAAATCGGATGACAATAGAGGGAAGGGAGGCTCTTACTCTAAGGCCATTGGGGAGTTTAGAGAACCTGAAAGCACAGACGGGCCTTTTTTTTCTGTGTGATCCGACTGCATTTCAGCTTCACAGACTTCTGATGGAGGCGTCAAAGCAGAATTCAGCGCACGGCTAGCAAGAAACAACAGGCAGTTGTAGAACGATGCGGTTGGTGGAAGCTAAATTCATTAAAAAAGAAACATACACATTTATATACGCCTCTGTTCCACATCCCTCCCGCTTGCCTTCCATAAAAGGTCTGTGTGTCTGTTTGTTTTATATAACAAAGTGATAATTGCTCTATAATTATACTCTATTGAGATACCAAACGGTAGTCCATCATGTATCAAAAGCTATTGATTTGAGACTTAAGAAGCATAGATGAATACAAATACTACTTAAGAGAAAGATGAGGGTCTATCTGAAAAGCAAGACTGTGCACGCAGACTGCTTCTCAGGATTCATATCTGGCCAACACGTGTATGTGTATGACTGGATCTCCATGTGTTCATGGGTTTGCGTTTAGTGTACATCAGTGTCTCCATGTACAACATATATACAGAGTGTATCTGCATATGTGTGCAAGAGTGTGTCTGTGTGTGTGTGTGTGTGTGTGTGTGTGTGTGTGTGTAGAACTGTGTTGCAGTGTGCCTTGGTGGGTGGGAGTGTGTATGTTTGTGTGTACCTGTGTGTTCAGATGTGTGTTCTTGTGTGTGTGTGTGTGTGTGTGTGTGAGTAACAGCTTGTGTGTTTGCGTGTACCTATGTGTGTGTCTTCAGAAGAACAGCATCATGCTTTTATCTGTTAAACTGCGATTCATATCCAAATGCAACCATTCTCATAAGGAGGCCTGGAAAGCACACAGCCTCAGTCTCCATGGGAACCGCAGATAAGGGCCATCGGGTGAACTGCAACGCACCTGCTGCTGGCACAGGCACCTGACCCTCCCCACACCTTTGCGCCCTCCCTCGGCCAATCGACGGAGCCGCGGCGCCCCGGAGGCCCTCTTGTTACGATGAGGCACAAAGCCATCAGTAAAAACGAGCTTCTCTCCCATCGATCGCCCAAAGCAAAGAGAGGCTTAAGTACATTAACTCTGAACAGACTTAATCCCTCCTGTCAACTGTGGCACGGGAGGGGGGGGGGGGGGGAGGCAGCGAGACCATACATCATAAATACACTGCGTTCAGTGAAACCGGAGCCACTGACACAATGAAGAATACGGACAAAGAGGACCTCTTGGATCTTGGTGTGGTGCTGTGACTCCTGGCTTCGTACATCCTGGCCTGGCCTGGTGTTCTGTGATAGTCTGTAACCCTGTGCAAGGTTTAAAACTGCTTGGTACCAACATTCCCTTGTTCCTGCACATCTACCCAGGAGAACACTGCCAGTAATCATGGCGAAAAAACTGATAGTTTAACCATTCAGGTCAATTCAGTGCAAACAAAGTACACGCCTGTATATAGACAGCAGCCCTGTACAGCTAAATTACACGAGTTGCTTTTGAAGAAGTGACTGACACAGATTTGAATCTGTCTGATGTTCTAGGCAGGAATTTTACTGCAGTAGAACGGTATTCCTTAATCAGTCCTGATTGTGTAGACCCTTGATTAATGATGCCCGAACAGTTAGTTGGAGCCCAATAGACCTATCCATTCAGAAACAAAGATTAACACAATGACTGCTTGTATTGGATACTTACAGGTATAATTAGGCTGCAAAAGAAGCGTAGGCTTACTGTGTGTAAGAAAGCTCCCAGAGAAATGACCCCCTGGCTTTCGGCACATTTCTTCATTTCTCAAATTATGCAAGTTAGTCTACTCTTTGGTTACCAGATAACTACAAGACTTTAAAAAAAAATTTGGAACACAAATAAAATGGTTACTCTGATATTTCAATTTTAGTGCATGTTTTTGATCGGCCCGGACCATTTCTATGTATGATGGTATATTTTAGACAACCTGGCGGCTTTACAATGGCTGGTACATTTGGGGATTTATGGTCTGAAGCAAGAAAGTACACATCGAATAACTCAATGCAGCTTAGGCATCAAGGTTATGTTTCCAGTGGCTATCCATATAAACACATAAATGTTATAGTTGTTTATTCACAGTTTTAAACATAACGACTATTATCAGTATTCTTATAGTGCGCCGGTACTTATTTCCTTGAATAGGTCACAGACAACATGCCCCACAGGAAAAAGTTCCAAAAGGAAATAACAATGGAATTTCTTTGAAAAATTATTGCCTAATATACAGTGAGCACTATAATTAATTGGACAGCGACACATTTTTGTTATTTTGGTTCTGCACTCTAGTACTGAGTTTGACAATGAGGCTGAAGTGCAGACTGTTAGCTTTAATTTGAGTGTATTTTCATCCATACCAGATGAACCGTTTAGAAATTATAGAACCTTTTGAACATAGTCCCCCATTTCAAGGTACTACAAGTGTTTGTTGAATTGGGCTGCCGCGTTAGCTCAACGGTAAAAGCGCTGACTTTCAGTCAGCGCAGGTGTGCTCCGAGGATCGGGGTTCGCGCCCCGGTCTTGCCATATCCGAGCGTGGCCGGCGCCCTGTGGAAGCAGCAATTGGCGGCTGCTTCCGGGTGGGGGGAGGGGCTCGGAGAGAATCGCTGCGCACGGGGACCTAGGGCGTGTCACGGTCAGGAGCTCGCGGAGCTACGTCCTGTAGAGGACATGGCCACGACTTCCACAACTAATACCGATTGACGGGGTTGTGTAGCAGTGGTTCTCTAGCGGTTGCTACATGGGGGGGAATTGAATTAGAATAGGGGTTCAATTGGCTACCAAATTGGGAGAAAAAGGGAAAAAATCAGAAACAAATTTTTTTAAAAAGTGTTTGTTGAATTGGATTCACAAATGTGTTTCATTAGCCAGGTGTATTCATTTCTGTGGTTAGTGAATGCAGAAGAGAGCTGTTGATGTCTAGTCTTCATTCTAGACTTTGCAATTGCCTTTGCAGATTGTTGTTGGGGTGTGACAACATGAGAAAGACTGCAGTGTCGATGCAAATTAAGATGGCTGTCATAAGGCTCAGAAATTTAATTCAATCAATCAGGAACATTGCAAAAACCCACCCAGGGCATGCCCAAGTCAACAGTTTGGTTCATTATTAACAAGAAAAAAACAACTGGTGAACTCAATTATGTCAAAAGACCCGGTAGACCCAGGAAGACCACTGTAGTGGATGACCGGAGAATACTCTCTATGGTGAAGAAAAACCCCCTGACAACAGCCCAACAGATCAAAAACACTCTCCTGGATGCAGGTGTAGATGTGTCAAAGTCTACCATACGTAGAAGACTACACCAGCAGGACTACAGAGGGTACACTACAAGATGCATACCACTGATAAGCCTGAAGAACAGAAAGGCGAGATTACAGTTTGCTAAGAAGCACTTAAAAGAGCCCCAAGAGTTTTGGAACAAAGTCTTGTGGACAGATGACAGATTAACATGTACCAGAGTGATAGAAAAAGGAAAGTGCGGGAAAAAAGAATAAATGCCTATGATACAAAGCATACCACTTCATCCGTGAAACATGGTGGAGGGGGTGTTATGGCTTGGGCTGTATCCTTGACTGGCCGAGTCAATCACTGGATCTGAATCTGATCTGAATGAACATGCATTTTACATGCTGAAGAGGAGACTGAAGGCAAACATTCCCCGAAACAAGCAGGTACTGAAGATGGCTGCAGTACAGGACTGGCAGAGCATCACCAGGGAAGATGCAGCGTCTGGTTATGTCTATGCATCGCAGACTTCAAGCAGTCATTGTATGCAAAGGATATGTGACCAAATATGAAAAATGATTACTTTATTCTACATTATGTTAAACTGTCCGATATTTTTTGATGCCTGAAAATGGGGGGGACCATGTACAAAAGGTTCTATAATTTCTAAATGGTTCATCCGATATGGATGAAAATACCCTCAAATTAAAGCCGACAGTTCAACCTCATTGTAACCTTTCAAACTCAAAGTGCTAGAGAACAGAACCAAAATAACAAAAAATGTGTCACTGGCAAGTTAATGATGGTGCTCACTGTATATGTACGTACATTCTCTGGAGAAATAATATTCATGTAAAAGCTGCTTTGGAGTTCAAAGCGTATGGACTTGCTTTAGATCATGAATCTCTGAACACCCTATACTTGCCATTATATAGCTGGTAGGTCGTTAATAACTTCTATAAATATCTAAACCATCCTTCATTGCACACAAAATCTGCCTGGGCCAATCTAAAACAAACACCAAAACGGAAAGGACCCCAGAAAAATAACTATCCCTTTTAGGTGTCTTGAATCAAATGTTCAATGCAACTACTTCACTAGCCTCTGGTGGTAAAACAAGGAACTGCTGTTCACTACCATGAAACCTGTGTGCACTGTCAGATAGTTGTGTCAGTCACAGTGAGTTTTCCGGTGTCCCAGTCTGTGAGTCAGTGTCCCGGTCAGTGAGTTCGTGAGTGCAGGAGGGTATCATCTCAACTGCAGCTTCCTCCAGGTATGGGCCAAAATATCTTTCAAAATCACAACGGGGATATATTTTCATAAGCTCAGTTCCTGTGAAATGTTTATTTATTAAAGTCGCAAATCAACTTAGATCATCTCTTGTGAGAACTCCATTATGTAAATGAATCAGGTTGGCTTCCTCCTTTAAAGGTAGAAGTCATTTTGATCCTACTCTCTTTCTCTGCTTTTACTGTGGCTGTTAGAGCACTGGTACCTGCCATTGTCTAATGACGCCGGACAGTGCCAGTGAGTCATGCTTGTACAGCTTCACCACCTCTCAATAAACTCAGCAATGTGAAATTATCCTTTCAATATTTTATAGTTATGTTATGATACTAATTCTATTCTGCATTGTAATACCTGGGAAATATGAAGTAGGTAGTTTTTTTTCTTTTCTTAAGGCATTGCAGTTATTGTGCATTATTTGACCTTGAGCATAGGGATAAGAAGTAACTAAAGCAACTAAAATGTTAGCAGAAATAACTGCAAGGTTAGCTGGCTGCTGTATCCAAATGTAGTTGTGGCTATACTTAGAGCCAACTCGCTGTAACCATGAAGCGCACTCTTCGCCCAAAGCTACAGGGCTAAGGGCTTGCACTCTGCACTATGGCTAAAGTTTTGCTGAAAATGTAAAAAGTGTGTTTTAAGAGAGACGTGTAGGGAAATCAAACACGCTGCTTTGTGAATTGAATATGATACATACGAGCCATTTAAAACTATTTATTCGCTTATAATCCTGAATTTAACAGGCTAAGGAGAATGTACGGACTCAAAGATCAACATCAGAAATGTTTTTTTTATATAAAACATTTGTAACTTAAGAGCATGGCATTCCAAATTGGGAGAAAATGCGTAAAATGTTTTATCAGTTGGTAGAAATGCCTGGAAATTTTGTCAGAATGCACATAATATTGAGCCAATACATTCATAACCGCAAGCTGCATGTTTGTGTCACAACCATCAATCGAATATTAACTTGCCACATGATGCAACTAAACACGGTAAATGGAAGTATGGTCGGTAAGTGGAAGTATGCGTGTAAGAAATTAACATCATAATCTTCTGCAATCTGCTTTTTATGATTTCTCTCTAAAACCCCAAACCCCCCCCTGACCCCCCCCCCCCCCTCCAACGCCCCACCAGCCACGGGACCACTAGCTCCAAATTTCCATCAACTTAATTGAGCCAGACAGACACAGCTAATTATGCACAATAATCAGCTTCATCTGACTAATTACAATTCTCATTAGCTGCTGATAATGCTCATTAAATGTACATTCTGTGGAAGATATTGCACATAATAGGAGAGGGACAGGCTTGCTGAGTGCGTGTGTTGTACACTGGGAGGCAGTACTGCTCGGATGAGACGGAGATAGCCACTGTGGAAATGTCTGTACATCTGTACCGCCGCACCGCTTCAAATGAGGAGAAATCAACGGGAGCAATTTTTGAATAATTAAGACAAACTGTCAAAGGACTTTTGAGAAGCTTCACCTGCAAAATGCAATCAGCGCAACCATAAATAATTCATAAATGAACAAATAGGTTGGCGTAGCGTTATCACCCCATAATTGCAAAACAGCGGAGGATGGAGCGGAATGTAAATTTAAAATGTAATATCGATACAATGTCACATTTACCCTGAGTTACCATCTCTGTGGCCCACTGCGAATGCACAGCTCTGCCAGCAGAATGATGATTATACGGAGATGGTCAGCACAGACACCCAGGGGAGACTGTGGGTACAGTGGAGAAACAGAGGAAGTGGGAAGCTGCTCAAGTACATATTACCATAATGTAGAGCAGCTATGTACAGCGATGCTTGTGTTTGTGCATGTCCATGTGTGTGTTTGTGCATGTCCATGTGTGTGTTTGTGCATGTCCATGTGTGTGTTTGTGCATGTCCATGTGTGTGTTTGTGCATGTCCATGTGTGTGTTTGTGCATGTCCATGTGTGTGTTTGTGCATGTCCATGTGTGTGTTTGTGCATGTCCATGTGTGTTTGTGCGCGTGTGTGTCTGTATAATATACATCACAGACCTCAGGCATGATACTCACACATCACAAGACAGCTTTAAAAAAAAATTGTAACCCCTTGTGTCCAGTGCTCAACAGGAAGTTACCCTCTTTGTCCCCAAATCAACAGGAAATAACCCTTTGTGTCCAGTGCTGGACAGAAAAAGGGTTGTGGTTGCAATATTGACACGAGAACGAAAACACGTTAAGAGCCACGTTAGAAGGGAAATCTTACAAAGATCATTTTATTTTGTTTGTTTTTACTGAAATAGCATTTTAGCTTTCACACAGGCCATAGTGGAGTGTTTTAAAAAGCTGTAGTTTAGACATTTATAATAAACAGTCAAAAAAAGGGTGAAACCATGGCAACATAATGTAATGAAGAGAGGAAAGTACCATGAGCTTCCTTTTTATTCACTTTTTTTGTTTTTGTTTTTACATTTCAGCTATCCCGTGCTGTGTGCTCGTTAAAATGCCTTTCAGCTCAATTCAACAACAAAAACAGATTACCCTGTTACACATTTGATTATTGACCCAATTAAACTGTAACCATTCCTGCAGAAGAGTTTGATTCAATTCAGCATTTTAGCTCCAGGCATCCCAATTGTCCACTGCATAAATTTAACCGCGGACCCAAAACCCCAGGAGACAAAATCGAAGCGGGCGAATACGCTTCTTGTAAAGTGTGTTTAAATTTAACTTGGAATGAAAAGCAAGCCCGAAGCAACAATACATTTATAGAGAAATAGGCGTAAATAAAATTTCTTTACCAATTAGTGTGACCGGGAGGATTCCATTATAAAATCACTGGAGCTGTTCTCTGTAGTGGCCGCACCACTATAGTCCATAAAGGTAACCTTTCATCCTAAATATAATAAAACCTCATGGTTTACTCCATCATAAAAATGCATTCCTTTTCCACATGAACTAACAGCAGTGCAGGAAACAAAAAGTATAAAGTATATATATCTAATTTGATGTGTTCTCTCTCTCTTTCTCTCTCTCATATATACACTGCTCAAAAAAATTAAGGGTACACTTAATCATCACAGTATAACACCAAGTCAATTAAACCAAACCGGTCATGCTGGATGATGTTGCAGGCAGCATAACAATCGCCACGGCATCTCCAGACTCTTTCACGTCTGTCACATGTGCTCAGTGTGAACCTGCTCTCATCTGTGAAGAGAACGGGGCGCCAATGGCGAACCTGCAAATTCTGGTGTTCTCTGGCAAATGCCAATCGAGCTACACAGTGCTGGGCTGTGAGCACAGGTCCCACTACAGGACGTCGGGCCCTCATGCCACCCTCATGGAGTCTGTTTCTGACAGCTTGGTCAGAAATATGCACACGATTAGCCCGCTGGAGGTAATTCTGTAGGGCTCTGGCAGTGCTCCTCCTGTTCCTCCTCGCTGGGTTGTTAGCTTTCTACGGCCCTGTCCAGCTCTCCTCGTGTAATGGCCCGTCTCCCGGTATCTCCTCCACGCTCTTGAGACTGTGCTGGGAGACACAGCAAACCTTCTTGCGACGGCACGTATGGATGTGCCATCCTGGAGGAGCTGGACGACATGTGCAACCTGAATGGGCTGCAGGTACCGCCTCATGCCACCAGTAGTGACAAGGGCACTAGCAAAATGCAAAACTAGAGAAAAATCAGTCAGGAAGAATAAGGAGAAATGGTCTGTGGCCACTACCTGCAAAAACCATTTACTTTTTGAGGGTTGTCTTTGAGGGTTTCTCTCCTGTCCATCTGTTGTCACTTTAATTTGCACCAAAGCAGGTGAAATTGATTCACAATCGTTTACGCTTCCTAACTGGACAGATCGATATCCCAGAAGTTTAGTTGACTTGGTGTTATACTGTGTTGATTAAGTGTTCCCTTAATTTCTTTGAGCAGTGTATTTTGTCTAAAGATCTGAAACATCCAGTGCGAGAAATATGCAACAATAGAGGAAATCAGAAAGGGGGCAAAAACTTTCACGGCACTGTACATATTTGATTTGTTTTACACTTTTTTGGTCACTGCATAATTACATTTATGTTATTTCATAGTTTTTATCTCTTTACTATTATTCTAAACTGTAACAAAATAGTAAAAATAAAAAAAAAACCTTCCATGAGTAGGTGTGTCCAAACTTTTGACTGGTACTGTATATACAGGTGCAGCTCAAAAAATTAGAATATCGTGAAAAAGTTAAATATTTTTTGTCACTCTTGTCAGAAAGTGAAACTCATATATTATATAGATTCATTACACATAGAGTGAAATATTTCAAGCCTTTATTTCTTGTAATTTTGACGTTTATTTCTTTATTTCTGACGTTGTCTCTGGTTCAGGAGTGGCTTGACACGAGGAATGCGACATTTGTAGCCCATGTCCTGGATTCGTCTTGATGCACTGACTCCAGCCTCAGTCCACTCCTTGTGAAGCTCCCCCAAATTCTTGAATGGATTTTGCTTGACAATCCTCTCAAGGCTGCGGTTATCCCTGTTGCTTGTGCACCTTTTCCTACCACACTTTTTCCTTCCACTCAACTTTCTATGAATATGCTTGGATACAGCACTCTGTGACCAACCAGCTTCTTTAGCAATAACCTTTTGTGGCTTACCCTCCTTGTGGAGGGTGTCAATGACTGTCTTCTGGACATCTGTCAAGTCAGCAGTCTTCCCCATGATTGTGTAGCCTACTGAACCAGACTGAGAGACCATTTAAAGGCTCAGGAAACCTTTGCAGGTGTTTTGAGTTAATTAGCTGATTAGAGTGTGACACCATGAGTTTCCAATATTTAACTTTTTCACAATATTCTAATTTTCTGAGACACTGAATTTGGGTTTTCATTAGCTGTAAGCCATAATCATCAAAATTACAAGAAATAAAGGCTTGAAATATTTCACTCTATGTGTAATGAATCTATATAATATATGAGTTTCACTTTCTGAAATGAGTGACAAAAAGTCTTGAACTTTTTCCACGATATTCAAATTTTTTGAGCTGCACCTGTATATAATTTATATATCTCAACTGCTCTTTCGGTCTAAAATCTAAAAAAATATATTTCTCAAAGCCTTGTTCTTCCTGTCCCATATTATGCACCTACAAAAACCTTTGTCTGGGTAAATACACTATATGGCAAACAGTATCCGGACACCCCTTGGTCTGGGGCTGTTTTTCATGGTTCGGGCTCGGCCCCTTAGTTCTAGTGAAGGCAAATCTTAACGTTCCAGCACACAGTTGCATTCTAGATGATTCTGTGCTTCCAAGTTTTGTCAACAGTTTGGTGAAGGCCCTTTCCTGTTTCAGAATGACAATGTCCCCATGCACAAAGCAAGGTCCATACAGAAATGGTTTGTCGAGATGGGTGTGGAAGAATTTGAATGGCCTGCACAGAGCCCTGACCTCAACCCCTTCAAACACCTTTGAGCTTCCCAGAAGAGTGGAGGCTGTTATACCAGTAAAGGGCGGACCAACTCCATATTAATGGCCGTGATTTTGGAAGGAGATGTTTGATGAGCAGGTGTCCATATGTTTGGCCATGTAGTGTAACTTTCTGTAAGGTGAAGAGAGGAGGTCAGCGCAGCAACCATGGAAATATTTCACCTGGGAGCGATGACCTTTCCTGCTGGACCTCAGGAGGGTTTTAAATCACAATGAGAGCCCTGCACATGGTCCTCTTCCAACTGAGCTGCAAAAACCAAGCCCCTTAAAGGTCAAAGGTCAAGCTGAGGTGCTAAAGGGAGGGGCCATAAACTAATAATGTCCTTTTCTTAGTGGCCAGACAGTCTCTAAGCATCCAGGCCAGGGTGTGAAATGAACACCCGCCACCAGCCAAATGCTGGTCAAATCTTGATTGTTGCTGGTAAAATTTTGAATCTAACACAACCAGGTTGTGTTATATTGTAAAAGGTAATGTGGCTGGTAAAATATTGAAAATTTTTTGAATCCACAAGTCACTCTGGCCAGTGGGGGGAAAAGTTAATTTCATACCCCGATTCAGGCTATAGGTCGATATTCATTACCTCTTCAAAACTGTAGCACCAACTAAATAAACATAGAGTAAAGACATCTTAAATAGAAGTAAGTCAAATGTATACCCCTGCCCTGGATATGCGAGTCCTCCCTGCTTCCACTGTTCCCATGGAAACGACAAAAACACGAATACCGAGGGCCAACTGTCATTGTAAAGTAGTGACCATCGGACACGTCTGCACACGCAAACACCAGCGTGTGCAAACACCAGTTGTTTAGCGGCTGTTTTACTGTAATAGCGAAAGGCAAGGATTTGAAGTGTAGCATTTTTAATGAGGTCATTAATGGAGTTATTTTTTATTAATGATTATTTTTATTTTTTTTAAACCCTGAGTCTTATCAGGTGACCGCAGACCGAGATGTTAATAAAGCTGTCAGTCGCACGTTAATTCAATGATGATTATTTATGACCTCTAGTGGCTCTTATTAGCATATTCCACCGCTTAAGTTTTTTTTCCCAATGACTCTGTTGACTGAAAGAAACTGCGTGCTATCTCCACACAACAAGCCCAGTTCCACTAATGACTAGTTTGCCATCAAGCCAACCTGAGGAAGACAGGGGATCGGGAAGCAGAAGTGAGGCGCGTGGTTAATTAAGCCTGAGAAAGGGCCTTTTTGTTTGACAGTACGTGTGTGTGTGTGTGTGTGTGTGTGTGTGTGTGTGCGTGTGTGCGTGCGTGTATGTTGCTGGAGCAGTTGTTGGTAAAGCCAGGGGGAAAGGGCTGTAAGCTGTATGGCATTTACAAGAGGTTAAAAACACAAGGGGGTTCGTGTTGACGGAGAAGCGAGCCCACTGCCGCCACAGGTGAGGTTCGCCAAACCCCGCGGTGCTTTCAACACAGGACTGCAGCGCAATACAGCTGAAGGACTGGCCTCTCTTCATGATGACATGGCATGCATCATTTACCCACAATGCCCCATTGACTCGCCGGAGCTTCATCATAAACACAGGATCAACCAGAGATCGTGTCTATGAGCTATTCAACTAATATTTCCATAGATTTTAACTGCATATAAGAAAGTTACACTTTTAACTTTTAAATAGTGCAATCTGATGCACGTCAAGAGAACAGAACACGGTGTGGCCTTCGCTCAATGGCCTACTGAGAGCTCAGCATTCTGTCGTTTCAGCCTTTCGGCCCACTAATTGGACGATGTGCGTTTCTTCACCCGCCAGTTCCACTCTTCAGAGCTTAGGCAAAAAGAAATTCCTTCTCCAATTGCAGAATGTTTCCATGGCACCACACGACTACACAATTTTTTTCTTTTTTTTAGTTCCGCACTCCAGGACAACCTCCACAGTCAGTCAAAACTGGCCACTGGCCACTGGCCACAGGTTCAACGCTGCAGAGTTACACAGTCAAAACTGGCCACAGGCCACAGATTCCACGCTGCAGAGAGTTACACAGTCAAAACTGGCCACAGGATCCACGCTGCAGAGAGTTACACAGTCAAAACTGGCCACAGGCCACAGGTTCCACGCTGCAGGGTTAGACAGTCAAAACTGGCCACAGGCCACAGATTCCACGCTGCAGAGAGTTACACAGTCAAAACTGGCCACAGGCCACAGGTTCCACGCTGCAGAGAGTTACACAGTCAAAACTGGCCACAGGCCACAGGTTCCACACTGCAGAGTTACACAGTCAAAACTGGCCACAGGCCACAGGTTCCACGCTGCAGAGTTACACAGTCAAAACTGGCCACAGGCCACAGGTTCCACACTGCAGAGAGTTACACAGTCAAAACTGGCCACAGGCCACAGGTTCCACACTGCAGAGAGTTACACAGTCAAAACTGGCCACAGGCCACAGGTTCCACGCTGCAGAGAGTTACACAGTCAAAACTGGCCACAAGCCACAGGTTCCACACTGCAGAGAGTTACACAGTCAAAACTGGCCACAAGCCACAGGTTCCACGCTGCAAAGAGTTACAGAGAGATCTGTCATTCTTTTCAAATTGTTCTTTCAGTCAAGGGTAATGTTTTACATCTGAACATGTGATTAAATGTCATATCACTGGTATTTGCAACTATCTTTAGAGCCCATTGCAAGGATAAAAAAGTAAGCCTTTAGACTGGAAGGAGGGAGGGAAAAAAGGTAATGATTTATAATAACCTTTAGGCTTTTAGATGCACAGAAAATACAGTTTTCAATGCAACAATGACACCTGTGGGATGAATTTTACTCGACCGACATCTGTCTGTTTTGACACACGATGAAATTTTAGTAGAGACTAGAACAAATAAATCTCAGTGCGCTCAATAAAATCCAGGATCAACAGCAGCCAGTGCCTTCTCCATATGAAAGAGATAGACCTGTGCATTCATGTATTGGCCACAGCAGTGCTCAACATGTTTTAGGGAGGTATAATTGATTTATTTTTGTTAAGATTGGAAACTGTGAAAATTGATCAACAGAGTTCTCTGTTCAGCAACAAAATGTACTGTGGTACGGCCAGCTTCAGTCCTGCAACACCAGCTACAGCAGCGGGCGGAGTATGGAGCAGGCTTGGCACGATGTTGCTATTTTGATACCACTGCCACTTCCCTCTAAAACACTGTTGATTCCAGTATTACAGGTATTAAACTTATTTTTACACTGATCATTGGTCTCAACCCGTTTTCATTCATTTTCCTTGATTAACAATCTGAATAATCCATTGGCAGGTAAACACACAGCCTCTTTCTTCACCCCTTGTTATGGAGATTAAACAATAAATTCAATTTAGAAATATCTGTTTTAATCAGTAAGCGCACTTAACAAAAACATTAAACACCGCTCTGCTAATTACCGCGCTAGCTTTCAGCACAACCTGAAATAAAGGCCATATTTAACAAAACCTGCGCTTCAACATAATTTCAATTACTAAATCTGCACATTGCAAATCCTTGCCATGAATATTCTATGTGAGTGCGGAGAATGAACAGGAGATGTAATCCACAAATTTCAATAATGTCGATAAAATTTTGTAATGCAAGTAAAAATGATTTTATTACTTACCTAATCCTCTGACATCATCGTTCTGACACATCCAGTCCTGGTCAGAGAGACCGGTCCCTCATCTCATTCTCAAGTGTGTCATGTGCCTCATTACTGTTTGTCTCCCCAAACAGAAAAGCAGATACTCAAAATGTGACCCCTTACTACAGGGTAGTATTGGTATGTCTGTCTCTACGTACCGCTCCTCTCCTACCCCCCTGCCCCACATTCACCACCACTTCACAATCACTCAAATCATCTTGCTTCAGTTAAACCCAGGTCACGGGTTTAGGAAGTTAGGAACCAGACTAAGACATCCACTCATTCAATTAACAAGATGGCGGCTTCAGAGAGAGAAGGAGAAAAAAAAACACAATTGGTCACACTGATGTAATTACTCTACTCGTAGGAGTCATTTCTATTCATTTTACAAAAAAAAACAAAGATACATTAAAAGCTCAGGCGATGCCAGGAGAGAGAGAGAGAGAGAGAGAGAGCTCTAAATGGATCCTGGGTGCGGCGCGATGGCGGCTCAGAGCTCATTAGCGCACTGCCACTGCTCCAGCACTCAGGGCCCTCTCTCTCCATTCAGCCGCTACATTAGCGCATTAGCCACAACCTGCTGGCTCTTACCCACCTGTAATCAGCCCGCGCTTTACACACGGGCGGGAGCAGTAAGTGACTCGCCGCAAAACGTCCGACCGCGCTTCCGCCTGACGAAAAGGAACGTTGAGTGACCCCCCCAAAAAAACATTGAGTGGTGACACTGAGACGAAGGTGAAGGACATTAGAGGAGGAACAGGAGGTGCATCTCCTGCACTAACTAAACGCGTCACTCCTGCAGATGAAGAATATCACTCTTGTAAAAAACGGACTGGCCGATTTGGAGAACATATTTGAGAGAAAAAAAAGCTGTCTTAAAGTGCCACAGTAGGTTTCCATAAGAAAGCTCAGTGCTAAGAGCAGCCATCAGATAGGAATGTAGAGCTGGAAATGGGTTCCATTAGTTGTTTTGTTTTCCTAGCAGAGAACATTCCAAGAGAGGAATGGCCTTTCCCACAAGGGACCATCTGTGGAGACTTCCTTCTGCCTGAACTCTAAAACTCACCTGAGGAGAGTGGAACCAGTGCATTTAGGTTCTGAAATTCTCCATTCCACTGACATTAATGCTGTACTTAAACGGTTGTTTGCAGTTGATTATGATAATGACATCACCTGTATTAGCGGCCATTGAAGGGTTAAAATAAACATAGCGTTTCAGTGAGTAGAGCACAGAAGCGAAGTGGCTTAAAGATGCAGAACAGAACAGGCTTAAAAACCCATTTAGTTTTCTGGCTTTGTTTCAACCTGCCTTCTCCATCATTTTATCAGCATGAGGGCATAACAGCATCAAGCCAATATTGCTAATGACAACTTGGTATATACAAAGTGTTGTTTGTGGCTGCCCTGCCGTAAATACGCCCAGGCACAAAGCCAGTCAATCATTAGTGCATTCATTTTCTTCCATATCTACGCTTTCAAGCATCCAGCAAGTGAAGTTATGTTACCATGGCAATTATAAATTAAGTGTGCTCTCAAGATTCTGAAGTGCATACGATAGAACAACCTTCGCATTTGCTCCACAGTCTGACTGAATCTGTCGCACAAGCAAAATGTGACTCCGGGGAAAGCTACATTTTGCCAGCCATTCAAATTTTTCAATTAAACAATGACAGTGATTAATCCAACAGGTATTCATTCATAAAAACCTCTTTCTGGTTTCCGCAGTCAGCTATAAATTTCCAAGCTAAATATGGTGGGGCTAATCAGATTACAGCATGCCACGCATAGGCGTCAAGTCAAATAGACTATATGAGAGACTATACAGACTGTAATTTATTGTTTTTTTAAATATATATTTTTTTAAGCCAACAATATTATTATTTTATGATGCCCAAGCAAAATCTTGAATTTCTGCCACAAATACACAGGATGTACATCAAGCATTGGAAGGTAATGCCACAAATAAACCTATTGGTGCAGTCAGATGATCCAAGCCCACACATGCTGCCCACTAACTCTACTGCTGAACCACTAAGCTATATTTTTAAAGCATATCCGTGGTGCTAATACTATTCCCAATGCATATAAATCAGCAGGAGTGTGCACTCTTCTGAAAGAGGAGGGCATATCATTATTAATCATTTTCAGCCTCCGTTTTTCTCATTCCTAATAACTCTACTCTCTAAACTATCTTTACTTCCATGGCCTTTGAAACTCTGGAGATCTAATGTTAAAAAAACATATATATTTTAAGTTTAAGTCTGGTTTTAGAAAACAGCAAAATAGCAGTGGAGCAGCTGATAAAGCTGTAAATGAGATTGTAAATTATTGATACCCTCGATGCTAAACATTAATGTGTCTTGCTCATTTAAAAGTCAGTAAAATGGTGTATGTAGCCTCCATTAATAAAACCAAAATACACCAGGCAGACATACTAGTTAAAAGAGAGGTGATTAAGGTTGTGTGCAATTTTAAAAACCTTGGGATCATTACTGACTCTAATCTCTCTTTTAATAAACAAATTAAAGAGCTTTGTTATTAAAATTAAAAAGTTAAATTACATTTGAGAAATATAAAACATATTAAAAAAACCTTGCCTATAATTGCTCCCAACCTGTACATGTAATTCAACTATTCTCTCCCACCAATCTTCCTGCATTACAAACTGGTCCTATAGGCTGGGGTTACCACACTGAAACCACCCTAAAATCCAAATAAACAAACCATAAAAAAACTATGCCAAAATATCGCCATCTTTCAATATAACCAGTTTATTGACCTTTGACAGTTTTATGTTATTTAAAGATGCCCGTCTGTTGATTTTTAAAATAATATACAACCTGGCACCATTTAAAAAAAACATTTGCAGTAAAAAAATATAGTTGTGTTAAAAAAATTGCAGTACAACATCAGTTACTGTTGTGGATACTGGATCCAAACCTGTCTGATTATGCCAATTTGTTGTGCATCTCCGAGTGAAAATATCTCAGAGTTGTTTTCAGAAATTTACCTCTCAAATTTCTCTAAGTGTTTAATCAAAGAGGACACGGCAATAATTATCAGAGAATACTAGACTTTATTTCATTAAACAAACAACAAAAAGTCCAGCGGAGTGCCCCCGCAGAGACTATCAAAAATGCCAGACCTTATCCCATATACCGCGCGATCAAGGTCTTGCAATCTCCCTAGAGACACTCTCAATTATTCTTGGTTTACAGTCCATCTTTATACAGTTTCTTATCAGATTGTACATCTCATTATTTGTCCATCTGACCTATTTGACCAAACAAACACAGGCAATCTCTATCCCGCCTTTCTTCGAGAACTTTCCAATCTTCTCCACGTAACAGGTGTCTTGTCTTCTGAGGTCTCATTGGTTGTTTCCAGACATCAATCTCTGGCTCCGCCCTCTTTTATTAGCGTCATCCCGTGTCGAGAACCTTCCAGAACTTTCCTTCGTAGATTCCGTCACCCATCTCCAGCCCCGCCCTATGGCATCGCCTGTTTTTTAGGCCTGGGAAACCACCTGTTATCAGACGATCCTGGTTTCTTGGCTACTATCCAAGTTCTTTTTCAAATTCCTGGACTGCTGACGGACTCTCCGAAAACACCAGCCTTAAAATCCGCTTTGTTTAGGAACATCTTTTCTTATCAGACTCTGACTGGCCCTCAGCTCCCTCTAGTCAGAGAGACAGAGAAGATGTCTCTCTGCTCTTATAATATTTTACTGTGCTTATGAATGCATTTCTCTGTTCTTAATACATTTATACATTCTGTATATTTCTCTTAATACATTCACAGATACATATTCAAATATTATCAATACATATTATCACAGGTAATATAGTTTAAAGGTAATACATATTCAAATATAGTCAATATATATTATCACAGGTGACCAATAGATTTAATGGAATTCCCAACAATCCCCCCTTTGAGGCTAAATAGCCTCACCATTAGCAATTCCAGTATAAATATACAGTGCTGTAGGGGATCGTTCATATATCCGACCCCCTCGTTACCACGGTGTATGGCAGCAACAAGCGTACTCTGGGTACATATTTGCAGCCACACTAAGCACCTTTCTGTCACTGTCATAAAATAAGGGATGTATTAAAATACATACCTTATCTAAGTTTTACATACAGTTATAGTTGTACTGCAAAGTGTCTCTGCCTACAGGTATACTGCTGTACCCCTGCAGCAACTAAACAAACAAACAAAAAACAAAAAATAATAATAATAATAATAATAAAAAATAATATAAAAAATGTAAAAATATATAATTAGAAATATAAGAAATTGATTATGTTATGTATACTGCAAAATGAGATCAACTATCTCGCAGCCAGTAGTCCTTGATGCCTGGCCGCCGCTTTTATCTGATCTGGCGCTAGTATACATTTATATGATTATAAGAGTAAATATGCTTAATTTTGTACTGCAGGACTTTCAGCAGGCGGACAGCCGAGGGGTCTGCACGCAGTTTCAAAGGCAGTAGTACCACTCTGCCTTCCGTTTATCTCTGATGCACTGACACTTCCCGGCCGTCCATCCCGCTTCAATCCATGCAGCACTGAAGAGAAAAAAAAAAATAATAATAATAATAATAATAATACATGAGTAAAGAATGTAAAAATTGATTATATATGGGGCCCATGGACACATTTATACAATGTTTTAATTATTAGACCCCAGTGTTCCCTGCGTTTTCCAAATTCTGCAGTGCCGCAGGGGAGCGTAGAGATATGCCACCAATCGCGGCACACAGCCACTCCCCCCCCCACACTTACAGTTTAATACTACCGTATCCTCGGTCATATCTGGAGCAGGTGTCAAGAGGCACGCATACTAAGTAGATCACTTAGATCTTTTCTAGATATAAATAAATATAGCTCTCTATCGCCCGTTCCAGAGGTGACTAAGGGCCCTGAGACGCACAACCAAAAAACCTCCCACTCTTGTCTAGGGAGGAGAAAAAGGTTGCACTCCTCTTACAACTCTGAATTCTTCCTATTACTCAGAGTAATCCTTTATCTGAAGAATGTTTCTCAGGACATGTTTCTCTGTGGCCTTGTTTTTCAGAATACAGGCTTAAGGTCACTCATTTGAAATTTAACTACCACAGACAAGTTTATACACTCTATTACAATATACTTTTTATAGAATTAAATGTTAAATTCCCACAATTCCCTCCTTTGATCCCTCCTTGGGATCAACACTATACAGCGGTATTTCAAGCTTGTATGGGTGATATCTTCACTCCATACCTGAAGCAGGTACACATTGCAAACCCAGTTTTCTTAATTTTATTTACTCTAACTATCAGGGTTATAATACTGGCACAGCGGTAAGCAATGATGTCAGAGCTCTTACTTAATCACCAGGAAAACCTCCAATAGGCAAAACCACAGAACTCTAGACTGAGTCTGCTGCTGGTGAGGACATGTCTCTGTCCGATATCCATCTTAAGCGATACTCCTTCATTTTTAATACATTTTACTTTTTACACTTCTATCAAGAGGAAAGAAAATCCTAGCATTTTGGCAACAGTGCATTGGCAGCTTTTTCGAAACATTTTATCACAATATAGTTACATAGGGGTCTCTCCTCGGGCAGTTGGGGGTGTAGGGAGGTTCTGGTATCTCCCACACGGTTGGCATAGGCATAGTGTGCTCGTCACATGGTTCAATCAGTAATGGTAGTACAAAACATTTACTCGACTACCATACGATACTTTTACCACAAAATTATGTTGGCTTCTTCTTCTTTGGTCCAAGTCGCCTCAACGTCGGACCAATGGACAGAGGAGAGGTTACTAGCACATCACTCAGCCACGGTCTTTCTTTGGCAGATTATGTAATGCATCTCTGTGTGTGTATTCTCTCTATCTGCCATTGATGAGGGAGCACATAGCTCCTGGTTGTGTAATTCTTTCTTCGTGTGTGTGTATATTCAGTGTTAGTGTTACTTTAATATACACCCAATGCCCTGTTGGAAAATAATCTTGCACATTCTGGTTAAGTGTTACACATAGTTCGCTAGTTCCCTCTTGAGCTGTTCAAGCGGGGGTCCATTGTACGGACCTCATACAAACGGCATGGGCCCTCCTATGGCCGATTGTGCCCTATTGGGGAAAAACTGATACTTTCCAAATTATTATACATCACCACTTCCCCACAATCATACACTTCCCCCTTTGCACAATGGTCCTGCCCATGCGCATCCTTAATCACACTTTGCTCTGTGTGTGTTATCTGTTTATTAGTTGCTCGAGGTTGTGTGCTTCTGTCTTCTTGGGCCCAATATCTGTAGAGAAACCTGACAATTTCAGTTAGTCACACAGTACTTTGTCATCTCATCTCCAATCCCCTGTAATTCTTCACAGCAGTGATAATTCGTCCCTGGAATTATCATTGGAGTTCCTGTCATAAATTCAAAAAAGGGGAGAAATTAGCAATATTTAGTGGGGCCTAGTTCAGCTCTCATTGTCAGTAGAGCTGCTTGAGAGCCGCCACCCAGTTCCTGCTGGAAACAGAGAAGAACTCTTTATTAGTCTTTTCCCTTCACTTAGGGTACATTTTCACATACGGGGCATCGTAGGATTTATTTGTCTGTTCAGTTTATTTATTTATCTTTGTTTTGGTTGTGCATCTAAACTGACAACCCCTTAGGAGAGATCGCATTGCCGGGTTTCACTTTGATGGTTTTTAGACAAAATCAAACAATTAAACACAAAACAAAACCACACAACTTAGGATGTAAATTAAACTAATTATTTATCTGCAACCGAACAAAAAACACAAACATTGGGAAGGTGGCCTTGCCCTCCACTTCCCCCAGCTTAAACTGTAAAGTTTCCACTCCTCATCTTCGCTTAAACATTGTTTCAATACTCCGCTGTTGCTCAATTATTTTCACTTGGTCCTTTATAGCCACTTAATTATGGTTATGCACAGCTTGATACAGATGCAGGCGCGGGTGTTTGAACATTTTTAGCCTGTCAAAACAGAGCTCTTTGGCTCTTTTGACCATTAATAATAAAACCCAGAAAATTCGAAAGCAAACAAAACCCACAGCAAGAAGGAAAACAATATCCATTTTGCATGCTTCCACCTTATCCATAGCTGAACAACTCTCTCCCACTTTTTCTTTGATCAGATCCTCATAACCAATCGTACATAGGACATCTGCTTCTATACATAATAGAGATAAGGCATTAAGCCTGCCTTGTTGCATAGTTGTTCTGAGGGGATTTCCTAAACAAAACACTTTGATCCTAGTGTTTAACAAATAAACTGAAATAAATTTCATGATGTTCTATCAAAAAAGGCTGGAATAAACAAAACTAAATAGTACTGAAAATGAATTTATTCGTAAACTAAATGAATTAAAAATATCTCCAAGAATAGTATTAACCGTATTCAAGATATATAAAATGTACTTACATTTTAATCGATTAAACAGCCAGAGCTGAGTGTGCTATTGGACTAGTCATTATGCAACTCAAAGCAAGAATGAGGTAATGAATGCACATGCAATTAACACCGGTGGCAGTTGGCAACTCTAGTATAGCCACATATTGGTTATATTTGTGTAGCCTATATAAAACATGGTTATAGCATGGCCTCCTTAAAATAGCATACATTTATTGTGCTATTTCGATACAAAAGAAAACAAAAATGTGTTTTATTTAATCAATATCATTATTACAGATTTGAAATGGTTTAATAACGGGCAGACTTTCATTAACTAGGGGTAGTCTGTGGTCAGTACAGTTCGCTACAGTTCCTGACCGCTGATGCGCACTCAAGCATATGAACGAATCATTGAGTGATGATCCGGTACACTCAATTCATTTTAAAGATTCGTTCAAAAAGATTCGTTCGTTCACGTACTGCACATCACTAAGACACGCTCGCGCATGCCCACTACACTGGTTAAAGAATGAGTTGAATCGTTCCTGACAGTGTTGTTGTTATACAATATATACACATATTCGGTTAAATCACACTAAAACACTTTCTATGTCTTGGCTGCTGGAAACTACAACTAAAGTTCCCTCATGGGAAAATAAGTTATTCTATCCTGTTCTATTCCATTTTCTTCTCTGGCCACCAAACAAGTCCCCTTTCCCTGAAAGACTGAAAAGTTAAATTCAAAGCGGGCAACGCAGACCCTCTCTCTGCATGAAATCTACTCGTACATGCAGAGAATGGCACTCAAAACGAATTGTAACATTTTGCTTAAACACTACTATCTACTTTCACTTCTAAGGTAATAATTACATTCCAGGTAGCAAGGAAACATCGAATCAACCTCGCCAGCATGTCATTGGCAACAGTATCGGTCAGCAACCAACTTTCCATGATTGAGCACCCACGGATGTATCAGTGTAATAATAACACTGAAGTCATACTGATGAATAACATTGATTTTTACTTTGATAAATCAAATTCAGATGCGCTTTCTTTTTTGTAAGCCCCTTGTAATCGAAATCGGTGCTCGGCCCGACCTCCCTGCTAGAAATAAATTACCATCACGTTATCATGGCAACTCACACCGTGACCCTCATTGTGAAACAACCCCGTATTAGAGTTCAGCTGTTGTGACAAATTATAGATCATTCATTATTTATATATAATTATATAACATACTGTAGGACCAACTATATGAAAATGTAGTGTTAATACGCAAATTGAATTACACTTTCACTTCCTTCTATGTTGTCTTGCTTTCTGTCACAATCCTATGCAAGTTTCCCTCGCGTATAACTTCCACTTATCTATCTGTACTAACCATAAACTTAATCAACCGTAAACTCTGATTAAGATCTTCCACACTTCTCTGCACAACACTGTTTACACTTTTCCAGGCGGGGCTTCATTACGATGCGTCTGATCATAAGTTTCACAAATCTTATAGTACACTGAGATTATAACACAAACTATTGCAAATATATTATACATTGTAGTATAGCTCCAGAGACAGAAAATAATTGGGCACATAATTTAACTCTTTTTCTTAAATTCTCTCCTACATGAGCCATTACGGTAATTCTGGTGGTCAGGTTACACACACTGCAAAACGAAAGCTACGGGATCTTTTAACAAAATAAACTGCTTATTTCACTCAAGGTGTAAAGGGTTCAAAGCACTGCAAGTATTTTTAGTTTTCCTTTATAAATTCACCAATAATGTGCCTTCTACCCACTTAATAACTGCTCACTTCATTGCAAAGGCTACAACTCAACAAGCCAAAAGTATTTGGACGCCTTTATGCATGCACCGTTAGATTGTCTGTTCTTCCAGTCTCTCCGCTATCGGTTTTTGGCTGCCCACGACCAACAGGACACTATAATTTGTTCAATCAGAATCCCACTTTATCACAATATACCATGAGTTAGGCTTTCCATTCACTTTTAAAATCACATTCTTCTGGATTAAACAATTTGCAAGCATTTTCTTCTAAACTACTCAGCTGATTTAACATAAACACAACACAGCTCATACACAAATCCATACAGCGCATTTTCTCATACTTGTGTCGACACACATTCATTCTCTGGCCAGCACTCACACAACCCACACTTTTTCTCAGACAAAAATGGTTTGTCTGGCTCGGGGAACCATCCCAATTGGTTCCACTCGGCTAAATATTTAGTCCATTTATCACGACGTTTTTTCAATTCCTGGGCACATAATTTTGTGCTCAGATTGTCCCATAGTTTACGCAATACTTCTACTGTAGTAGGCATTTTATTTATTCCGTAAAACGTTATTTATTACTTAGATATTGTCTCGTTTTAATTTCTATTTTTTACTTGATATGTTTGATTAGGACCCACAATTTAACAGTTCTAATTAAATTAACACAACCTTATTTCCCTTAATTATTCACCAAATGTCAGTTATATTGCAGTCATTGGCTGTGATCAGCTGCATTCAGTTACTCATTTTAATTTTCTCAATGCACGTCTGCATTATCAGAAAATATTTTCACTGAATCAGTATCACAAAGGCTTACAATGACACCCACAATTTTGTTTATCCCCTTTTATCATTTTAATACAGCAGATATACAACAGATAAAATAAAAAATAAAAAACTCAAAGACCTGTTTATGAATCAAAACTGTATTCCATGAATCAAGTGCTTTTGTATGTTTTCACTCGTGGCTTTAGGGCCATTTTATCTCACCCGTTTAATGTCGACTATGTGGTTCGACGGACCTTACATTGATATCACTAGATCAATGTATCACCACAGTATTTTGCGTAAAATAAAATGTTAATTTCCCATTAATTCTTATTTTATTTTCGTTTTATTCCAATCAATTTATTTTCTAAATTATTTCACCACTTGCATTTATTTAAAGGCAGTATTCTATATTCCCTTTTTAAACATTAAACAAAAAGTTCGGAAACCCGTGCCTGGCAGACCACCCCTCCGCCGCAACAACGGCTCCCGGTAACAAACCCCACACCGCCGGAAAGCACGTCCAGCCCCCCCCCGCAAATAGCACTCCCACCTGTAAGGAACACACACTCGCGGGACAAGCAGCACAGCCAAGAGCGCGGGCCATGCCTACGCAAAACCCGACAAATCCTCTCCTCCCATAAACGCATTCCCCCCACAAAATGGAGCACCACCCACAAGGGAAACAAACAGGACCCCAACGGTACAAAATTCACCGCAAGAAGCACTGCCACAACAGAGAAACAATATATCAAACACAAACCCCCCCCTTCCTTATCTTATGTTGTCCTTCAACTTGTTTTCCAAATTATCCGAGTTCTTCTTCAACACACTTTAAATGCTCAAAACACTTTTCGCGCTCAGACAGCACATGCCCGTTCAGAAAACAGACACATTTTCATATTATCACTTTAATTCTTATTACCTTATTTATTTATTTTTTATTACTTTCTGTTATTTCAAATCTCTGAACAAACCTTCCTTGTAATATCACTTTAATTTTTTTTTCTTTCTTTCTGCGTGCTACTCATGCTGTGTATTTTCTCAAATACAAGTTCTAATTTTTTCCGGTTTATTAGCTTATAATTTTTTTTTTTTTATTACCTTGTTTCCCCAATTTTATCCACAGAACAGATTAAGTTATTAATTTGTTCTACTATTTTCGTTGTCTTTATTAATTTTTATAACTGTTTATTAGTTCAAATTTTTGCATACACCGTCCGTGTAGCATTTGCCGTTAATTTTTCTTCATGTCACTCACTTTGCATATTTTCAAGTGCAAGTTCTGTTTTTTCACTATTTTTTTTTTTCTCGATCATATATTTAATTTGTTCTCTGGATGTACACACTTTGATCCTTCGAGCCTCCCTCACTCCGGGGCGCAGCTCCAGGCTAGATCCCTTTCCGCTGAATTCCTTTCCCCAGACTCCTCTGAGTGAAAGGACATTTCAACCTTCCTGCTTCCCAATGCTTTCTTTTCAAAAACACTGATCACAGAAAGCACTACTCGCTTACTAACTCATTCGGTTTCAGCTTATAGTGGCTTGACTGTACATTGAGCCGGATGCGGCGGCCATCTCTCATGGTCTTATTACCCTCTGCGATCCGACCGGCCGGTGACCCAGTCGATAGCGATCTCCAGTCCTGCATCTAATCAGGACCCCGTAGTAGCTGTTAACCACCCGGTTAGGAACCGACGGTCTGATCCCTATCCCACTTTGCTATGGGTATAGAAACTTTGACCGTTTTCACCAGCCTTGCCTGTTCACAGAGGTTGTCTCCCCTCTGCTAGGTGTGGACTGTCATCCACGTACCACGTACTGCCTGCACACTTACATGCGACAGCCACGCCGACTAGACGGTACCACGGCAGTATGTCCATTCATACTTCATCAGACACGGGGGCCTTCAGTCTTCTCCCCTGCACTATATAACGTCTTTAACGTGCCCTCGGAACTTTGCAATTCCGCCGCCGCCTGTTAAGGGCTAGGTTCGGGGTGCCTACCCCCTGCCTAACCCTCTCCGTTAATACACCTATCAGTTATGCCACCTCCTTCATGTGACTTTTTTTGTAATATACTATACACTTTATTTACATCAATACATCAAAAAAGAAGAAAGAAAGAGAAGAAGAAAGAGAAAAAAAAAAAAAAAATAATAATAATAATAGTAATAATAATAATAACACCGCGCTAGACATACCACTATTTCTTTATATTATTCACATTACCCATCACTGGTTTATTTACCCCACCAATTTATAAATATCAACCGTATGTCTTTGCACTGAAACAAGTTTGGAACTCCAACCGCCCCAAACTTACAAGTTTAACTCCGACCGTTAAAACTTTCAAGGTTAACTCCAACCGTTAACACTTACAAGGTTAACTCCAACCGTTAACACTTTCAAGGCGTTTAACTATTCTATCCGGGGTACCCCTTCCTCCGCACGCCTTTCCACGGAAACAAGTTTTTGACTCCAACCGCCAAAACTTACAAGTTTAACTCCAACCGTTAACACTTTCAAGGCGTTTAACTATTCTATCCTCCGCACGCCTTTCCACGGAAACAAGTTTTTGACTCCAACCGCCAAAACTTACAAGTTTAACTCCAACCGTTAACACTTTCAAGGCGTTTAACTATTCTATCCTCCGCACGCCTTTCCACGGAAACAAGTTTTTGACTCCAACCGCCAAAACTTACAAGTTTAACTCCAACCGTTAAAACTTACTTACACCTATATCGCTTGCGCATTGATTCTCCAAAATTACTGCCGTCCTCTTTTATACAATTTCATTAATTTCTATTTTACTTTTACACAGGTTTTTTAATAGGCAAGGTTCTAGGTCACTGGGTTTACAGAATAAGGAGAGAAAAAAATAAATAAATAAATAATAATAATAATAATAAAAAAGGGACCTTTCTTCCACATTATATCTATACATATATTCACCAAGGTCTTCTCAAGCGATCTAAAATTAACTTCGCTTACCTTGGTTTCTTTTAATCAGCCGGCTGGAAAAAAAGGTCTCTCTCTCCGTCTCCCGTTCACACCGCAACCGGTCTGAACCTGGACCTATTCTGCACGACTACGCCAATTTGTTGTGGATACTGGATCCAAACCTGTCTGATTATGCCAATTTGTTGTGCATCTCCGAGTGAAAATATCTCAGAGTTGTTTTCAGAAATTTACCTCTCAAATTTCTCTAAGTGTTTAATCAAAGAGGACACGGCAATAATTATCAGAGAATACTAGACTTTATTTCATTAAACAAACAACAAAAAGTCCAGCGGAGTGCCCCCGCAGAGACTATCAAAAATGCCAGACCTTATCCCATATACCGCGCGATCAAGGTCTTGCAATCTCCCTAGAGACACTCTCAATTATTCTTGGTTTACAGTCCATCTTTATACAGTTTCTTATCAGATTGTACATCTCATTATTTGTCCATCTGACCTATTTGACCAAACAAACACAGGCAATCTCTATCCCGCCTTTCTTCGAGAACTTTCCAATCTTCTCCACGTAACAGGTGTCTTGTCTTCTGAGGTCTCATTGGTTGTTTCCAGACATCAATCTCTGGCTCCGCCCTCTTTTATTAGCGTCATCCCGTGTCGAGAACCTTCCAGAACTTTCCTTCGTAGATTCCGTCACCCATCTCCAGCCCCGCCCTATGGCATCGCCTGTTTTTTAGGCCTGGGAAACCACCTGTTATCAGACGATCCTGGTTTCTTGGCTACTATCCAAGTTCTTTTTCAAATTCCTGGACTGCTGACGGACTCTCCGAAAACACCAGCCTTAAAATCCGCTTTGTTTAGGAACATCTTTTCTTATCAGACTCTGACTGGCCCTCAGCTCCCTCTAGTCAGAGAGACAGAGAAGATGTCTCTCTGCTCTTATAATATTTTACTGTGCTTATGAATGCATTTCTCTGTTCTTAATACATTTATACATTCTGTATATTTCTCTTAATACATTCACAGATACATATTCAAATATTATCAATACATATTATCACAGGTAATATAGTTTAAAGGTAATACATATTCAAATATAGTCAATATATATTATCACAGGTGACCAATAGATTTAATGGAATTCCCAACATTACCTGATAAACCACTGTTATTAGTAGTAGTGATATTTCTGCATGGCAAATCATTTACTTGTAGATGTAGTAGTGTAATAAAAAAAACAACAGACCCAACTGTCATGACATGCACGCTGCTTGTTCTGAGTAATTGACTCATTCATTGAAAGGGGCGTGTTCAAAATAATAGCAGAGTGGAGTTTAATTAGAGAATTCATTAATTCTGTGAAAAAACAGGTGTAATTAATTGTCCTTTATTAAGGAAGAAGGGAAGCAAATGTTTCACACAATGTTATAAAATATATTTCCTTCTGAATTGCTAAGTAAAATGGGCCGTTCCAAACATTGTTCGGAGGAACAACGTAATTTGATTAAAAAGTTGATTTGAGAGGGGAAAACGTATAAAGAAGTGCAGCAAATTATAGGATGCTCAGCTAAAAATACCTCAAATGCTTTAAAATGGCAACAAAACCCAAAACACACGGAAGAAAACGAGCAACTACTGTTAAAACGGATCGAAGAATAGTCAGAATGGCAAAGATTCAGCCAATCATCACCTCCAGAAAGATCAAAGATGATCTAAAATTACCTGTAAGTGCTGTTACAGCCAGAAGACGTTTGATCGAAGCTAAGCTATCAGCAAGAAGCCCCCATAAAGCACAATTGTTGAAAAAATGGCATGTGCAGAATCGGTTAAAATTAGCCAAGGAACACATCGATTGGCCCAAAGAGAAATGGCGTAACATTCTGTGGACTGATGAGAGTAAAATTGTTCTTTTCGGGTCTAGTGGTCGTCGACAGTACGTCAGACGACCCCTGGGCACTGAATTCAAGCCACAGTACACTGTGAAGACAGTGAAGCATGGTGGCGGAGAAATCATGGTATGGCTGTTTTTCATACTACGGTGTCGGGCCTATTTATCGTATACCAGGGATCATGGATCAGTTTGAATACATCAAAATACTTGGAGATGTTGCCGTATGCCAAAGAGGAAATGGCCCTGAAATGGGTGTTTCAACAAGACAACGACCCCAAACACACAAGTAAGCGAGCAACATCTTGGTTCCAAACAAGAAAGATTGAGGTAATGGAGTGGCCAGCTCAATCCCCTGACCTCAACCGCATTGAAAACTTGTGGGGTGACATTAAAAATGCAGTTTCTGAAGCAAAACCCAAAAATTCACAGGAACTGTGGAATGTAGTTCGTTCATCCTGGGCTGAAATACCTGTTTCTAGGTGCCAGAAGTTGGTTGGCTCGATGCAACGCAGATGCTCAGCAGTTATCAAAAACAATGGTTATGCAACTAAATTAGTTCAGTAATTTAAAGTGAAGTTAAATCTTGAAAAAATGTCTTCAGTTTATACAGTAAGTGTTTGAGTTTGAAGAGAAAAATGACGACACTATTTTTTTTAACAGATTAATATTCCTTTTCTTTGCTTCCTGTAAAAGAATAACGCAGACTTGATAATTTGTTAATGCTCTGATTTGGAATTGAATGTGTAATGTTTCCACTACATTTGAAATATGGAACTAAAAGCTATTCAAAAATATTTGCACTTTATTCGCTTTTTTTAACGCACTGCTATTTATTTGAACACAAGTGTATATATTGAACCACAAGAGCCTCAACAAGAGGTGCGTGTTCTGCATAGATAAGGTTCACTAAACATTTTAGCACATTTAACATGTTTCATGCATTGTAACATAAAAATGTTTTAATGTTTCCTTGGCCGGGATTGCAGAGGAAAGGAGCTTTATGGACAACCCTGGCACCGCTAATAAGCAGTGCACTGTCCCTTCTAAATAAACCAATAAATAAAGCAAATAAATCAATAAATAGGGTTGCAGTGTGACCTAGGAGGCACTAGTCCTATAACATGAAGGTCACAGGTTAGATTCCCAGGTGAGGCTCTACCATGAAAACCTTGAGAAACTTAATCTGAACAGCATCACTAAATACGCAGCTGTGCAAAAGGGCCGTGCGTCAAACAATAAGCTGTTATAAGTCACCTTGAATAACGTTGTCTGCCAAGGGAATTTATGTTCACAAAATGCATAATCAGGGCTCTAATCGCAAAGAACTACACAAAAGAACACTGTTACCCGCACACAGCGGCAATTATGTGAGCAGCGTTTGGTTTCTATGGTTTCCCACCGGAGCGGTTTCACAAAGTGTTTTAATTACCGCCGCCCCACCACCACCACACAAAAGTAGGCGTGGCTTCAGCACAAGCCCAATCAAACATCAGCGTTGGTCTTGGCCCTGAAGTGAGTGACATGAGGAGCAGCATAGGGCTACTGTGCATAAGTCCTCTGAGACTTTGAGAGGAGGGGCTATAGGGGCTATAGGGGCTCCCAGGTAAAGACACCAGTTCTCTCAGTGCAGTGATCCGCCCAACAGCCCTGAATCTAATCCCTATTGGGCAAGAATCGTCGCACATGATTGACAGGATCAGCGTACAATAGCCTGCGATCTGCCCGTGCCAGATGTGCTGTCCCCAATGGCTACGCAGCTCAGCTCGGTGGACTGCTCAGGAAAGAGGCGCCGGTTAGCTGTACGCACTCGATAAGAGGCACAACATGGTCTCTGGTAAGCTCCCAAACTGACAGAGGATGCTGCAGCAAGTGGGACGGGACTTACAAATATGACTCTGCATTACAAACAGGGACTACAGGGGAAGCCTTGATTATGTATGAAACAAGAGAGCTGCAGGAATGTCAATCCTGCTTTGACCTGTGATAGGCATTGTGGTACCAAATGACTGCAGGGCCATAATATTAATAATAATAACAATATTAAACCATCATGTCACCCTCACCTGGATGCCAATACTCTTTTAGCTTCAATGAGTCAAACGATGCCCTCAAATGCAATCTCACCAATGCATATTCATCACATGGGCGGGCACACACACACACACACACACACACACGCACACGCACACACGCACACACTGTAAATGTAGATAAGAGGCATCTGCAACAGGAATGAAGGCTTATTCCAGAAAGATCCACATTAAGCCCTGTCACTCAGAGAGCTGCCCTTGAAAACAGGAATTGTGATGAGACAGTGTGTCCCAGGAGTGCACATGTACACCCCCCCCACGTCCTGCACAGTAGGCCCCAGTACACAAATATTCACAATCAAGCAGGACATACACACACCCCTCATACAGCATTTCACATATTCAATTCACCTCACACTGTGTAACACACCATATGTGACACAATGAATTCACCTCACACTGCATAATACAACACACACCACATATTGAATTCACCTCACACTGCATAATACAAAGCACACCACATATTGAATTCACCTCACACTGCATAATACAAAGCACACCACATATTGAATTCACCTCACACTGCATAATACAAAGCACACCACATACTGAATTTACCTAACACTGCATAATACAAAGCACACCACATACTGAATTTACCTAACACTGCATAATACAACACACACCACACACTTAATTCACCGCATAATACAACACACACCACATACTGAATTCACTTCACACTGCATAATACAACACACACCACATACTGAATTCACTTCACACTGCATAATACAAAGCACACCACATATTGAATTCACCTCACACTGCATAATACAACACACACCACACTGAATTCACCTCACAGTGCATATTATGACACACCACATACTGAATTCACCTCACACTGCAAAATACAACAACACACAAAATACTAATTTCACCTCACACACCATAAACGGACACACACTTTAACCTTACACTGAATTAATCAGTAAAAATAAACGCAGTTTTAAGTGATGAGTGATGTCCTGAATAAATGTAAAATAATTCCACAATTAAATTTATTTTTGACTTCTAAAATGTATGTTAATATCCTAACACATTTCACATGCACAAAGCATATACTAAATATACAAAAACACTGTTACAAAGTATCTGGATAGCAAATCATTGATACCAAAATTAGTTGCAACTAAACTTTCAGCAGAAACTAAAGCTCATATTCCAAAGTAATATTAATATAAATATTTATTGGATCTGCATTTTTCCACCTGGCCCTGTACAAAGCATTGTTTTCACATGATCAATATGTGCAGTCAATGATGAGGGTCAGAAGGGACTGTTTGTGGTAATGTGCAGAAATACACAACTGGCTTAAATCCTCAGTATTTTCTGCTATATACAGTCAAGCCGGAAAGTCTGAACACCCCTTTCACCTTCTCCATTTTATTACAGGCATATTCTACAATAGATTGAGTTCATTTTTTGTCTCAAAATAGCCCATAATGACCAAGTGAAAACATGTTTTTAGAAATTTTTGCAAATGTATTAGAAATCGAAAACTGAAATCTTTCATTTACATAAGTATTCATACCCTTTGCTTTAACATAATTTTAAAGCATCATATTTAATATTTGGTCGCATATCCTTTGCATCGAACGAGCCCCAAACCATCACTCTGTTGCCAGATATGGAGTAGATGTGGATGGATCACTGCAAGGGTTATTTCTCCTGACTCATTTTCCTATAGAACTCTATGGGGAAAAAAGTCAGGAGAAACAACCCTTAAAGGGATCCATCCACATCTACTCCATATCTGGCAACAGAGTGATGGTTTGGGGCTCGTTTGATACCTTAGACCCTTGATGACGTACAGCCATTTCGCCAGTCATGTGTTCCATACTGAACCAGGGTAATTTACAGCTGAATCTAGTGTCACCCCCCAATTCTCATAAAGATCAGTTCAAATGCAGAGAGGTTATAGTATCGCTTGTAACAGTACCTGAAAATAAGATATCGAGTCTTTTGATGTTGATTGGTCACAGACTTCAGGAAGTAACAGCATGCAAAAGATATGCGACCAAATATGAAATATACTTTAAAAATATGTTAAAGGAAAGGGTATGAATACTTATGTAAATGAGATGTTTTCGATTTTTAATACATTTGCAAAAATTTCTAAAAACATGTTTTCACTTTGTCATTATGGGCTATTTTGTGTAGAATTTTGAGACAAAAAATGAACTAAATCTATTGTAGGAAATGTCTGTAATGTAATAAAACGTGGAGAAGGTGAAAGGGGTGGGCAGACTCCGGCTTGACTGTATACAGCACATATATATATATATATATATATAAACATACATATATAAACATACAGTATACATTTTGTATATAAAGTATACATTGTATTAAGATATATTGGTCCTGATGCACTACACTGCAGTACGTTTTTTAAAAATATATAAAGTAATGTCTCCTAATGTGAAGAACAAAGGAGAGCTCAGGAAAGACCAACAGTTAAGATTATTGTACGCTTTATGGATTATGTCATGTTCAAGCACACATATATGTGTAAACTGTACTAATGTTTTTATATACACTTAGATTTACAGAGATTTGTCTTTGAAGTCACACAACGGTTTAGACCAAATCAGACCAGGAACACTTTTAGTTTCAATTACATTACATTACATTATAGACATTTAGCAGACGCTTTTATCCAGAGCGACGTACATAGTGCATTTCCGAACTAGGAACAAGTGCGTTAAAACAACCCTAAAAAGGTAAATACGTATCAAAGTACTAGATACATAATCATCAGTATGATTTTTGTTGGGGGGGGGGGGGGGGGTAACCACACAATATTGATAATAATAGTCACAAGGAGGTAGGGAGGGGTGGAGAGAGGTGCAGCTTGAAGAGGTGAGTCTTCAATATGTGCTTGAAGGCAGTCAGACTTTCTGCTGTTCTGACCTCCACGGGGAGCTCATTCCACCACCGTGGGGCCAGGACAGACAGACGTCGAGACCGGGTGCTAGTATGAAGAGGGGGGGGGTACCAGTCGTCCTGAGGAGACGGAACGCAGGGATCTGGCAGGTGTGTAGGGTCTGATGAGCTTTTGGAGGTATGGAGGGGCAGATCCTCTGACTGCCTGGAAGGCGAGCACCAATGTTTTGAATTTGATGCAAGCCATCACCAATTAAACCTACTGGAGTATGTCTGAGAACATTTTCTGAACAGATGTAGAGGCTATACGTGAGAAGTTTGTTTTTTCTTTTGTTGATTTATGACTATGGTTCCACTAAGGGGGTATTGTTTTTTACAAATTACAAAGCCAAAATGTTTATAGTGAACATACACAGAAAGACTTTGCCTTTTTAAATATATATATATATATATTTTTTTTAAACAGAACACCCCTCATACATTAAAGAAAAAACTGAAATAAATGGATTCACCAGAAATTTGCACAACATTTGGCGCCGAATGAATAACGAACTGAAGAGATATTTGGGTTTTGAGTAAAGCCAGGGGGTGGCGGCGCCTCAGCATCTCACCAAACCTCTCCTAAGTGTCCTACAGACACCACACAGACTGTACAGCACTCAGCTGCCATATGGAAAGGTAGTCACCCAATATGAGGAACACCGTCATCGAACACTGTCATCAAACATGTCGTGTCTGATCAATTAGGAGGGTTTTATTGGCTAGATTGTTGCTATGGGAGGTGCTGGAGCAGAGCTGGGCGTGTGTGGCTTTGCAGGTGTGGATTCCTCGGCTGATGGGGGCGGGCTTTCTTTAAACGTCCTCACAGCTGGGGGTGCAGAGCAGCTCTGTGGGAATGGAGAGCAGGGCAGCGGGTTCCCAGTCTTCAAGCAGAGCCATCACTCGGGGCTTGAAGAACAAACAAGAACATTTATGCCACAGGTTTCACAAGAGTATTGCCAAACCCAAAATGCCAATGGATTTAAAAGTGCATGCAGCCACAAGAACTAGTGCACACAAGAGAGATGCCTCCGTGCATTGCAACACATGCATAAAAATGCACGCAGAGTAGACATGACAGCACGTTTCAACGACACACAAAACGTGACAAAACGTTGAAAAAGTGAGTCAACGGGCTATCAACAAACAAGGGCAGAATGAAACCGAAAGTTTGGAAAGAAGCAGCCGTCAAATCTGTGTGTATTCTTTGAACAAGCAAGCAAAGTGATAAAACATCAGAGGTTTTTACGCAAAGAAATTCGTAAATAACCTACTCACCTGAGCTTGGATCCAGTCCGAGGAGAAATATGTCCTCAGCTGTGGATTCCAAAGCTTCAGTGATCAGGGGCCGAGTCCGCCAAGTTTAATTCCACCGCTTCCGCCAAATACTTTCCTCCAGGGTGGTACACTTAATTTTCTTCCTACCAGATGCCATGTTGTCAATTCACAAATGGCACTGAAGGGAAGAAAAGCGGAGCTTTCTATACACAAAGCTGCACTATGCATAATATTGGAGAAAGCACAGTTTGCGCGCTGGGAGACTGAAGACTACGTAACGGACACTCTGCATTTGAAATGCCACCGGCTAGCACTTTCAAAAGAGATATTACACAGAGTCTGTTTTGGAAAGATAGGACTTGACAACCATATTCAGTTGCATATTTGTACCACCCACAATGCACTTGGAAGTTGAAGAGGCTACAATATTAATTTCCACACTACTCTTTTGGCTCTCTTATACAGTTCTCCATTATCTGATTGCCACAATCCCTCATCCACTAGTCAACAACACTTCATATGTATTCTACCACTTAAAAAACTCAGGAAACTGCCTGCAGTACTGAGATCAACAGCTCTCCCACACTGCTGAAATGCATAAATTGTACATGCACATTGATATTACCTATGCGTGTCACATCACGTCATGAAGAATCAGACCGCGATAAGCTGACAGCTTTGCAGTAATAATGATTGCTACCTTTAGGAATTGTTGAAAAAATATTACAAATCTACCATTGCGATAGTTTTGTGAAATAGAGAAATGATACCTGGAGCTTTTATGCATAACCTAGAGAGTAAACACACACACACACACACACCTGAGAGATAATGATAATGGGTGCGCGTTCTGCGTATATTGCATTTACAGTATTTAGAACAGTACTTAATTTAGTACTGTTTCTAGAACCCTGTAAGGGCAGAGTGGGTTTTAGTTGGCCGGGTTCCTGCATTAGTACCTCCTAGTGACTGGCCAGGCACCTACCAGCTACTGGCTGAGATCAGAGACCCGCGCCATTCCTCCAATCAGCACGAAGCTCTCCTGTAGAACACTGTTACTGCCGAACCAAAACCCCACTGGCTTTACATCCTGAAGAGTGCAGGCGGTAACTCAAGTCCATAATTATATCTATGGGGGGCTGATTAACACCCTGATTAATTAAGGTGGATAAGCAGGGCGCTCCCACAGAGCCTCAGAAGGGCGAATCCAGCGGACTGCATTCTGTCTGGTAATGGAGGGGGATGGTGGCTGAGGGGCGGGGCTAATCTGTCACTCAATCGCTGCCTCCAAGGAGGCCACAGTGACAGTCCCCATCAACAATAACTAAACCTTAAATTCTGCAGCAAATATAGAGCTGTACAAATTAATATATAAAAGATGTACAAATTCCCCTGTACATGGCCATCAGCTAAGCAAATAAATCATTAGTCTAACAAATGAATCTTAAAAAAATTATATATATGTATATACTGTATACACACACACACTTCTTTAGATCCTCTTTTAATCCACCCTTGGGCCATCTGACACCTTGAATAAGAAGCGGACCAATTTGTCACTTTTTTTTATTTACTTGTAAATGTTTTTCTAATCACTCACGGTGTGTATTTTAGGCATTGAAAATATCAGCCACCAAAGTGAAGATCAAGGTGCAAAGAGGGAGGGGACTGAGAAGCCTTCATGAATAATAGATGAGGAGCGGAGCTGAACTGGACCAATGAGAAACGAGGATACAGGAGGTCGTCATGATTCTAACATTCCATCATTTATAAGCTAGATGAGTTCCTCGGTCACCCCTTGTCCATTTTTATGCATAACCGTTGAGAGCTTTCAGGTCTGTTCGATACTGTCTGCATTTACCCTCGCCCCCTCAACACTTTCCACCAAGTAACAAAATCTATAGAAATTAATTTGTGGACAAAAACACAATAAGGGATGATGGTGCATTTTCTCAAGCCTCAATTGCCTCCCCAAAAGACACATTATATAATAGATCTTTTTGGGCCAAATACATCCAAGTCAATACATTTCTAATATTCACGTAAAGTAGTAATCAAGTTTCACATGTGGATGTGCATGTACTACTTGCTCCAGCAACATAAACGACTCAGAATTAATTCCTTTTAAATTCTCTTTGGTTTACCTTGGAAAACTTATTGACAACTTTAGTTCTACCTCAAGAGAGTGAATCACATACATATTTATATAGCTAAGCCTCTTTTTCCACAACAGCCTCAAGAGAGTAGGCTGCACAGTACACAGTGAATATTCCATGTGCATGAAACATATTGACTGTGTGATTTATTTCTGGCGTAAACAGAATAGTCTACATGTTTCAATCGACGCAAATAAATGCCTCCACTCACCATGCCCCAGCTTCTCTTCTCTAGTTATGTGCCACTACAACACTGCCCCACTGTGGCCACACTGAGAAACTGCACGTACGCTCCTCCTGCATGTTGATTGTCGATTTTTAACATGATTTATGCTGCTTTACTGAGACCTTGTGGGCCTTCAGAGCACCTGCCTGCATAGATAAAATCCAAAGGGAAACCATTTCATGTTTCTGGTGCAGCTCGGCTCGCCGTCGGGAGCTAACTTTGCTCCGTTCGCTCCGGGGCGAACACTTGACACTCTCTGACTAGCTAGCGCTGAAATGGCCCCTGCGGCATCGGCATGTTCCCACACCTGAAGGTGCATATGGATTACGTCTGCGTTCCAGTGCCCACTCAATTCACAGAGCCGTGCATGGGATCTATAATGCCAAGGTGATCTATAATGAATTCTGCTTAGGTGAGAAATTAATTTGAGGTGAATGTGTCCTATCCTGCTTGAGCAAGCAAGCCTGTGGGAAACAAAAACACACCTGGATGGCAAAGCAGTCGAGGGCGCTCTTGTTAATCATAAAACCTTGAATTCAGTTAGCACCTTTTGTTAACGTTTATGTCAAGCACTTTGGGCTGATTTGTTCATAATAAAGTGCTATACAACTATATTATTACAGATCTCAAAAGATGTGTGCCATGTTGCATAGGGAGTGGGAATGCTACGTTTAATGTAGCTCTGGGAGGAAGGCAGTGTCTGCCGTCTTATTAGTTATTCCCTTTCAGTCAGAAGCTCATTTAGACCTTGGGAATGTGCATGGACTCCTTGGCTAGTAATTACTTACTTCAATTAATCACTTAGGTGCTGAAACACACCAAAAACCAGCAGATATTGCAGCCCTCCAAATAGCAATGTGACTGGATGCCCATTGATGGCACCAAAGCTAAAAATCCCATTCTGTGAACACCAAAAAAAAAAAAAAAAAGAATCTCTACGGGAATTGGGGAGTGGGACTAGATTTAGCTGTAAATTGGAATACGCGGTTGGTAAAATGAATGTAAGTCATCAAGGGTCTGAGGTATCAAACGAGCCTCAAACCATCACTCTGCTGCCAGATATGCAGTAGATATGAATAGATCACTTTAAGGGTTTCTTCTCCTGACTTATTTTTCCATAGAGTTCAATAGTAAAAATTGTCAATAATAGTGGAGGGCACTGTAGGCTATTACAAACAAGGAAACCAAATCCAAACTATTTTCAATTTTAGAGACAGCGTGTTTAATAAACTACAGCATACATATTATATTACTTTGACACCAAACACCAGCGAAAATAAAGAATGAACCAATAATAAACTTTAAAAGTTTTCAAACATAGCCAACACTGCGAATAATCAACAGTGAAACACCTACAGCCTCCCACAAGAAACCTTGTCAGGCCTACGTTATGTCCACCCTCGATCCCAATCCCCTCCGGGCCAGGATTGTATGGAGGATTGCATGCCTAGGTGAGTTTCCACGAGATTTTTTGACCTACCAGTGGCTTGCTGCTCCAAGCTCGGTTGTTCGATTGAAGGCCAGACTAAAAAACATTAACAACAACAAAACAGCTGTGCTTCTACTAAAAGCTATCTTCCAACCGAAGCTTTACTCTGGACCAAATTAGATAAATACTCGATAAAATGTTTGCTAACAGCATCCTTAAGTTAAACGAGACACAAATACTTGACTAGCTACCTTAGCTAGCGTTTTTTCTTTTATTTTTCTTATGGGGCAGTGAACTCTTAACTAGCTAAGTAGATCGAGGCTACTTCACGAACTCAAACACCTGCTTTGCTAACCGTTCGACGATAATGAACAGGCCGAACAACGTCATAGTCGACGTCATTGCGCGATTTTCTCAACTTTGAAAATGATAACATTCAAATTGGGTCACTCGCAAGCTCTCACCCTGTCCAGTAACGTATTTTCATAACGCCAGTTGCTGTGGCAAAAAAGTTACCCTATATCCTATTAAATAAACACTTTCGAAAGTTTAACCATTCTGAATGTATGCATATGAATGTATCTTTATAATGAATTAATCATGGCTGAATGATAAAACACAAGATAGCGATGTGACTCTGGATGGCTATAATATTTTTAGATGTGATAGAAAACGACGTGGGTTTCTGTCTATATTAAATCACATCTAATTGTGAATGTATTAATCTCTAAATCTGTCCCAGATCAGTTTGGATGCCTGGTTCTAAATGTTTGAATGGGGCGCACTAACTTTACGGTCGTGGGAGTTTATCGTCCCTCAAATGCTCTCCCCTGTGCCATTACTTGTCTATTGTATTGTCTGCTTATGCCCATTCTGAATTACTAGTCACGGGAGATTTAAACCTCGATTGGTTATCAAGAGCCTCAGATGATCTCAAGGTTGTTTGCAATGATCTGAATCTCACGCAGAAGATCTCTGAACCCACACGACCTAATAAAAAAATTAAAAAAATACAAAAAAAACACAAAGTCTACACTGATTGATGTCATCCTAACAAATAGACCACATAACTATTTTTCTAGCGGTGTCTTCCCGCTTGACATCAGTGATCACTGCCCTGTTGCCTGCATTAGCGATAAAAAAAACTAGTAAAGCTCCATCCCGTTTTATTACTAAAAGAAATTTAAAAATTTTCTGTGAACAGGCATTTATGCATGATTTACACTTAAGTAGACATCAATCGTGGTGCATACATCCCTGACCCGGAGTTAGCACTTAACTATTTTCCCACAACTTTTAATTCTATATTAAATAAGCATGCCCTTCTTAAGAGATTTAGGGTCAAAAACAGATCAAACCCCTGATTTTCAAATGATTTATCTATTGTATTGCGTAATAGAAATAAGGCATGGCAACGAGCCAGAGAAACAGATTCACTATCTGATTGGCAGTATTTTAGACAGCTGAGAAATAGATGTTCTGTCTCGATAAGGAAAGCAAAGTCTAATTGTTATATTACCTCATTAACTGAAAGTGAAGGCAATCCCACAAAATTCAGGAAAATAGTGAAGTCATTGAAACATAGTCCTGCCCCATCTTTGCCCCAATATATCTATTCTGATGATGGTCCTATTTTTGACAAACAAGAAATGGGCGATGTCTTTAATCATCATTTCATAGTGGCAGGAAATATTTTTGAGAATTCAAACCATGCTGCTGTATTAAATGAACAGACTGATTATAGTAGCCGGCCTTTTTCTTGCCTTTCAGAAACTGGAGCTCTCTTCTCTTTTAGGAAATTTACAGAAGATGAGATATTAAATGCATTATTTGCTATAAATGTAAAGAAATCCATGGGGGAGGATCAATTAGACCCTAGTATGTTACAACTTGCTGCTCCACTGATTGTAAATCCGGTAGCAAATATTTTTAATTTATCACTTATTACTGGGACTATTCCCAAGGTATAGAAATCTGCACATGTTCTGCCACTGTTCAAAGGGGGTGATACAAGTGAGGTAAATAATTGTTGACCAATCTCCAAACTGTCTTGTTTAGCTAAAGTGCTGGAATCATTGGTAAATCAGCAACTGCGCACTTTTGTATCCATAAATAACATTCTAAACCCATTTCAATCTGGTTTTAGACCCAGCCATAGTACCATCTCAGCAGCCACCCTAGTTATAAATTACATTATAAAGACAATTGATGAAGGTCAAAAATGTGCAGCCCTATTCATTGACCTATCAAAGGCCTTTGATAAGGTCAACCACACAATCTTATTAGACAGATTATTCTCCATTGGTCTAGATGGTAATGCCTGCAATTGGTTCCATGATTACCTGACTAATAGGACTCAGGCTGTGGTAACAGATGAGATGAGGTCACCCTGCCTGGTGGTCAATAAAGGGGTACCACAGGGGTCTATTCTGGGCCCTTTATTGTTCACAATTTATATAAACAATATTGCCACGAAAATAGAGAACTGTAATGTTCATTTCTATGCTGACGATACAGTACTTTATTCCTCAGCGCCCACTAGCAGACAAGCCTTTTCATACTTGCAGGATGCTTTTGACACTATGCAAAGGGCACTGGCCAGTCTTAAATTAGTCCTGAATGCCAGTACAACTAAGTTTATGATCTTTTCTATACAGAACATTGACCCCACTGATGCACAATTGTCTACTCTGAACAATGTTGAGATTGAACGTGTCCATGAATACAAGTATTTAGGTATCTGGTTGGACTATGATTTGTCCTTTAGGTCACATGTTATAAATTTGGCAAACAAGCTTAAACCCAAAATTGGCTTTCTTTATAAGAATATGCGTTGTCTCTCTATGGGCAACAGAAAAAGGATTGTGCAGGCGACAATATTGTCAGTTATTGACTATGGTGATACACTTTATATGCATGCCTCAGCCTGTTTTGAAGCCATTGAATGCCAGTAATCATAGTGCTCTGCGATTTATTACGGGCGTTGGGTTCCGGACTCATCATTGTACCCTGTATCATACAGTTGATTGGTTCTCTCTAGATCTATGGAGGAAGCAGCATTATATATTATTTATTTACAAAGCTTTACTTGCTAAAGTCCCTCTGTATGTATCCAGTCTTTTATCAATGAACATCTCTAACTATGCCACTAGATCTCAGGATTGTATCACCCTAAAAACACCCAGATATAAGACTGAATGGGGCAAAGCTGCTTTTAGTGTTTCAGCACCCCTTATATAGAATGAACTCCAAGATACAACTAAACTATCTTCTCTGGTGTCTTATATGATTTTTAAAGAGCTAGTGGTTGAAATAAGGGGAAAAAAGAGCATTTGTAATTGTTCTTGAAATGTTTGTATGTGTATGTATGGTATGCATGTAAGTGTTATGTGTTATACTTGCTTTTTAACTTTGTATTGCCGCAGGGCCCCCCTGGAAAAGAGATGTTGATGTTGATTGTTGCAGTACAAGCTTCTATACTATACCACCACCTGGTGGCGCTTTTTACCAAATCGGATCATTCATTGACCAAACAATGAGTGGGACTCAGCGGGGGACTAAGCGGTCGTTCATTCCGCAAAGTTCAAATAATATTTAGGTACATAACAATGTAACGTTGTTATGTATAACCTTCATAACATGGAGGATAATTGTGTGATGAATAAGCCCTGGTGCTAATAACGGCATTCAGTACAAAACATACTCTGAAAGATTATTGACACAGAAACAAAGTGAATGTCAAAAGGGGACACAGAAAGTAAATGACATGACCGTATGCATATGCTAACCAGATTTGTATTATTTAGTTAAAATGTCCTTACTTTATCTATGACAGCGCGGAGCGTGCACACTTTCTGCATTGCCTGAGGTATATAGCAGCAAATGAGGTGACGTTTCGCGTTGAACCGTCATAGAAAAGTTAATAAATGCAGGGTCATCTGCTGGGTAAATTCACGAGGTAAATTCACAGCCCCAAAGGCCTGGTTACATCATTAATTTTGATGAAGCAGATGTCAGAGACAGAATCCAACAGACTTCAGGACAACTTGGTTCCTGTGAAACAAAAAACAAAAAAATTTTTTGTCATTCCAGTACATTTCAAGTCGTGTGTGATATTTTCGACATCAGTCACGACCACTGTTGTGTTTTTCTGCTTGAAAAACAAAATTATCAATTTTATTTGAGTCAGAGGGGGTGTGTAATGGGGAAGATTAGTTGTGAATAAGAAAATAGGCTATAGATTTGCTATGACAATTTGAAGTTATCTGAAAATGGTGTGGTTATTACAGAGTACTTTAAAAAAATCTTCACAGACAGAACTTCAATACTTTTAATCACCATGACACAATTCACTTGGCATTGTTCCAATTTGCCAGAATCTTCCAGTGCATTATTTCACATTTTGTACAGTCAGAGTATGAATGCAGACAGAAATATGTGTGTACTTGTGAGGCTGTCTGCCTCCAACATACATTTTATTTTTGGGTTAAAGTGGCCTTGCTTCAATGTCATTCTTCCTCAACTATCCATGCACTGTTGTTTGAAACATGAGAAAAGTATTATGGTTGATTGACAAGGTATGTAACTATAACCCTCTGCACTTTTGAGCGTGCATTTTTGTGTAAATGGGTGTGGTGCAATTTGCAGTGCAGTGCAAAACCATTGAAAGAACTTATCAGTGTGTCTAGTAAACACGAACCCAATGTTGTGCATCTTCACTGTGCACATTCTGAAAACCGAGTCATAAGAGTTTGCATTTATATAGCGCCTTTCCTACCAGGAGAACCTATGAAGGGGTGGATGCTCATCTCACCCAATGAGCAGCAAACACACCCTAACACCCTACACAGCAAAGATAGAAATCTGGGGAATTCATCCAATTAAAATGGAAGATGATTAGATAGCCAGACTGGGGAAGCTGGCCAGACCCGGACAACAAGAAAACCTCTACTCTTCGTAGTAATTGCCGTAAGATTGTTATTGGCCAGGACTAGACAATCTCAACATTGATTTTTCCACTTAGTTCAGAGGGGAGACTGACCCCTACTGACCCCCTCCCCCCTCCAGGTTAGTCTCAAATGCCAGATGGTCGGATCTCTCCGGATCTCAGAACTTGCGGTCTGGGAGCAATGCTATTGGCAGCAGTGATAGGCACACCAGGTGGAAATGGAATTGGTGAAATTCTCTGAGGGCAGTTTGCAGAAGAGTAACACGTTTGACACACCCCCTCCTCTGGCTAATTTGCGGTCCCTGAGGATTATTTCCTGCTGCCGAGCTAGAACAGCTACAGCATTTGTTGAGCATACTACGAAATGGTGCTGCCAAGCAAGCAAGCTACACTGAAGTTGGAACATCCCTGTTTATAACTATTGGCTTTCACAGCATTTGCCAGCCTCTATAGCAGGAGGATACATGGCTGGTGTGTACGACTACCCATCCATGTACAAATTAACCAAGCTCAGCCCAGCTCTGTAGTACGGCTGCTGGCAATTACAGGTACCTGCTCAGAGAAAAAAGTCCATTTGAATTAAATGCCCTCATTACACTCGTCTATTCCGTTATCTCACAACTCGCGTTGATTCCATGAACCTGCCATCTTTTGTACCGATTCCAGAATGACTTGATCTATCACAGCATAAAAGTTCCTTCACAAAGCTGGCTCAGTGGTCACCATTATGTCTTTACAGAAGCACAGCATAACAGAAAGCAAATCCCTCAATAGCAATAAATCTATCCAGTCAGGATGCCTCACTGCCTTTATAATGCAAATAGTGAAATGCACTTTCCCCATTTTGGCATGGTGCCATGGCGCCATCTGGAGGATGTTTTGCAGTCCAACATCAAACAGGCTTTCCCTTAGTACAGAGATCATGTCACATTTCTTGGTTGTTTGTTTTTTTTTGTTTTTTTAACAACAATCATTACACTTGGACAAACATTTTCTTTCAATTTTGAAACCCTTCAAACTCAGCCTTGTATTTGCTTTCTTTTGATAAAAGAAACTACTTTGGCATAGACAATATGGGCACATTGATTTTCCCAGTACCCTAGCTCACTTCACATAGATCTCAACCTTCCACATGACATTAAGAACGACCAAAAATGTTTCAATGTGTGTATATATGTATTCATGTATTCATATATTTATATGAATACATAGCTATATATAGTCATTTATATATATAAAAAAATTTACTTACTGGGCAATCCCAGGAACCACTCCCAGTACCTAATGTGGTTTTCCCCAAAGAAAAATAAAATGGTACACAAACCATACAAAATGTATTCAAAAAATTTACCCACGGCTACCCAGGACCCTACTAAACAAACATCACAGACTCCAACGTTCAATCATTAAAATTACAGAATATGAATAACACGCTGTCATTTATAATAAAACTAAAAGATCCGCCACAACTAGCTTGGAGTGTGCTCTTCCATTTAGCTCTTACAATTTCTCTGGATATAAAGTAATGCAAATATTTTGTTTGTACAATAAATAAAAATATCCAGAGTAAAAAAACAAAAACCAGAGTAAAGAAGGGAGGAGGAGACAGTTTAACAGTATACCTTTCAAACCACACAGAATCACACCAAAGATTTAAAAAAGATAATCTGGGCAACAACTATTTTTGGTTTCATAAGAACGACGCACTTTCGGTTTCCGTAGCTACAATAGATTTTGCATGTGACGATTGGAAGTTTACAGATATAGATTTGTATAAATATGTACAAACAAAACACACTAAAATTCTCAAAACACATTCGTGTACAAAATTATATTTAAACGTTAATGCCACGTGGGGAAGCTTATGATGTAGATAAACTTCAATAACTTAAAAAATAAAATGGAAAAAGTTGCTTAAATACTTTCAGTAAAGTATGTTTCAGCCCATGCTTAAGTCTTTCATTTCCACGAGGACTGACATTGTTTATAGCACCAAAGACTGCAGCATAGTGCGAACATAATCACCGTTACGTATAAATATTAAGAAAAGTAATGTACAGTTCCAATAAAAATAAAAATAAAAACCTACAGAATAAGTTAGTGTCAGCCAATGTACAGGTATTTACACAGTGCATTAAATACAGAGCTATTCACTAGTGGAAACAGTGAGGATGGTGGGAAATGGCTTGGTGTCATGGCAGTGAGGATTACAGCATTGTCCAGCAGTCCTGCAGCACGGTCACAGAGGATTTCAAACTCCAGCCCATTCACTGAGTAGTCAGCCATCAGACCAGCGAGGCTGGGAGAGGTGGAGAGGGGTGCTGGGAGTGAATGGCGTGGGTACGCAGCAGACTCAAACAGCCGGCGGGTAAACGGTGAGGTCAGGCATCCCGGACGAGGCCCCTGGGCGGGGCGAGGCATGTGTGGTTTAGTCCAGGTCGCTCAGGTCGCTGGAGGGCTCAACCCGCACCCGGGTCAGGTGGTTTGTGGCGCGGTTGAAGGCGGTCTGCACGGCCTTGCGGATGCTTGTGGTGCGGCCCTCCATCATTTTCACCTTGTCGATAGCCTTGTCCATCCCGAGCGGAACCATCTTCGATTTAGGAAGCCATTGCCTGGAAAGCAGGACAAGGGGGTTAGGAGCTGCTAAAAACACTTTTGCTTTGTCATTTGGGAGGACTAAACCAATTTTATACAGTCTTTACAATCCAACTCTTCTTCTGTACACAGTGCTTTATAAGCACATAAATCCACCATTATCAGATGGTGAAAAGCAAAGCGGTCGAAATTGAATGTCCACAACCTCTGCGCTAGTCGTGCTAGCAGTGAAATGAGACGGCACACAGGCATTACAGTTTGGGTAAATAATGGTCCGTGCACACCACACTGAAACACAAAAACGGCACTGCTGGTTCACTGTCCCCCAGGCAGATGGATCACTTTGGCTCGACTGCGCTTCTTGTAAAAGGCAATCTCACCAGCTGCGTTTGTTGTCGAAGAAGAGGACGAGGAAGAGTTTCTCTCCGGACTTGTACTGCATCTGCTCTCCAACCCTGAGCACGTTCAGGGGGGGCGTCGGGATCACGGCTCCATTGTGGTGACAACCCACCCGGGCCGTCTTGGGGTCTATTATCTACACCAGGAGAGAGGGAGGGGAAGGGAGAGAGAGAGAGAGAGAAAAATAAAGATAGGGAGTAAAGAGGATGAGAGGGATAGCAAGATAAAGGGAGAGCGAGTAAGATTCTGATACTGCCATGTAAGTGCATGTCTACAGTAGACACAGACGTACAAGCACGCACACGTACAGGCACAGGCACACACACGCACACACGCCAACACGGCTGGTGTCAAAATGTTTCTGATTTCTGGAACAGAGATATGTACAGGTATCTGTGCAGAAAGAAACACCTATTTGGAGAAGACAGGACAAACAGAGGTTTTGGTAGAGAAAAAGCTACCAGACATTAAAGGATTTTCAATCAGCTGGAAAGCTGGCAAGTACTTACACACCTGACTACATTTTGCCGCTGTTCGGGGGACCAGTCCCAACAGTATTTGGTTGTCCCATTATTAGTCTAAATAACAGAGGTTACACCATTTCGGAAGGAGATATACCAGCTAGGTCATAGCACAAAGGAACTGAAGAGAGGTGAACTTCAGAAGCTCCTGTATTCAGTCAGGAGAGGACTATCCTCTGCTGTGGACGAGGATGAGCCGTCCAAAATGTGGACATTTCATTTTTCAGTAAAGTAGAAAAGAAACCGCATCAGTAAAATAGTAGAGCTGAAGTAGAAATGCAGCATAGAGATTAGGACGTGGAGAAACTGAATTGACTTCCTAATCCATCTTACGTGTAAGAATCGTAAACATGCTATTATGACGCTGAACGCAAACCCAACAGGCCAATTCTTGTGAAATTGTTTGAATAATCCCAAAAATAGCACGGATACGCTGATCCTCTTCTCACTCTTAATTATGGCGTAGGTTCCTGTTCTTTCCCACTCTGGAAAATGCGCTTCAGACTACATTGTGTAAGCATGATATCCTTTACGGTAGTGAGAGAAATATATGTGCTACAGCCCTCAGTAAATACGAGCGTGTGTGTGCGTGCGTGACGACAGAGGGAATGATAAAAATACTCACACACACACATTCACCACTCCAGGAGAGCACGCGCATACACACACACTCACGCACATGCTCACGCACACATATGCACATGCGCATGCACATTCCCCCCCCGCACACTCACCAGGGCAGGGTAGCACACACACACACACACATACGCAGACAGACACGGACCAAAGCAGGGTAGTAACACTCACGCACACTCACCAGGGCTGGCTAGCGCACACACGCACACGCAGACAGACAGAGACGGACCAGAGCAGGGTAGTAACACTCACACGCACACTCACCAGGGCAGGGTAGGAAGGATATCCGCTACATTTTGCCCAAACTAGTTTTAGAGGTTCCAGTGCAACAGTTGTGGCACTAGTGGGCATCCACATATTGTTGTTGCCAACTTCTATGAAAGCAGGAATAATGACAATCAAGTTATGTGGGCTACACTGCAAACAGAGAAAAAAACCTCCAAAAAGCCATGCTTAAGACTGACAAACACACAACACAGCACAAGCATTCAAACGCACAGGGAAACAAACAGGCAAGATCAAATCTACAGCACTAATGACTCTAAGCCTAACCCTCTCTCTACCAGCACAAAGACACACACCAAGGCTCATCCAAAATGGATTATGTAAACACTGATGCTTGGTTACACGTGCAATTAGAAATAAGAGGAAAGAAAAGATTGGGTTTTAACTTTTTGCTTTAAGTGGCCTCACTGATACAGACCTGCCAACCTGCATGCATTTTGTGTACCAACCACGCAATTCTTGGTCAAAATACGCAGCTACAAAATGCCAGCTGAAACACAAATAAAAATTTTAAATAAAATATATATATTTACATGTACGTACATGTATTCGGTATATAAATTACATAGATTACATACAGGCTGGGGACGAGACTAGCCCCTCCCGACCCAAATCTTCTCACTCACAAACATCCACTGATGTGGTCATGTTACTTTATCATCGACCGAGGCGTACGTTGCATTGCATTGCTGAGATGAAACCTGGCTAAACATGTTCGGTAACTTTGTTGTTCGCTAGTTAGTTGTAGCTCGCATACGACGTGATTAGCCTCGCGACGTGACTTAAAGCTACGGTGTGATAAACCGATGCTAACGTAGCAAATAATTCCTATTATTGCAGCCAGTCACCCGACCAGCCTTGCAGGTAGATACCAGAACCAGATACTAATCATCATGATGTCCGATGACAAATCGGATACTGACACGGAGAGAGAGAGAGCAGCGAATAAGAGGCGAGTGCATGCGCCCCAGAACTTCCTCACTAAATATCAGGAGCAATGGCCGTGTCTCTGCCCCTCAAAAACGCCTCACCGTGTACATTGTGACATCAGCCACCAAGGAGCTTCAGGTAATCATTTTGCTAAAACCTACATACATTCCTAGATAGTTTGTCAGTTTCGTACCATTGTTTTCATTATATGATATGTGTGCTTATATAAGCTGATAATTAATTATAAGTGAATTGCATTCAATTAATTATTTTTTTTAAATGGAAATCATACCCAGAAACTTTTATTCATAAATGTTTTACATTGCAACACAAGTTTCTGTAAATACAATGAAAACATGTTACAATATACAAAATAAATCATAAAAAATGGTTTTATGCAGGTGCACTCAAACCTTCGACTGATACTGTACATGATTTCCATTTTAATTGAATAATTAAATGCAATTCACTTATGATTATCAGTTTAAGCACACATCATATAATGAAATATTAGGTTTTTATAGAAAAGTTTATACAGTTTAAAGTCTTTTTAATCATGGAAAAAAAAAAACTTTTTGTTTATAGTGTTGTTACAGTTTTAAGCAGGTGTACTAAACCTTTGACTGGCACTGTATAGCCTAGTGGGGTGCAAGTAATGTAAGAATCGAGTATGGCAGTGAGACGGGAAATGACCATGTGCAAAGCGACGTGGTGCAAAAGCATGTGAGCGTTACACTATTGTGGTACTCTAAATATTTCCCCAAGATTGGCAGGTCTGCTGATGATAAAGAACCGTCACTGCACTGCGATAAGCAGGCTGTACACCATCTGCAGCCCGTTGTTAAAACGGCCCCTTCTAAGTCTCCAGACGATCACAAAATGGAGAAACCAAAAAAAAGCAAGCATGCAAAGGGACTGCATGCGATTTCACTTCTCACACATCTCCGCTACCCTACACAGAGGAAGTGAGAGAGGGCCCCTCACCAACAGCCATCCGGGCAGCTTTGGCCAAGTTCCCCGTTTCGATACAGGCGAGCAGCTTGTTTTTGTCGTCCGTGGTGTTCCTCCGCGCCGGAGCCGACTTGCCCTTCCCACACTTTGGAAGTCTCACGCTGCTACTGTACAGAGAAGCACAAATACAACAGGCCCACAATTTATCCAACAATGTTACAGCTAGTTTTTGAATGCACAAGAATTAGTAGAGATTTCACAGATAGAATAGAGGAAGAGGAAGTAAAATCTATGAACAAATAAGGCTACAAGCGGTTTGGACCATGCATCCTGTTCATTAAAATGACACCTTACAGTAGGATGTGTGGCCACGTGGTGAGCAAATAAAGCATTTGTGTGAAAAGGCTGCTTGAACCAACTGAGAATGTGCTGTTGAGGGCGTCTGAGACGGGGCAGGGCACGGGGTTGGCGGGTTTGTACCTGGTGCTACACAGCAGGCTGCCGCTGGAGGAAATGCTGGACTCAGAAGAGCACCTCCGACGGGGCTCCGACTGCCTGCTGGGACTGAGCTCTTTCTCCTGGGCGATGACAAAGCCGTTAGACAGTCCTGGAGACGCGAGACAACAGTGTCAGGCCACCCCCGCAGACGAGCCCTCACCAAAGGGGCAGGGGGGCGGGGGGTAGGGCGCTCCAAAAAAGCAGTTAAAGCAATTCCACACTGGTATGACAAAGTTATGTTCTTTTTGTTCCACAGAGAGCTGTGCATGTGTGGAACAGCCTGCCAGGCCATGCAGCAGAGGCAGAGACCCATGCGGTGTGCAAGTCCAGGCTTGATGGAATTCTGGACGCTCTCTAGTCTGCGTTTAAATGACGAGTATTTGTGCTGACTGGCCTGTTCTTGTCTGCATGTATACTTATGTTATTGAAACACTGTTACAGAAGAATCCAAGCAAAACTTTAACTTTTGAAAAGCTGTACAAATCAGGGCTTGAAACCAAAACCAGAAACGAAAACGGAAACAAAATCAACAATACTGTTCATGAGCAAAAACTAAGTGGAAATTTTGGCAGCCGTTAACGTTTTTTGTTTGTTTTTTTCCCCCCGTTCCATGCATTTCACAAATCATGTGAAATAAACTGCTATAACTGCTACAACTAACCCGAATCTAAAAACAAATTAAATGTTTTGTTGCATTTAAAAGTTATTCAGACATCAGAAGTTCGAGTCCCATACACCCCTGGGGCATTTTCCATAGACCCACCACGGTGTGATCGCCATTGACAAACAAAAGCAGTTTTTTTTGTTGTCACCTTTAGTTTATTGATAGCTGAGTCGGACCTTGTCAGGCTTGAATTTGAGGATAGCCTATTGTGACCGCGTTTGCTAGCTAGATCATGGTGCTGGTATTTTGCGTTGCCTAATATATTTTTGGTGCTTTGTCTACACTTTTGGTTGTCATACTGAATATGAGTAAGCCGGTCAGTACAGGTTATTGCCACCATTTCAGGCCTTTCGGTTCTCAGTTGATTTGTTAGTGCTAACAATGCTGACCTCTCTCAACATGAATAATGTTAACATTATCGCCCGTTTATGTTCAGGTCAATTGTTGGATGTGACTTCTGTGTGCAGTTTATAAAGCCTGTATTTAAATGACCTCTGAAGCAGCTGCTATGCATTGTAAATGCCTTCAGTTGATCCGATTATTTGCTTGTGCTGCTGTGAGTGACTCTTCCCATGGAATTTCCCCTTTCCTATATCAAAGCAATTCTAACGTGGCTATATTGTCGAGGCGTTGTATTTGTCGTGCCAAGTTATTCTTTTTCTAAACCGAGTAGGTAGTGATGGGATGGGAGGCATTGTGTAGGCAGTGATGATTACAACAGTCAAAATCCATGTGCAGGGAATGATTGCTGCACAACTAAACAATAACTCTTCACTTTACCCGTGTTTATTAGGCTATTATTTTCGGAAACACGGACAAATAAATTAGGTTCTGAGACAGGCTACTATGCTGGTTTCAATGTTTGGGAGGTGGGAGAAAAAGAACAAAATTAACAGATTATTTTTTATTTTTTTAAATTTAGTTCTAACCGGTTCAGGAACGTTATTGTTGCAGGAGGAACAAAAGAACAGAAACGTTAAAATTCTGATTCTGCTCGGAACTAACAGATAGAATATAAATTTTGTTTTCAAGCCCTGGTATAAATTAAAATCACACTGTCAATTCATCTGCACATTCAAATATTACTGAAGAAAGAGCTTATAAACATGCACTAAATAAAAAAACTGGACAATGAAAGGGTTCTCAACACACAATACTTTCAGCCTCACTAGCAATACCATTGTCCTGTTTTCATAGAGGATCTAGCCTTGTAGCTACTTCTTTCAAGAGGACGATCTGGCAAGGTTTATCTTCCATCTTCATCTTTTACCTGCAATACCAATTCTACATGCTGACCAAGCCCAGGCACCACTTTATTTACCAGGGAATATAAGCCGCCACTCAACCCTCCTGAAACTAGCAAAGCAACTGCCTTAGCAAGCCTGGCGACTGGCAATAGGTAACTCCTTCCAAATAGACAATATCAGCTCTCTGCTATAAACCGGGTAAATGACACTTTGTTCTGAGATGCGACTAACCTAGTTTTTCCACATTTGCGACTTACTTAAAAGTAGGTCAGGGCGATAGATTGCAGAGATAATTATCGCCACCATGTGTGGTATTCCCTTTCTCTGTCTTTTTTTCTTTAATTATACCTGATGCGGTAGTAAAATAAACATCGGGGAAAAACGTCACCACTGTTATCCATTGGGTGTTGATAAGACGGCTACTCAGCCGCAAGACATCGCAGCTTTCATGCGATTGACAAAAACACATCAAATGATCACATGGAAGCTGTACGAACTTGCTGCTGATTGGCTGCCTTGTAACACCCAATAGATATCAAGGGTGGGCTGTGTTCCACTATGCATAATAGTTAGTACGCACAGCAAGTATGCTAAATGGAACAGCTGTGATGTTTTTTTCCCCGGAAGCATTTCACACAGTCTCTGAAGTTGGTTTGTTCACTACCGCATCAGGTATAATTTAAAAAAGACTAAAAGAAAATCAAAACCCCAAATGGTGGCGACGGCCGTTATTGCATTCGATAATCATCGTTGCACTATATGGCCTAGCCCTACTTAAAATAATAAGTTTCTTAGAAAATGACCCTTGCTCCTAGTCATACTTTCACCAACAAGCAGGCCGGCATTACGGAACGCTAGCTACAGGACCGGCCCATGACAGCTGTTGGGCGAGAGACGGACCCTGTTTTAGAGAAGGGGTTCACCTTCATGAAGGCGCTTGGTGGAGGGCGTGTCATCCGGTTCGCTTTCCCCGCTGGCGCTGCGGGACCTCTTCCTGGGCTGCAGGAGCGTCTCCAGCCGCGGGATGACCACGGACAGGAAGGTCCTTGTGCCCAGCTGGGGTCGGGGGGGCGCGGCTCCGCCGGCGCATACGGGCTTCTGCGGGCTTTTCGACTTCCGGAAGAGGACAGCCGTGCGCCTGCCGACGGGGTCAGCGGGCTCTGCCGGGGCGGGCGTGGCCGCTGCGCTGCCCTCGCAGTCTGAGGTGTGCCCGTTCACCTTCTCCTCGGGAATCGTGGGGGTGAAGACCTGTCCGTCAAACTTGACGCTTTTATGGCGCTTGATCTCCGGGCGGGGCTGACGGTCGACGGGTTTAAGTTTTGGCGGTTCGGAGTTGCTTTCTGAATTTACAGGTGGCGGCAGCAAATCCGATGGCTCGAGTTTTGGTGGTACAGACTTGTCACCTGTCAAACAAAATGAATGGACCATTGACAAAACTTATTCACACAAGCCTCTTATGGTAAAATTTTGACAACCCTACTCATAACAACAGGTTTCAGCCTTTAGTGTTCAATCTATGATTCAGGGATGCACTCAAACTGGTGGGGAAATATGAACACCAGACAATGACTTTTCATCATCACGTACATTAGCGTTAATAATATTAATAATAAGGAAACCCCGGATCAAAAGAGCATAACTGCTAAACAATAAAACACTGCATTCAAAAAGTACTAGACACATTTTAGGGTTTTCTGTTTTTAAAAAAAAGACAATACCAGTTAATATAATTTAAAAAGCAATGACAACAGATGAACTTTGAAGACTAAACTACTGGCTTCATCATAAATAGTTGCAAAGGACAAAGGACAATTTTATACAAGTTACTAATTTTGTAAGCAGATGACTTGAATTTAGCATTGCAGTCTGCATTTTAGAGATACACAAGGGGTTTTCATTAAAAGTCAATGGATTAGAAAATGGGTGCAAATATGTAGTCAAAATTCCTACAAGGTGAATGCACCGCCTTGAAAGGATGAGATGAAGCAGATCACCACAGTGAAAAGGCCAGAGTAAGACCGCTCTGGGCCGCGTTTCCCAATAACGGTCACTCTTAGGGTTATGTACGATTTCAACGAGCGATTCTACGATGGCTCTTTAATTTGTAACACGCGTTTCCCAAAACAGTTCTTAAAGCGTGTACGCGCAGTCACCACTGGAGTGCTACTTAACCAGAGGTGTAAAATCCAGGTTAAGAAATTATAAAGTCCTCCCCAGTATTTAGTTCCAAATTTAAAATCGCCTGGATTTGCTCATTTGCACAATTCTTCAGCCAAGAGGTAGAATTAATTAGTGAAATCAGTTAATGGGTGAAAGAAACTCATAGCAGGACTTTTCCTTTCTGATCCCTGGATTTTACATCTCTGTACTTCTGTCTGTGGTGCTGCTGATACGGGAGGAGGAGGGGCAATAGATTGAGAGACGTGAACCCCATGCCCAATACAAGTCTCTTTTGAAAAAAAGTATTTTTCCCACTGATTTTACTAGTCTTAAACGTATTTATTTATAGGGCTATTTAAAGAATGGCTTTTATGGGTAATTTCCAAATATATAAAAATAAGTAAATTAAAAATAAATAAACGTAAATATTGTTGAATCTAACATCACTATAAAAAAAAAACAATCAGTGGTTATGGTAACCGTAAAATGAAATGAACACTAACACAAAAATCTAATAAAGCATGTGATTTATGCACTTAACCGTAAACGACTGGTCTGGACTAATCTACTAGCATTTCTAAGAGCGTCTTAGCAAGTTAAGGTGCTTTTGGGAAACGCACCCAAAGTTCAAGAAGCTTCGTACAAAGGGTTTTACGACATCTTAGCCTTACGATGCTTTTGGGAAACGCGGCCCTGATCAATGCCTCGAGTACCTACCATCCTCCACTAGGTTCTGTTCAGCAGGTCGTGCCTCATTTGCATCGGATTGGCTGCACTCTGATTGGCTGCACTCTGGTTTTGAGGGTGGAGTTTTCTTCAAGCTCATCTCGCAGCGGACGTCGTTGATCTCTTTCTTCAGCAGCTTCAAGCGTTTGCTCCGTGACGGGCTCGATTTCATGGAAAATGTCAAATCAAGCTTCTCCAGAAGCTCTTTCAGCTGTTCCTCCCACGACAAGTGTGCCCGATTGGCTGGATTCAACAGCCGGTCAACTGTAATAGAGAGCACAACCTCTCATGAGTGAAACAACTACAGTCATCCAGGCCTCCAAACTAACATACAAAATAACAGACGTTTGTGAAGTGAAAATATACATTACGTACAACCATACGTACCGTTTGACATAAGCAAGATAGTTTTAAGCCTTTTTTTCCTAGAATCAATGGCGTTTTCATTTATTAAACCTCTGCACTTTGTTCATTTCTTTGTTGCTCTGTTTTCTATGCCAAAAATAGCAGCTTTGAAGTCTGAAACCATTCCAATGCTCCCATGCCTCAGACTGCCTAACCGCCATACAGATCTGAATAACAACCCGACTTCCCCGGTCATTCGGGACTTTAAGCGGTGACTAATGTGTGTGGACTACAGCTGATCACATTTTTAAATCGTTTTTAATCATTCTTCAGAAACAGTCCTTGATGACTCAAATGAATGTTTAAAACTATTCTACTGGGCACTTTTTTCCATATGTATAAAGAGAAAAAAACAAACTGAAGCGAAGCGCTCCTCACCTTCCTCCCAGGTGAACGGAGGCGGAGGTTCTAGCTTGGGCGGCTCGGCCAGGTGCATCCCGCTGTCAAAGTCAAACCCGGTGGCCTCGGCGTCCCGTCGAGTCTTCCTGAGCAGGGCTCCACCATGGTCTCTCAGGCGCACAGCGGCACGGTAAAAGATTGTGTCCTTCGCGTTGTACTTTATGCAGTTGGCCACGATAAGGTTGAAGTCGCCCTCAAACTCGTCCAGGTTCCGGTAGCCTTGGGCCTCCACGCGCTTCCTCATCGTGGAAAAATCCATAGGGTGCTTGATGTGATCCAGGTAATCTGGCACCTGTGAGACGGCAACACGCAGTCACACGTCAGGTTTCAAACCAGCACTCAGAACCTCCTTTGGAAATGTCAGAAAATTACATGATGTGCGAAATGTTCCCTCTCTTCTTCCAACGCAGAATGCCCAAACATGCATTTTAACGGGGTGAGAAACCCGATAAAACTGGAGATATTTCAGACTCTGACTGACCTCTTTGAGGCTGACGGGCTGGGCGAAGATCTTGGCCTGGTCCTTTTCCTGGAGCTGGATCAGTACGGCCCGCAACAGAACGGTGAGCGGGGTGAGCTGCACCTCCAGCACCGACTGCTGCAGCTTCATCTACAGGGCAGAGCACAGCGCAGGTTTTACCTCTGCATTCTTATTGGCCCATTGACACAAATGCATTAGCAAATGGAAACGTGGCTGTAGGACCATGGTTACCAGGGTGTGAAATTAACACCCGCCACCAGCCATATGCAGGTAAACATTTTAATTGTGGCTGGTAAGATTTTCTACTCTAGCAGCCATTTTGGCATGTAGCCAACCAGGTTGTGTTATATTGTAAAAGGTGATGTGGCCGGTAAAATGTTGAAAATGACTGGTGATTTTTCAAATCCATAAGACACTCTGGCCAGTGGGTGAAAAAGTTAATTTCATGCCCTGATGGCTACATGATTGGCCATGATATTGCAGAGTGACAGAACACAACTGAAATTATTTCAGCCAAACACACCAGGGGCCTGATTTACTAAGACCTTTAGCATGTGCAAAACCTTTTAGCACACGCAAAACCAATAAACAATGACCAATAATGACCAATGGATTGGTCATGGTATTCGTTTTGCCCCAATCGTTGTTTGTGTTATTAGTTTTGTGTGTGTTAAACCATTTTACCCTGGCGTGATTGGCTGAAATTTCAGTTGTGTTCCAAGAGACAGTACCTCCTCCCTCTTGAGTTTCTCCCTCTTGCGGATGAGCTCCAGCAGGAGGCGCGCTCTCTCCAGGTCATGCCGCAGCCGGTGCCAGTCCTTCAGCTGCTCTTTCAGTGCCCGACTCTCCTCCTCAGTCTCCTTCTGGAGAGGGCGGAAGATTTTAACATCTTATTTACACAAACATAGAAGACAAACTCCGGTCTAAAGAGCAGGATCAACATAAAATCAGGGCTAAAAAATAAAACGTTCATCTGAAATTTCATGCGACTGCTAATGCTTCCAAATACTTGCAGCATCCAAATAAATGTATTCCGACAAAGGTAATATATATATATATATATATATATATATATGATTTTAATATTCAAACACTGATGCCACAAAAAAAACTACATGAAAAAGGTAAAAACACTGAAAAATGTTGTCAGTCGCCTTAATCCACAGGTGTGCCATGTGAATGGCCTATTCTTGTGCAGACCTTTGCTCACACACTTTCAATTATATCCTGAGAGCTAAATGAGGTGCTGCAGAACTGACCGGCTGGGCGGTTTTCTGGGGCTGCAGGTTGGACTGCAGTCGTCGGAGCAGGGGGGTGCCATTCCTCGACTGCCTCTTTAGTATCCAGTAGTTCAGGACCCGCTCAATGAACACCTTCTTCTTCTGGACAGACACCTGCCCGAAGATGGTGTTTAACCTGAGAAGCAACCAGAAGGATTTAAAAAAAAAAAAATAGAAAAGCTTTACCATTTTTATCATGAGCCAACCGCTTTGAGACCAGAAAACGAGCCATTGTTCACACCACTAATACACAAAAATGTACAAACACAGGTGTACATCTGATGCGACCCAAACTGAACGTACCTCTGGGGAGGAACACTGGGCACAGACATAGCTGGGACCACAGCCTGAGGTTCAGACAAAGCTTTCTTACTCTTGTTCTTCTTCTTACTGCTTTTCAATTTCATCCTCCTCCTGCTCTTATCACCTGACCGAGTGTGTCCGTTTTGGGCTTTGGCGTCATCGTAGATGGCGAGGGGCCTCCGCACGCAGCCGCTGGGGGTGTGCGCCCCGCAGTAGGCGGTCTTCTTTACGGAGAAGGTGGTGGCGCCCGCCTTTGTCACTTCCTTGACAGGCTCCATTTTCATGTAGAGCCCGGCTTGCTGGGCACAGCTCACATGGAAGGCGGTGTAGCAGTTGGCGCGGTGGCACTGGATGCAGGCCCCGACACCCTTCTCCTTGCAGAGGTAGCAGGTGAGCTTCCAGCGCGCCGGCGGGATGTTGCTCATGCCGTCAATGGGCTCGATGAAGACCGTGCTGGAGAAGCCCACCTCGGGCACCCACAGGGCGCAGACCACGTGGCCCCAGCGTTCGTCGTCGGTCTTCTTGAGGGCCCCGCCCTTGTTGGGGCAGAGCACGCATTCGGCGGGCTGGGAGGGGGCCTGAAGGCAATGCCGGCACAGCCACTGGCCCTCTGGGATGTAGGGCACGCCGTAGCACTCCTGGTGCACGGCGAGGTTGCACATGTCGCAGAAGAGGATGGCGTTGCTGTTGTGGCACTCGCCGTCCATGCAGATGCAGCAGACGGCGTCCTCATCGATGAGCGACTGTGGTTCACCCTGGCCCTGGCTGTCCAGGAAAGACTCCTTCTCAAAGCGGTCCATGAGGAACTCGAACACATTCTGGGAGACCTGGCTGAACCCATCACTCTTCCTCTTCTCGTTGACCAGGTCCAGCCAGGCGTAGTCCTCCTCGTCCATGTCGTACTCCACCTCCTCGTCCAGCTCCTCTGGGGTCTTCTCCATGTAGTTGAAGTAGGCGGAGGGCCGTCGGGGCACCGCGGGCAGGTTGTACTCCACCGTGCGGATTTTGGGCTCCGGCAGCGAGTTGCCTGGCACCTGCGTGCTGGTTAGAGTAGCGTTCTTCTTCTCCTGGCTATTTTTCAGCCTCACGGACCGCTCCCGAACCAGCTGCGGCTTCTCGCTGTTCTCCTTATTGCTGTTGCACTCCACAATCTCCTGGGCGGTGGGGTCGTCGTCTGAGATGACCTCCAGCTTGTCGTAAATGCTGATCCTGTGCACCCGTCCATCCACCTCCAGCTCCACCATCCGCTGGGCCTGAGCGTATGTCAACGTCTCCCGATTGGGTGAGGGCCGGATGGGAGAGGCCGGTCGCTGCGGCGCCCTGGAATTCTGAGCTTTTTTCTTCATTTTGACAACCTAGAAAATCCAGGGAAATAAATGTACGCACTTAATTAGAACCTCATCTAAGCTTGATAAAGAAAGTACATGGGAAAATGTTCTACATTCAAATATGTAAAACAGAAATGGAACTAGTTCCGTTTTTCATGTTTACAGATTTCATTTTGCCAGACTAGCAATGTAAAATGTACTTTTAAATATTTTACATTTTTATGTTTGCTGAATTTATTTTTCCAAACAACAAATGTTAATTATGATACCTCATAAACACTAATCTAAATGTATACATTCATATTTTATCACATATGTATTTTGCCACAATGGTCTTGGAAATTCCCCTGGACTGCAGTGTTTCTCAAACTACAAGCAATCTTCACAACTGGAGTCTTGCATGAAAATATAGTTCCAGGGTCTTGGTTTCATTAAGACCATGTCTCCAATTCTTCAGGCAAACAAATTCTGCAACATATAATCTAAATACTAAAGGGGTCAATTTCCCCTAAATGTATCATATAGTAGCATGCACATAGCTTAAGAATGAGCACTTTTCTCAAGAACAAAAATGTGCAAATAATGATACTGATTAGTACAATTCATAAAGTACTATGTTAAATACATTTCTAATGGTGATGTTGACAGAGGCAACCGGACAAGCCTATCCAAATAGCTAGATGTCTGGTGTAATATTTAGAAGCGCGTTTCCCATGACGACATGGGCAGAACTATTAATGAGATTGTAGTTATCAAAGATACACAATTATTGGTAAGTTCATTAAAATTTTGCACAGGGATCATTCAATGATCCAACGTTAACACTATAAGATATGTTAAATTCAAAACAAATAAACGAGGAGTTTGTGCACAAGTCCTCAATCCTGCCAAAACTAGAATTAAATCAAATCATTGTGGGTAACATTAATTGAGTAACGTTATTGTTGCTAAAATATGATAACGTTCGTAAAATAAAAAGAACATTCCCTCATAAAACTAACTAAAGTACTCAGGATAACGATAGCCATTTTCTTTGGTAACGTTAGCCAACTGTTAGCACAGCATTTCAGAAGTTGTGCATGCTTAGCCAACTTAACGTTAACCTCCGTGACTTAACGTTCATCATTATTACCTGCAACCTCTAGGTTGGAAAAAACAGGTCAAGTTAAGCTTGGTTACGTTGGTTAACTTTATTGCATGCAATTATGAACTTATTTTTAACGTTATCGCAAGATTAGCCAGTTAGCAGTGTAGCATAACAAGACATCAGATCGGGCCAGCATGCTGTGCAGCGATTCGGGCGGGCGTCTCTTTAAATCCCTTAACGTTAGCGAGCCAGTGTTAGTTACCTTTCCTTTGTGAAGGACGAAGCAACACTGACTGTAGCTGTAACATTATTGGGCTTGATTGCTCGCTAATAAACAAGACTAGCTAGCGAGTTGTCCATTGTGGCTGAGAAACGGTCTGGTTATTTGGCGTCTGTATAGCCAGGGTTCAGCGGGTTTAGATCAATGGGTTACGGCAAAATATTTCACTTAAACGTTAGTTTGCGAACTTAACGTGAGTGTACAGTTCAGTTAGCTACCCAGGTCGAAAGCGTGTTTAGTTCGTAGCAAACGTTACTTCGTTGATCACCCGACTAGCTAACGTTACAGTCGTCGATTTAGCCAAGTTACCAGTAACGCTACATTACCAGCCCGATGATAACCACACACCAATAACTGCTCAGCTCGGTAAACAGCGATCATGGCTAGGCGGCCTGCGGCAACGGAACTGGGGCAGTTCACGACACTACAACTCGCTAATGTCCAACGAGCTACATTTTTCTAGCTAGCAACGGCAAATATGGCGTCCAAAAAACAAGAAACCGAAGTGAAGGCGACATAAAGTTATATTTTCCCAAATACATGGCAACCTGCGTTGATCGGTAGAATTTAGACAATACCGGGTGAGCAGATCTGTGAGTAAGGCGTGAAAATAAGGAGCCCCATATATACCTCAGAGGTCCCAAGCTTTTGCCGAAGACAGCAGCAGCGCTGGTGAAAAGCAATGGCGATGTGGCCTGCAGAGCGCCTGGCTGAGATTCCGCACAATCTTCTCATCCAACGGACTTCTGCTCGAGCTTTCAACTGAAAATGTGAAAGACAAGAGCGGGGTATCCACGGCAACCGTCCGGTATGTGTACTCGTATTTGTATAAAAAAACATCCGTGCATTTAACTGTCCGCTTCCTAATAACGAACGGCAGCTGCTCCGGGGCTGCAGGGCGCAGGCTGCTATCTCCCCCCTAACAACAATGCGGTTACACTGGAGGCCCCACCCACTCGTACAGCGTGATCGCGTAGCGGTGGAGGGGGAGGGAGAGGGGGAGGGAGGCCAGGAAGTTCCCTCATATTCAACTAACCCTTTTTTTTGGATTGATGCAGCGTTCCCTTTGTATTTGCTGGTGTCCCAAGCCAGTCAGTCAGCTTGGGTCCAACGGTCAAATGTGTTAGATTCAGTGTCTGTTTTTCCTGTCACTGGGTGGAACATAATGGTGGGATGCATGTATGTAAGCGTTTCAGTATAACAAGTAATAAAATAAACCAATCATTTAAAGTTTGCTATTTAAGTTACGTAGCAAAACCACTGTTATCGCAAGGACAAAAACATACAAAAAATATTAGCAAAGGGCGTTTTAAAATGTAGCTGTCGTCAAAAGATTAGCTAGTGAGCTTGCTATGAAATATCGCTAGTTTAGCTCATTACATTAACGAAGACTGTGTTTAGATTGGTTAAACTCTGTCAACTATTTGCTCATTGGTATTATGACCACGTCCAATTGTCCAACATTGTGGCAGGCATAACAATGGTCAGTTCAGTTTATCTTCGATACACGGCGCAAATTGTAAGAACGAAATATATGATATGGTTTTACTGATCAGTACTTCACCTGATCGTATAGTACAAAGTACTGATGTTCTTGTGAGTAGTACATTAACTATCTGCGCATCCACCTGACTCAATCTGATCCGCGCTGTATTTAAATACCAAAGCGTTCCTTGTTTCGCCCCACCCATTATGGCGCCTCCTTGCCCCTGATAGTCTGTCCAGGTCAAGAAACCCCGTGTAAAGTATCATTTAAAGTGCAGCATTTGAAGAAAAACAAAGCATGCTTCCTTCCTTATACTTCTTTATTTTAAAAGTAATAATAAAGTAAACCGATTGTAATCAAAGTACACTGGAGAGCGAAACGGTTTATGTGTTATAACTATGACTGGGGATATACTAACATGCTGAGAGACTGCTTACAGGAAATGTAACGACCAGTAAAGAACGGTGTTTTTGTTTTCCTTTTTATTAGGCTACTACATCGCCATTTTGGAAACCCTTAAACCCTATGACGTCACGAAAGCACGTTCCTTCCGTCCTACGCTGTGTGGAGCTCCTGCTGCCGAATGCGAGCGAATTGCCGAGGAGACAAAGCAACGAACTAATTGCCTCTTCAGATCAATTAAATATATTTTTTTATTTAACTGTTTAGTTACCAAAACTAACTGAAGTTTGATCTCAGGGCTTTCAGGTATGTACACTGTATTTGTGAAATTGACTGCGGAGGGTTGACTTGCCCTTAAAATGCTTGGGGGTTGTTGGGCTGATCCGGTTCTCTGGCTGGTTCTTCCACTGTTCTACTGCCAGGATCTGGTTCTGCCTCACCAGGTCGAGTTCCTGACTGTGTGGCCTAGCTGGCTAAAGTGGCAGGGACTTTACGGCGAGACTTAGTCTTTAACCCCTACTACTTTTCTCCGTAGCAGAGATGGAAATGTCAGGGAGAAGTTTCCTGTAGTTTAGATTTCTTTCTTGTTGGATCTCTGACAGCAAGATAGCTATTCGTTAGCTTGATCCTGCCTGTTTGTTTTTGTCTGTGTTGTATTGACATGTGACGGAGCTACGTAGCTAGCTAGCAGCTATCTAGGCCTCCATTGTTAGCTAAACTGATTTGTTAATTAGCTAGCTTCCTAACATTTGTATGTCCACTTGGCTAACAATATAGCTACTTGCTGCCTAGCAATTTTGAGACTGATATGCAGAGCGATTACAAAAGTGTGCATACTAAGAATTTTAACGTATATATTTGCAAGCATAATACTGAATTTTTATAAAATTCACTAAATGTGCAGGTAGCAAAAAATCTTTGTTGAAAATATCGTTTTATTGAATATGAAATTAATTCAAGCAAAAGCGGTTAGTCACAACAGTCAGGCATGAGAAACACAAGGTTGTAACGTTAGCATGTGATTTGTGGAAAAAATCGGGGACATAACATAAGACGATTGGAAGAATTGCATAAACCCGGAAAAGTGAGCTTCATAAAGCTAACATCGAGGCACTTCATTTGTGAACACACTGTGTAAACGGTCTTGACAGTAACCGCGAGTTTGTCCCGTTTTATAGTGACGTGCCTTGGCTTACAGATTTAAATATAATGGTTAACTACATATTATTTCAGACCTAGATGCCTTGATAAATTGCATTAATCGGTCTTCTGAACGCCTGTCTCAAGATCTTATACTGACTGGCTAGCTAGCTAGTGATTGTACTCACTCGCCGAGTTGGTACAAAGTGTAAGTTAATGTGTTTACATGCTATTCTATTTATTTAGGTTAATTTACGGGTGGTGCAGATACGAACTTAATGGCTTGCGGAGATAGTTGGATCGCTTTTTCTTTCAGTAGTAAATGCATCTTTTGAACTGAAAAGCTAACTACTGTAGCTAGTGAATAACTAAGTAACGTTACAGGACGCAAGTTACAGTTGACTCATCTGTCCGAACCGTTTCTTGTAAATCCAAGTAGCAGTATTTGAGCACTTAAGACAATATTTATATCGTGATATATACAACGTTGTAATAATAGACTATATGCACGAAAATCATTCCATTGAAACCATGCGATTTCATGATGAAATTGATCGAAGAAACAAAGCCATTAAGTGGTAGCCGAAAATATAATTTATATTTTATAAATACTGTGCTGTGGTCTCATAAAATGAATGTCAGGTCTCCGCATGTTGTTTCAAAGCTGTTGGCTTTGCTTCTTCGATCAATTTCATAATGAAATCGCATGGTTTCAATGGAATGATTTTGTTCTCAACTGAATGTGTCACCTGTCTCTTTATAGTTTAAAATGTATAATTTCACAAAGAGGAACACTTCTATCAAAGATGATTTGGTAGGCTGTTACATACATCTGGCATCCATTAAAACTGGATTTATTTATTTTTTATTTTAAAAAGGCCCAGTTTGACATGCATTGTACCATGCACAACATACAATATAATACACATTTTGAGTAAAGTTGCATTTGCAAATTTTTCAAATGGTTTAAAATGGAATCACAATAAACAAATTGTATTTAAGTTATAGACCTAAGCTTCATTTTCACACTAATGTTATTGTCAGTCACTGTCAGAATAGAGGCTAATATGCTATAATACAATTTATTTACCAATATTTGAACATACCTCTTAATGTGCTAATGCACCATCCCATGGCCATAAAATATTGTTGTTTTGCCCTTTTACGTCAAGAAGCTTAATAACAGGGTCATTTTGAGTGTCCTGTCTTTGAAAAAAAACTTCATTTACTTAGTTAATTGCAACGGCCATAGTCTTATATTGTATATTGTTGCATTGCATTTTGTTTTAAATTACACCATAGATCAGAATTGCAAGACAAATGTATGAAACTGACATTTCTCTCTCTTTTTCTCCCTTTCTTTCCCCCCTCCCTCCCAGATACAATTTTATGACAAGAATTGTACCTCTCAGGGTCTCATGGCACATTTGCATGAAAAATGGAAAATTTGAAAACTTTCTGGGCATTGGCACTAGCACACTGAATAACTGAACACTGGACCAGGGGAAATATTAAGGAACAAAGCAAGGATCCTTCACACCCCCACCCCCTCCACTCATGACTCTCAGTTACCTGGCTGGCTCGTATTAAGGAAAGTAATTTTTTTTTCACCAGGCAGAATTTTAGTCTGCTAAAATGGACGGTGAGGAAGACCTCTCTCACAATAGTGATGATGGGGGGCTGGAACATAATGACTGCACAGCAAATGTCAAAAAACAAGAAGCTAAAGGAACATGTCTGAAAATTGAAGGGCAAGATGGTTACGTGTTTAAATCATACAGCCTTACGCCTCATGAGACGATGGAAGCAAAGCCTGCAACCAGCTGCTCTGAGAGGCTGGCTGAAGATTCCTCTTCTGCGTCACTTTCCCCTGAAAGGACATCACAAGGCTCATCTCTACAGGATAATGCACCACCGTCAGATACGCCAACAGCAGGTGAACTGTCGTCTCTCAAGGAGGCGTGTGACCAGCCGTGTTCTCCGGAAGTTTCAAATGAGAGCCTTTTATTAGAAGACAAAAAGATAAACAAACCGCTGGAAGTAGAAGAAAATCCACATTTCAAAGAGGAAGAGGAACCAAATACTGGGGACGAAGGCATCCAAGAAGATGAAACCGTAACCTTTGACAACTCAGTAGGCCCCTTTGCAACCAGGTATAATGATGATTATGGTAACTTACTTAGTGGTTATACTAGTACTCTTTATGATGTTGCAATGGACGCTGTAACCCAGAGTCTGTTGTCATCAATTAGAAATCCTGTTAATGCTCGAAAGAAGTCTCCCGCTTGGAACCATTTCTTCATATCTCCACGAGACAGCACCAAAGCAATCTGTATGTACTGTATGAAGGAGTTCAGTCGGGGTAAGAACGAGAAAGACCTCAGCACCAGTTGTCTGATGAGACATGTGCGAAGGGCTCACCCCACTGTGCTATTACAAGATGGTGAGGTTTCCTCTAGAACCTTGGCAAGCTCTGTTGCCTCATCCTTAATACCTCCCACCAACTCACCAAATAACGGGGAATCAGCAGCTAACTCAACGCCCACTTTGCAGAAAAACACTTCAATGCCTGCGTCCTCTTTGGAAAGCACAGACGTTGCATCCAAAGAAGTGTCTCAAGTTACACCAAAATTAGAGAAGTGTGCCAAAAATGACACCTGTATGGCTTCCTCGCCTCATTCCACCAATAACCATAATGAGGATGCTGTGGATGGAGTTTCCGAGCCCACGCTTGCGACTCCCAAAAGCTCAAACTCTCGTCGGAGATCGGCAGTGTGGAAACACTTTTACCTTTCTCCAGCAGACAGCTCCAAGGCTGTGTGCATACACTGCATGAATGAATTCAGCCGGGGGAAGAACGGAAAAGATCTGGGAACAAGCTGTTTAATTCGTCACATGTGGCGGGCCCACCGAGACATTGTCATAGAGGAAAATGGACAGGGGTCCAACATCCCACCGCCTTACACAAACCCTCCTACTCTTCTACCACGCATCAAGCTGGAGGAGGCAGGTGAGTTGAAAAAGGAGCCACTTTCTGCATCATCATCTCCTGAAACAACATCTGATGAGGTGCCCCAAACTTTCAGTGAGAACATGGACGTGAGAGAGGACCTTAACAAGGCAGAACAAGAGACCTCACTTGACTTGTCACTGGGACCTAAACGTGACAAAGACTCGTCTTTGACCTCCTCACCAGACAACCTTGCTGAGGGCTCAAGCCTCATTGTCGGTCTGAGTTCGGTTTTCCAGCAAAACAAAAAAATAATGAAGCGGGTAAAGTCAGAAGTGTGGCACCATTTTATTGTTTCCCCAGTTGACCATCTCAAAGCATTGTGCCGGTACTGTCCTTGTGTTATAAGTCGAGGCAAACGAGGAGACTTTGGAACTAGTTGTCTGATGAGACATCTTATGCGACGGCATCCCAATGTTCTCAAGAGCCAAAAAAGCACATATGACAAAACTGCCTCACCACAGTCGCCCTATGCCACTCTTGCTGCAGCAGAATCTTTGTCAACTAATTTAGCCATTAGTCCTACCAGTGAGAGAAAACCACGCACTTTGCCCGTTTTTGGCAAAAAGACTTCAAAGTTATGGAATCATTTTTCTATTTCCACTGCAGATCCCACAAAGGTAGTTTGTTTGCACTGTAGCCGCACAATAAGCAGGGGCAAAAAGACGACAAATCTTGGCACCAGTTGCTTATTCAGGCACATGCAGAGATTTCATGGACATATTCTTGAAAGTAACAGCAGCATCTCAGGTGTTGTGCCCTCTGCTGATGTTCAAGTGAAACAAGAACTCATGGAAACCTCTTCATATGAAGAAAATAGCGAAAGATTTGATGAGTACCATCCGGTCGCCAAAAAAATCACCAAGCTCATTGCTGAAATGCTTGCACTGGACCTTCAGCCTTCAGCCCTAGTGGAGAATGTTGGCCTCAATCGCTTACTGGAATATTTGCAACCACAATACTCCCTCCCGTCGTCTTCCTACTTCACGAGCACTGCCATACCAGAGATGTACAAGAGGGTAAAGGAAGTTGTCTTCACACACCTGAAAGAAGCAGAAGGCGGCTTTGTCCATTTCACTGCAAGTATCTGGGTCAGCAGCCAGACTCGTGAGTACCTGACCCTGACAGCCCACTGGGTGACATACGAGTCCTGTGTGCGGCCTCAAGGCCAGGATTTCCACTGCTCTGCCCTCCTCAGCATCTCCCCAATCGACTGCGACTACAACGTGCTGAATGTTCAGAAGCAGCTTGAGTACCTCTGGGATGCCTGGATCTGTTGTTCAGGGCTGAAAATCGGATTCACCATAACCGATAATCAGAGCATAGGTAACACGGTGGAGGACAACGATCATGCTGCCGTGCAGTGTTTTGGGCATACTATCGACCTCATTGTAAGCGAAGCCATAAAGAGCCAGCGGATGGTTCAGAACCTGCTGAGCATCGCCAGAAAGATCTGTGAACGCGTTCACCGCTCCGCGAAAGCAAAGGAGAAACTTGCAGAACTACAAAAGGTGTACCACTTGCCGGAAAACCAGCTGGTCCAGGACATTCCCTCCAAGTGGAAAACATCCTTTTACATGCTGGAACGTTTAGTGGAACAAAAGAAAGCCATCGATGAGATGTCCATAGAGTGCAATTTCAGGGAACTGATCAGCTGTGACCAATGGGAAGTGATGCAGTCAGTGTGCAATGCTTTAAAACCTTTTGAGGTGGCCTGCAGGGAGATGAGCAATCGGAGCGCCACACTAGGCCAAGTCATACCACTTATTCACATTCTGAATCGAAAGATAGACATGCTCTTTGACGAGACTATGGGCATAGACAACATGCTCAAATCTTTGAAGGAAGCCATGGTTAGCCAGATGTCCTCAACGCTTCATGATCCAAGGTACACCTGGGCAACAATGTTGGACCCCCGGTACAAGACCTCCCTGTTCACAGAGGAGGAAGCTGAGCAGTGCAAACAAGACCTCATACAAGAACTGGAGGTGTCCTCGTCTACCTCAACCGAAACAAAGTCTTTGCTTCCCAATGGATGTAGTGAGGTCCCCACTCCATCCAACAGCATTCTCAGTAACAAGGACAACCTCTGGGCCCTCATGGATGACATCAGGAGTAAGATTAAACAGGAGGAACGGCCCAGATCATCTGAGCTGGCAGTGCTAGAGTATCTGGAGGAAGAGATACTCGATCAAAGCTGTGATCCACTGGATTACTGGAACTTGAAGAAGTTCCTGTGGCCAGACTTGGCCAAAGTGGCCGTTAGGTATGTGGGCTGCCCCCCAAGTGTGGTCCCGGCCGAGATGCTGTTCAGCACAGCAAGTATTAACTGTTCCCAAAGTCAGTCCAGGCCACTGGTAGAAAACTTGGAGGAGCTCATCTTCTTAAAAGTCAACCTCCCCTTGATATTTTTCCAGTACTGAATTGATTTGAAAATATTCAGTCCCAGATGGACTGAATCAGAATAATCTTTAGGGTACCAACATCATGGATTAATTACTGTGGCCCCACCCCAATTAAGCAAATGTGCATTTGAAGCCGATTAACTGAAAATGCATTGCATGAAAAGTTTGGGCCAATAGGAGTTGAATAAGTGAAAGCATTCAGTGAAAATTGAATCATGTCTTGTGTGTACTACTGTTGGAACACTTGACTGCTGGATTAAGCCTGCAACCCATTGTAGAGTGTCTTAGGGGAGAGAGTGTGCTAACTAGTTGTATGTGGGGTTAATATTTGTTGCTGTAATTCTTTGTCATCTTTCTCCTTGTGCCTTATGCAAACTACTTCAGGTCAAAGTGCTGTAAATACTTAACTGATGTTCATCAAGTTGTAGTCTTTAAATTAAGTAATTATTATGTACCATAGAACCTAGACACTGACTGTTTTTATGAGTACATGGCCCAAAAATAAATGCTGTGACTGAAAGATTTTTTATTTTTTTTTGAAGTTTTGTTGTTTCATTGTAACTTTGTGGCTCATGGTACTGTCAGTTAGAAAAATAGTGTTTTAAAAAAAATACAATGTAATATATTGCTTTATTTACAGTTTCAGCAATCTGAAATATACTTAAGCACAATTAAAGTCTACTTCAGAGGGAATAAATTATGGGTCACTGGCGAGTTAATGCAATGTACTGTACATTTATAAATACAAATTTCTTTACAGAATTTGATAATTGTGTAAGCATTCATACTGGAACCATGTCAATTTTGTGGTAAATTGTAATTAAAAAAAACTTTCCTTTGGATATGCATGTTGTATAAAATGTTATTTATTCTGCCCCACGTGTGCGTGCATGCATGCGTGTGTGTGTGTCTTCCTGTGTGGTGTATTTTAGCCCCCTTCCTGTGTTTAAGGAACCAGCAGAGATGTGGTTTGGTAGGAGGCCCAGTTTGTAGCTTCTCAGGCACTTTCCATCAGTCCAAATGTCATGACAATGACTGCTAAATGACTGTAATGTAATGACAAGTGGTTCTCCGCATCAAGGGTCTTTTTAAGTGACTATTTTGATTCTTCGCTGCGGTTTAATTGAGCTTGGACGTTATCTTAGTCTTGGGCCACAGGATTTTCTAGTACTAGTTTAGCATTTTCTCCTTGCTTTGCATACCATGCACAGCACATGTGCCTTCAGACATTTTAGAGTAAGACATATTGGATTGATAATATGCATTTCAGTTGCAATGTGGTACAGGAGTCTTTTGTGATTTAAATGTTTTTTTCAGTTTCATTAGGCTATTTAGGCAAACGGCTTCGTCAGACAATGGGAAGTGATCATTTTGCAGCACGCAAGTGCGTTGAAGTGTACGTCAGGACATTAGCCGTGTTTAACAGGAAGTGCTCTGACTGCTGTTTTAAAGGGGTGCTTTTCACTAAGGCCTGATCATAACCTGTTTGTCCTGTGTGGTGGGAAATGGGACACTGCAGAGTGGCCCTGTTCCCTCCAAGCCTCATGTAATTTGCTTGAAAACCTGGGCTGGGCCAGATTAACTCCAGGATGGAAGACATCCTGGGAAAAGGGTTGCTCCTGGATGTGGTGTTGATGGGCAAATAGAGGGGCGGTCTTCACTCCAGATCAAGATAAATGCGACGGCGGGGGGGGGTATTGTGCTGTATGAGGTGCTGTCTTTTGGACAGGATGTCAAATAAGGGCCCTGGCCAATGTCTTATAGCACTTAAAAATAGTGCCTAATAAATTCCCAGGCTGCCCTCTCAAATCTGGCTAATTGCCCCGCTACAGTTGATGTTAGCATTCCCTACACTCTTTGTTTCCACAGGTCATCACTGAAAAATAAAATCTAAACAAATTGACCTTCCAAGGTAACTGAAGGTAAAATAAAATGTGGTAGACTCACTGGGCAAGAGGCTACTGCAGGAATCTGGTCTTTATGGTTCCTTTATTTTGTCCGAACAGCACCTTGTTATACGTACGTCATAACGCTAGTAGGGCTCCGAGAAATTACATTTTCGCTGAATCGCAAATGTTTGCATTATTATATACATATATTTTAACTTAGTTTGTGAATGAACAGGGTTGAAAATGGGGAATACTGGAGAGAGAAAAAAAAGGCTTAAAAAGGATTTAAAAAAAGGAATCCTAGACTTGTAATACATCTCGGCTCATTCAAAACGTGTCAGAGTTAAAGTACTGATGTACGATGAGCTTTTCCTTTTAGCTCATAGTGGATAAGGTTATGATACGGGCAGAGAAAACCTGATCCTCCTTCAGAAAACTTGAGCATTTTTTGAATACAGTATGTGCCGCAGACTCTTAAAGCGCCATTTGGTTGTGTGTAAATGGGATTGCTCCATTCAACAGGCTAAGAATTGTGGGTTTATTTGGACCAAAGGCCATTTATGCTCTTGGTTTTGAATACGACAAACCAGTTGGTCTCCTTTATGTATTCTGCCAATAAACATTTCAGATCTCTGCAGGAAATAGTTCAGCTGATTTAGAGAAGACAACTGGTTTCTGCATTCTTTTAAATGGATTATGCAGCAACGCACATATTATCTATGTACCAAAATCATGCGTTTCCACAAAGGTTCATGTTCATTTATTGAGGGATTAGTAAACACATATAATCTATAGTCGGTGGGTAGTAGAAAGGGTAATAAACATGGCTTGCGAGTCGGCCACCCTACAGACTGCACCACACGCCAGTCTATAGACTACGAACAACTGAATAAAGTCATTTTGGGGAAAATGTTTTAAAAATGGGTCTACAGCTTTTTTTTCTTTTTTTTAAATTTTTTAATTATAATTTTCACAAGTTTGCTTGACAACACTAGAAAAGATCAAGGCAAAAAAATCACAATTATACAACTTATTGTAAATATCTTTGGTCTATAAAGTAAATCATCTGTCATTTATATTACACCACCATCAGCGCAGTCGGTCAGTGATAATACCTGGCTCATATGACTCAAAATGCAGGCAGAGGCCATCAATCGGGTCAAGAGCCACATTTTTAAAAATCCTGTCCCTGGTTAGTCCTGTTCAGTTGGGGTCAGAGGCTCAAGCAGCACCAGTTTGTTACTCAGTCTGATGCCGAGTGGTGGGAAGTGCAGCGGGAGGACCTCCAGTTTGCTGAACCCTTGAATGAAGGTCAAGGGTCGATGCGAGTCTTTGAGCAGGGCTACATGGGTAAGGTCTGACTCCATCAGAATGTGGGAGTAGTTCCTCAGTCTCAGGTCCCCAGGCCCAAGGCCTTCTCTCTTGTCATATCTGAGGGGCAAAAACACACTTGACCGGAGTCTTAACAGCACCCATACAAAAGAAACCACAAATTTGGGGGAACACTCCATCAAAGCGGCAGCCTCCCTCCTGACTCACCTCCAGTTCCCATTCAGTTCTAAAAAGCGGGAAACGCCAGTCTGGGCAGCAGACGCGTCGATATGAAGTGAGACGTCTTGAGGCGTGTGGGGGGGGAAGGAGGGGGAAAAAAAGTTACATTTGTATGTCAAGCTGCATGATGTACAACCCGTTGCCCAAACTGACCCGCACACCCCCCTGCTTTCCCGGGCTAATCTCCCACACAGAAGCAGTTATTTCAGCGTCTCCGTTTAGCACTAACCAGACGAGGCTGGCACTAACGTGTGCAGCTCCACCATGGCCCTCCCGCCGGGGTAATTGTGGTGCGAGATGTATAGGGACACGCCAGAGTAGGCAGCATTCACCACAAGCTGGCCAATCACAATTAAGGAGCCCAGCTTATACATCCAAGACTTTTGATAGTTGTTCAAGCTGCAAAAAAAAAAAAAAAAAGGCAACATTTAGCATTTACGTGCGAAACCAGAAAAAGTCTTTTAACTTTAAAACTGCTTTTAAAAAACAAATTCTTAAAATGTTATGCCTGCCCCATTAAGAGTATTCCACAGCCTAGTAGTAAAGTGGAGACTGTGTGGGGGGACACACACACACACGGGGTGCTACCCTTGGAAGTCACAAGTTCAATTCAAATCCCACCTGTGGGCCAGCTACTTATACCCGATCTGCTTCAGTAAACACAAAGCTCTGTTTATAGACGAGGCGTAAAATGTACACTAGCTACTGAAGTCGAGAGGACGACACATGACAAAGTAAACGCCGTTACTCCCCCCCTCACATGAAAGAGCAGCCTCGGGCAGCCACCACGTTGAACACAGGGAAGGTGTACAGGATGAAGCGGAGCTCCTTGTGAGGCAGGAGGGAGTACAGCAGGATGAAGCCCACTGCCGGGGCCAGCAGCACCCGCGTCCGTCTGTCCGGCAGACCCAGAGGGACAAACAGCAGGGTGCTGCCCAAGGCACGGGGCACAGCCGAGTACCAGTACCACAGGAAGGGGGAAGTTTACTGGAGAAGAGAAGTCAAGGGAGCACCACGCTGCGTTTGTCTGGGCAACACACACTATCCCCAAACAAACAACTACTCCCTTACTCACAACACACATTAAAAATGCCCATAGTCACTCTTGCAATTAACTGTATGTACACGTTTAACCGGTTACATATTATTTATATGTTAATGCCCACATATCTCTGCACTTTCTATTTAACCGCCACTTTTTACGTGACCTCTATATTTGATCTGTCTGTGTAATAAAAGACCTGTGACAATTCTGGAAGCGTGTAGCACAACCAATTAAATGCTGCAAGCATGACATTGCCGCCGGCACCATGAAGGATATTCCCCAGTCGGAGCTTTTGTTCAGGATGGTGTTGTACCACAGCACCTGACCTTCAGGCCAGAGCCACCGCTTCCAGAACACGGAGTCCACACACACTGTAAAGGCTGAAAAATATACATTGAAAAAAAAAACATGGCACGCTTCAATATCCTTATCAATACACCAAAAAGGACACATCTCAATAAAGAGAGTCCGAGGTTTTGTAGCAATAAAAGCAAAACCCTCACCTAAAATGGCAATCCCCGCTGGAACGGCAGAGTGAAACAGCTGCAACGCACCCATCCGCCTGGTCAACAGTGACATAAGAAGCATGAGACCCAGGAACAGGGCCAGTTCTGAGCGGAACACAACGATGGCGAAGGCAGACAGAGAAACGAACACGCCGTGCCTTTGTTGCATCCAGGACGTGAAGGCCAGCAAAACTGCAAAAAGAAGGAGGATCATCTCACCGAAAATGCTAAGTAAAACGCTGACGTGTGCCCAAAGATTACTGGCACACTGCAGGACAAATCAGGTTAACTTTTGTTACTTGCTCTAACCGATGACCTTTACGGATTATCTTCTGCTAACCGACAAGAGTTGCAAAATGCTTTCTGTATTAATTCTCTGAGACTGAGCGCAGTAACGTTTTCAAGTCATTACCGATTGGAAGAGCGAACACGTTTGGCAGAGGCCTCGAGCTGTAAAACATGAGGTGGAACTGCGAAGCACATATGAGGCAGAACAGCGACGCGACCGTCGATCCAAACTGCCTCCGAACCTCCCGCTGCATGCTCCAGAGTGCACAGGTCACGCACAGGCCCAGACATCCTCGCACTGGTCAAGGAGAGTGATGCAGGGGTTAAATAACTGCAAATTGATAAAAAATAACAAAACACACTGGCAGGCAGTGTTGGGCAGTAATGGATTACATGCAATCGGAATTACATAATCAATCCAAACGTAAGAAGATTAGATTACACCTTTTGAGTAATCCAACAGATTACGTTACTAATGACATGTTTTACAATGTAATTTGTAATCAGTACTGGCATACATTTTCCAAGGAATCCCAAGACTGCTGATGGCTCTCCTTGTTGAACTTGTACAGTATTTTGTTTACACTTAACAATTCAGAAATACTTGTTCAAAACATGAACCACAACTTTAACACTTTTTTTTTTTACCCAGTATCTGCGTGTAAAACTTCGACACATCCAGCCATGACAGCAAATACACCGCCGGAGAGCAAAGCGCAGAAATAAAAAGAGGTCCAATAAATGTTCGGGGGACCACGCCTGGGAATTCATGGTGATCATACTGCAATAGAGAGCAGAAACAGTGTTAGCTAAATCCCTATCTTTCCCATTGCCATGTAGAAAAGCTAACAATTGTATTCATAGAAAAACGCACAAGAAAGCAGCTACTGTTTGCTCGATGAGAAATCAACTAACACCATCCAACATACTATCACATTAGATGCATTCCCAACATTACGTGTACTGTAAATTCAGACAGCAAGCGGTATGACTGGAGCTATGGAGATACCCGGTTTGCTAGTTTAGCCAGCTGGCTAACCAGCTACAGTGGAAACTGAACATAGCAATGCTTTTATTTTACCTTTTCTAAATCAAGTCTGTAGTAAAGAATGTCGTGGATCGCTTGCAAGTTGAAGCTCTCCTCCACCTTTGTAAAAGGACATATCAATAAATGCACGAAGACAACACAAATCAATATAATCAACAGAAAACATCCAGACGAATTTCTTTTCTCCGCCATAATGCTGCGCTTAACCGGGTCAAAGTTGACGCACACGTCATCACAACTTTCATTGGACTGCGCAAGCAGCATATCAGAGGATATTTCTACGTGGATTTATTTTTGGGAGGGGTGTGCGTTATTTGCGGGTTCAGAATAAGGTAACCATTTAAAATATCCCGGAAAAAATAATAATAATTCTTGATGTGCGTAATTTCTGTGCTATTCCAACACATCAAGGGATTGTTTGGATCATTACATTATATTTAAATAGCCTACCTACAATATATACATTTCACTACATACAAAACGTTATATTACATTATATGAAATTATGTACAATTAAATAAAGGCCTTTATTTAGTCCTCAAAATATAAAACATGTTATGTACACGTCTTGTGATTGACGTCTTGACATACACGTCTAATGCGTGGAATGAGAAGGCGTTGAGGTGATGAGTTTTTTCTGATCTCAGCCGGCAAGGGATTACAGTAACAGGTTTCTGGAACAGGAGAAACACCTTGAGAACCTATTTTTCAATAGGTGATGACACACAGGATTTCAGAAGAAGATCTGGTCACACCTTTCATCAAACGGATGTGTAACACCCTGGCTCTAGGGTGACTCAAAAACAAGAATGAAAACAAGAGCGAAGCACCATTTTTCTTTCACACAAGGTCTTATCCACATCACTTTCAAACAACACTTTAAAAAAAATGTCAAAGAAGACATCTTCATCTTTTTTCATGTTCTTTCCACTCTGAAGATAATCCTATCAATCTTTGTTGGTCTGATTGGACCCTTCAGGTCAAGCAACAGTTATAAACTCAACATAAACTCAACAGATATTTAAATTCCACTGCTATTGAAGGGGAAGGAATGGGTGCCAGGTCCTAAAGTTTGTCTCTTATTGGTTGCCAGGGGCCTGCGTGGGATGTTCTGAGTGACCTTGTTATGGCAACGGCGTCTGTGCCAGAGACAGAACCAGGGCAGGCCACAGCAGGTGCAACTGTAACTATGGATACCTGGGAGTTGGTTGGGAGGGGGGTGGCGGTTCTGCCTGAGCTGCATGGATTGGGTACTTCAGTGAGCAGAGGAACAGCATGTTCTTTCTCTACACAGGTAATAGGGAATTACAGTGCAGAAGTACATAATTCATCAGGACTCAGTCTAAACCCCCTGTGCTCACTGGGCTATTTTCCCTCAGAGCTTCCTCAAGCTATTTATTCAATATTTAATCACTTTGGAAAGAATGGTCCCCATGCGAAATTTTAAAAGTCAGGAAATTACTGCCCATTTCAGATTTATTTTCAGCTATTCCCAGGAAATCAAAATAGGGTAAACCACACTGGTGTTATCCACCCAGCAACTGTGGTTTAAATTCTCAGTCATAGAGTGTGAGTAATCTCTGTCTGCCATTCGCAGGTGATGATGTGTGGGCTGGACCAGATGGTGGTGTTGCTGCTGGCAATGCGGATGCAGCAACCAACTGGTACTTGAGGAGTGGGAATCAAATAGAAGTAATTATAATTCATCTCAGGGAAGAGACTACCTTTGAGGGGAGATTTTTTTCCCCTCCACCCACCATTGCCTCTAAATCACCAACAGATGGAGCCATACGCCTAAAAATAATTTAACTGCACCTGCCATTGTTGACTGTTTGTATTTATAATATTGCTAGCAAGAAAGCTTATTTTTTGGTAAAACATATCACAGCATCTCTGACACTGACTAGGCTTTGGCGTAAATCAAAGCAATATTAAAAAAATGTGCGTTTGAATCACAATGACTTGTAAAATATGACATGTAAATAAATGAATAAGGGAATTGGATAATTAGCCTTTAACGTACTAAGCATGCTAACTACATCTGTAATGGCCGAGCAGACCTACCGCAGGAAAGAATATAACATCCAAATTAGATTATTACATTATTATAAAGTGAAAAAATGGGCGAAGAATCACAGAACATTAATAGTTTATGATCATGTCCGATGACTATCGATGCACACAGCCAATTAATGCAGTTTTATGTTCTCAGTAAAAAACAGCAAGTCTCTAAAGGACTCCATACCTGTCTGTGCTTGTTGCAAGTGAACGCTGCTCATCAAATCAACCAAGAATTCAACATGCACTTTTTACACATAGTTTATTTTCCAAATGAACACATTCATTTCTGGCTGGCCTTCCATATGACTGAACCAGCCGCTCCATTGCGGTATTACAGCAGTTCACCTCTGTCACCACAGGGTGGAGCCATAAGACAAATAACTACATTACAACAATATTCATCTTAACCCATGGATCACACAGAAATATTGAGCCACCCGCCGTTTGAAATGATTACACATATCTGGCCTTTTACTGGAATGCTTGCAGAAACCTCCCCTTCCCCTCCAGACAGACAAACAGACATAGACACACACACACGCACGCATCCACGCACGCATGCACGCACACACACACACACACTTCATTGTACATTGTTATGGACATGTGTTGGTCCCTAATAGGCCCCTCTTTCCCTCTGTTCTTCCCGGCAGCTGGGGTACCTGGCGCCTCCCTCCAGTGAGCTGAATGAGCTCAGGATGTTTTGTAAAACAAAAGTTAAAGTTACAGAGGTAGAGTAGGGAACCTGTCGAAACAAGACCAGAGCTTCTGGAACTTTCCATTTCTTCTTCTTCAGCCTCCGTCTAACTGCCTTCACCTTTGTAGTGGAGCTTTTCCAGTGTCTCCTGCCAGATAAAGCACTCGTACATTGGTTGTGCGGGCGTGTGCCTGTTTCTGGGGATCGAGGTTAACATTTTGGAAAACTCTTTTGGTAATTTAACCCATCCAGATGATTTTTGTAAATACTCTACATTTCTCTGTATTTTTTTTTGTGAGGTGAAATGATGATTAGTCTGAGATATGAAAGTATAAAATTACTAATTGTGATTTGAATAAGAATGCAGATACACAACACACACACACACACTGTAATTGATACATATTCACAATAGTAACTACTCTTTCTCCTCCTCCTCCTCCTACTACTACCACTACTACTACTACTAATAATAATATTACTAATAATACTAGATTTCATTCATATAGTGCCTTTCAAAGTGTCATCTCAATTGTATACCAAAGTATTGAGCACACATCAGCGAATGCAGAGATGTGGGGACATGGTTTGATACCACCCTGAGCGGGCCAGGGTTTGATACCACCCTGAGCGGGCCAGGGTTTGATACCACCCTGAGCGGGCCAGGGTTTGATACCACCCTGAGCGGGCCAGGGTTTGATACCACCCTGAGCGGGCCAGGGTTTGATACCACCCTGAGCGGGCCAGGGTTTGATACCACCCTGAGCGGGCCAGGGTGGAAGACACTGGGAAACATTTCTGGTGATTTTAATTATTTTTCCCATCCAACAAATCCAAAAAATGTAAAGATATTCTGTATGTATACACTGAAGGAAGAGGCAAATCTTAGTGTTCTGAGTCAGCAGAACAAAGCTTGTTAACAAGTAGTTCCCAGTTAAATTACAGGTTTTTTACAGTATGTAATACAGTATGTATATACTATATATATATATATATATATATATATATATATATATATATATACACAGCATATATATATATGGTGACCTGTAGAACAACTGTTTTGTTTTGACCCAGTGACTGGCAGTTGAGGATTAATCATGAGGTTTTGGCAATGCCTCAGCATGATAAAGCAGACAAAGAGCATCGCGGTCATACCACAGCCTACAGAGGCATTGCCATGATTTTGCCAGGAAAGTATGTGTCTGGGTCCCAACAGGCCTGCCGGCAAGTTCCGCAGCGCTTTCCAACTTGTAACTGTGAGACAAATTGTGTAACACTGGGGGTATGATTCATGGGAATGGGTTTTAATCTGACCCGTTTTGACAGTCGGTTAACAGACAAATCTGAAGAGGCTTCCATAGGAACACCGCTTCTAGAGCCAAAGGTGTGTCCTGTTACCCGTGACCCCTGTGGATGAGTGACACGGTGCCATTGTTTATTTACTTTTTTGGTTTAGTTATTTTTTAAAGGGGAGTAGGACAACCCACCCTCCCCTCATATCTTTTGCTGTTATTCAGACAGGTAGAAAGCAGACAGAAACAGATAGAGAAGAGACCACTGCTGAAAAAGTGGCATTACATGAATCGAACACCCAGAGAACTCTCAGGGAGTAATCGTATGTGGCTGAAAGTCAGCTGCCCGACGCATTGCATCCACAAGTCTTGCCAGCGGGTGCTTGTTTCATTGATGCACAAAACTCCAGTTACCCATAGACTTTGCTATATAGAATTGAGGGGTGTAAGTGAAAGGGGGTGGGGGTATTTCCATGTTGGACCTGACTTGAAATTAACCCATGGAGAAAGGAGAGGGGTAGGGGGCAGGAGGAAGGTGTTTGAGGGGGTGGAGAGCAGCTTCTGCTTCTGAGGGCTGTGGTTTGGGCCTGGGGGGGGGCGGGGGGGGGAGCACAGCTGCACCAGCCCCCTCTGCTCTGAGCCCCTCTCTCATGTGGAGACCTCCTCGCCACCGCACATCAGAGTGTGCGGCCAGCAAAGAGCGGCGGATCAGAGGCTGAGGTTAATGCAGGGAGACTCCTTAAGGACACCTGAGCGGAGTCTCAGCCTTTGAGGCTAACGCAGGACACGGCATCCATTTAAACGATCTACTGCTACTGCTGAGTGGCACTTAAAATGCCAATGTGTGGAGTGACGGGGGTCGCGGACGTTTCTCCTGGGCTGTGTCTTACGGGGTTTAAGTACCCAAGCCCATGTTTATTTAATCAGACGTATGTTCTCCTCAAAAAGTTAAGAGAAGGAATGCCGTTGGCATGGTGATTTTAGTGCTCTTTGAAGAGGTAGCTGAGGACAGGCATCTAAGGCAGTTTGGCTAGACCCCCTTTTTTCGCCGTTGTAGAAATGACAAAACGTACCTCTGGCATGGTTACCTCGCGTCACCTCAGAGAGAAGTAGTCAACAGAATCTCTGATCGTCGCCAAGGCTACCCTGTCATGTGAAGACGGAGATCATAGTTTGACTGCATTTATTAAACAAGGAGCGAGCTGCAATGTTAATACCACAAAGAGAGCCAGGTTTTGAGTACACCATGTCCGCCTCGGTCTGCCAGACTTTTCTATTAATAAAAATGATTGTGAGCAAGGAGCCAATTCCACACATCCTGTCTTACGGTCACAACTGCGTCTGTCGCCATGGCAACTTCCACAGCACGCTCAGAATTACTATGGAGGCAGTCCCAGAATATGGACACGGTGTACTCTGACAGGATCATTGTAATTTGGTCTTTTCATAGTCTGGTCTCTTTTAATAGTCTGGTGTCATTTAAGAACACTGACAACAAAGAAAATTGGCTGTACTATCTTTTTGTAAATGTGCTTTTATTATAAACTTTCTCCAGCCTCAGCCACAATCGAGAGAGACCTGGAGCTGTTGAGTGCTGTTATTTTATAATTTATTAAAATGAATGAAATATGAAACAGACCTCACAGTTATCTTGGACATGTCCTTTCCTGACCAATATTAATTCATAGGCATTAGATTTTTCTGAAATGGAAACCCAAGTGGGGTCTCACTTTGAGGACTTATGGGAGCTCAGCAGAAAAATTAAGTTAAGATTTAAGAAAATCTTGTTTAGCTGAATTTAACCGAACTTGACTCTGGGGCCTGGATCTTGAACTCTCAAACAGTGAGTTTGATTTCAAAGGCACTGCAGCTTTTATATATATAGCTTTTGTTTTGTGAATTCAGAATTAATTGTCTTCACATTTTACCCGAATGCCGTAAAACTTAGTTTCAGTAAAAACCAAGGCCTGATGAGATTGAAAATGTCTGTGTTTTTTAAAGCAATTCAAATAAATGATATGGAACAACAAATGAGAGAGAAAGAGAGACATAGAGAGAGAGAGAGAGAGAGAGAGAGAGAGAGAGAGAGAGAGAGAGAGAGAGACAGAGAGAGAGAGAGAGAGACACAGAGAGAGAGCGAGAGTGAGAGAGAGATCCTGATGACTTGGCTGTCCAATTCCTCTGGGATAAAGCACTGCTGGATCAGCGGTACGCGGGACTGGCAGATCAGCAGTTTGGGGCATATAGCAGCCCCGTAGGAGAGGCCTGCGACACCCAGCCCCCTCCCATCTCCATGACAACACACTGCACTCCCTCCCATATCCACGACAACGCAGTCTCATTCAGTCAAATGCCTCTCATTCCACAGAGTGTCAGTGTGGGTCACCCCCACGTGCTGGTCGTCTGTCAGCGCGTGGAGAAAAACAGCGTCGTGCAGCACATACACGTCGTACACCCACGCGCTCAGGCGCAAACCCCAACCTGATTTCACTGCTTCTCATTTCATAACAGCTGGCCTGGCCTGAAAGGGCAACAAAAATATGTTTTCAGTGAGTTCCCTGCTGTTTCAACCTTCCGATTCAGATGAAAACACGGACGGAGAAGAAGGTAAATGAAGATGGGCTGGAGGGAGCTTTACCACATCTCCAAACTCTGCACAAATACACACAGCAGTAACATTTACATTCTATGGAGATCCTTTTTTCCAAATCTAGTTTGAAGAGGCTATTTTATGGCAAACCTCTGCATCTCAACCTCTCTAGATAGCATAGTCTAGATAACATGGACCTTTGTGAATCTCTTAACCCTGACAAATAAATTAAACTCATTTAAAAAATTATATGACATGATCACTGTGATCAAAAAAATCGCAGCTTAATCACTGTTATTACAAAGTAGTTTTATCTAAAACACGCCCTTGTCAAATAATCTTACATGAGGCCCAATAGCTCACCCACTAAAAGACAAACAATAATGTTTTTATGTTCTAATTGTCCACAATGTTTTATGCTATGTTTATCCAAGTGTTTGAGCTGTTGAACTATTACTTATATATATATATATATACAGTTATTGGACAGCACAGCGTAGAAAGACAAGAAAAATAGGATGTGAAAGAGAGAGAGAGACATGCGACGAGAGGTTGCGGCCGGATTCAAACTGCCGATGTTGCAGCAAACATGTTGACGGCGCTGTACGGTCTACGCCACCAAGACACCCCGTTTCTACCTGTGTCAAAAAGCCATGGCTGGTAATCCTGTTAGTTTTCATTTCAACCCTAATTTGGCACACCTGACTCTACTAGTAAGCAGCTCAATGAGATCTCTAGCTGTTGAATGAGGTGTGAGAGAGAGAGAGAGAGAGAGAGAGAGAGAGAGATGCATAAAGGGGCAGAGAGAAAGACAGAGACATACTGTAAACACAGAAGAGAGACTGTGCCATAGGGTTTGTTTTGAAACAGAACATGGTTCCTTGGAGGGAGAAAAAGGCTAAATGAGAACAGATGTAGGGCCCAACCAAGGCAGGGAGTCACTCCCCCTCCCCCTCCCCCTCCCCCCAAACCCAAAACAAGCTCCTCTCTGTAGCCACTGTACGCACCCCACTCCCTGGCACACAGAGGACTTCACAATCAGTAGCAGAGGTTCCGTGATTCGCGTCAGACCTGTTCCCTGGGAAACGCAAAGGTGAGTGAGAGCCATCATTGCCCCCGCTCCACACAACTGTTGCCATGGGTACCAGGTCAATTATGAACAAGAGGCCTGGTGATATGAGGGATTTCTCCTGATGTGTGATATAGTCTTCACAAAGTGCTTTTTGTAGAGGGGCCTCCTCTGCTTTGATCAAACTGAACATGCCGCTCTACAAATACACCCTCCTTTCTGGTCATATAAGGTGAGTGCACTGCAAAAGGATAGGGAAAAAAAGGCCTCTTTGGCAAAGTTTTTCGATATCAATTTGTAACCATGGTCTCCACCCCATGTGGACTTGTTATGTGGAGGCCTTGTAAGGCTGTGGATAATTTAAGGTCTTCTGTACGGCACCTGGGATGCACGTCTTTGGAAGTGGTACTCAAGATACACACTCAAGCGCTAAAACAGGAAGGTGGCAACCCCTGCTGATGCACAGCCATCTTATTGCTCAGTGTATCAGAGTGTGGAGACCAGGGAAACGCAGAAAGAATGTTACAGAGCCAGTTACGATGTTATGTGTTGATAACTCTAGAGACACAAAAATATCAATTTTTTTAAAATTACGAAGCAAAAAAATAGACATTGTATCTAAATGATTATTGCTGGTACCGTAAATATGAATTATTTGCATTATTCTATGGCTGGATCAGAGACACAACACACCGTTATGTTTACATATCAAAATCTTGGCTCTTCTTCACATTCTGAAAGTTAACAGCAAGATGCCAGCTCCCACCTTCTAACGCAGTCGGTGTGCTGCGTGACGCAGTCGGTGTCAACATCATCATGCAGTAGCAAATGTGAGGGTCCTCCCAGCAGTGCTACACTCAGCTTTGTGATAACATCTTTGCCTGTGTCATAGCCCAAGGGACACAGACCATAAGATTAAGGCTCTTGTGCTACATAAACCAGGGCTGGACAGACACGGCCTGCTGCTTTGTGATTTTAAGCTTAAAATAAGCAGCCAATTTATTCCCATACAGGAAACCAGGTGAGGTGAGTTAACTGTGTAATTCGCTGCTTTGATTGGTCAATGAAGCGCTGAGTCTCCAGCACACTCTGTGGCTCTCGAGGGCCAGCTTCGGCCCCCCCTGAAATGAAGACAGTGCGTCTACATGGGATATTCAAATACACGGCCGTCGACAAGCAAGGCGACTTTTGTCGAAGATGCGGCCGATATGGGGATGCTTCCGTCCACGCTGAACACCAGGACTGCCGTTCACTCCAGATTCAAGAGGAAAGGGTAGAACCTGACGTTTTCAGCGGGAATTCTCGGCGTGTTATGTGAACGAGCCCCTCGGTCTTGGGCGCAGCTGTGTATCTGACTCACTTCCTGGGTTCCCACATGAACAGATGGCGGCTCTGCATGACCAGCACACCCACAGTAAACCGAACCGGGCTTCTCGATGACTCCGACGCCCACATCAAACAGGGGCTCGGCCACTGTGCATTCTGTGATCGCCCCTATGCCAAACCAAACCAGGCCCTGTCTGTATAGCTTCTGTAGACCCATTCCAAGATACTGTAACTTTACTCACCTAAAACAAACTAAACAGGCCTATTTACTGTAAACACTCTACTATCCTGTACCAAACACACCCAGTTAAGGCTTTAGCACTGCCTATCGTTTACACAGACAAACCAAGCTTGGATTTTTCACCTCACGGTATAGCTTGCACAACACTAAACAAGATTTTATCTTTTATTCTGTTAGATTTTTTACCAAAGCAAAGCCAGGTGATTGTATGAAAGAAGATCCCTTACCCAGACAACTTCACAGAAACTAACCCAAAATAAAGAGGGCTGGAGCACACAGAGCCCAGAGCAAAAGACATTTATAAAACAGGAGAGACTAACGACTTCCTCAGAGTCAAAAGAAACTCAGGTGATTGTATGTTTCAAATCATAAACAATATATTGGCAAAATCATTGTGTGTTGCCCTGTACTTGTTCTGCTTAAACCATTACGTTGTGTCCCCAAGCCTCTTCCATCTTGGCTCTGTTTTCCCCATCTGAAACCAATTCCTCACTTTTCCTGCCAAACAATGGCATATTATACACACTCATCTTGTTCTGTCCGCCCACATTAGAACACGTGTGTCCCTACAGCACTGCGGCAGCCCCTGAAATTTCCTCCTTGACCTTTTGGCCTTATACCATGAATTAAAGAAAGGACTGGATGGTACAGTGCTGCCTGTTTGTACCTCCAATATTGGAGGATGACTGCATCAGGATTACACGCAGTGTGCAGTGCGTTGAGCGGTAGAGAGCCTGATTCCGCGAACAGGCTCCATTTGGCCATAGAGGAAAGGCAGGTACCGTTTCTACGTTCCATTCAGCGCGCGCTGCAGCAGGGAGGGGGGTTCAGAGAGGATAGACACACAGACGAGGTCATGTGATGCGGAGGAGCTGTCCAGCTTCCTGTCAGAGAGAGCAGTGGAGGGAGGGAGGGTTCGTACATCCTTGCATTTTAAAACGCTTCTGCCACACCGCAGAGCTTTCTGTCAGGCTAATAAAGCCTGAACGCACAGGAAGAGAGGGAGAAAGGGAGGGAGAGAAGGACACAAAGACACAAAGAGAGAGAGAGAGAGAAATAAGGAAAGATGTGAAAAGAGAGGCAGAAAGAAAGAGAGGGAGACATACAGTAAAGAGAGAAGGAGATAAACCACCCAACAAAACTTTGACCTTCATCCCAGAACAGTGGGACTTTTTTCCTTGAGTGCAGGAAGCCCAATAATCTCTTAACACGTGCAGGACCACCCCCCCCCTTACAGCCACAACAAAACCCCACTGTTCCAGCAAGGCCCCAGCAGTGTGCTTGGCCCACAATAAGCTCTTGCTCTGTATCCACACATTGAGCTGGGGAGTCTCTGTTTGCTTCACTTCAGTACATCAATGACCTCCTCAAACGCTCCTCTGAAAATCAGACACAAGGCCAACATTTACTGACAAAACTGTGACTCAGGAAGCCAGTGAGCAGAAATATGACACATAACAATGTTTTATTATACAGGTGCACAGAGAACAGTACGCAGGGATGGAATAACATTATACATGGGGCTTTTCCAGTTTTCTTCCCATCATGGTTTTTCTTCTTTAAAAGATGGACATTTCTATAATCTCTATGAATTAGAGTGGTCCTTTTTTAAGAAGGCAATCATTGATATGGACGCCCTTGCTTAGGCCTAAAGGATGAATATCATTGCATGTTACACATGTTATCGCATGTAATCTCAGCGCACTGCACAGTGTCTGAATGCCTTATGTTATGTCACCCTGTTATGAGAAAGGGCAGCGGCTTTGGCAATGCACCCCTCACCTGATTGGTCACACGCACTGCAGTCACATTTCTGCGTCTGTGGCTGATGCATCACCCACCGTCGTCACGCACTCACGAATCAAAGATGACCTCTGAGTCACTCTTTCCCTGCGGTGGCCGAAGCGCATGAAATGTGACAAGACCACGAGGACCGTCACTCCTCTCTTTTTTTAGGGGGGAGGGGGGTGGCTCAAGAGCGGCTCTCGCTCCCTCTGGAGCAAGGGAAAATAGTGAATATGAATATTATTCATGTAATAAATAAACAAGCATTTCTGTGCAGTGTGGCAGGCCTATTTTATTTAAAATTTTTTAATGAGAAATCACAATAAATACTCATTACTCATTTACTAGTGATTAATTGAAGACTGTAAGAATAATAAATGCTAGTAAATTACAGTAAAACATTTTAAAGCACCATTTTAAAATAATTGCTACATTATAATTATGATCGTTAGTTTCTCCGTGTTGAATGCAATTTCCTTGCTATCTGATGGTTTCTGGTCTCACCCCCTGGAGCCTTCTGGGTAATCTCCCCCTCACTCCAGGCAGTACTCTGTAATGGATTTAGTAGCGGAGAATGAAACGCAGAGGTGAGGACCGATAAGAGAAAAATAACACAAAAAGAAGAAAAGAAAAACAGGAACTAATTCCTGACAGCTAAACAGCTAAATTAAATCTACCCAGAAAAATAGGGCAAACTCGAATAGAAGGAGTGAAACACAAATCTAAATCTCCTGAACTCAATACTAGAGCCCAAATAGAAAACTAGAAAAGCAAAAAAAACACCTTCGGAACGTAACTCTACAACGTCCGATAGAAGGTGAAACAAAACAAAACCACCAAAAAAAACACTGTCTCGTAGAGAACAGCACGGAAATAAATAGAGCAGAACGCTAACAGGAGGAAACACTATCCTATACCTGAAGAAGCTAAAAGCAAGTCCCTCGTGAACATAAACAAGTTAATATCACAAGGTCGCTTAAACCTGGCTATACCTGGCTCAATGTACAAATGAATGACAAAGAAGCACCGGAGAAGCGCAAGTGAGAAAATTAAATACCCCGCAGGTAGCAGCACAGGTGATCTGAACAATGAGCGAGGCAAAGCAAAACCCCGGGACGGAATGAGGAAAAAATCTAATGGATTCTCAATAGGAAATAAAAGACAAGAACCGCAACGGGGAAAAAAAACAGTAACTCACGAACCATGACAGGACCCCCTCTCTAAGAGATGACCCCAGACGATCCCTCAGACTGCTTGCTCCGAAAATCCTTGATAAGTTCGGGATCCAAAATATTCCTGGATGGAACCCAACACCTTTCCTCTGGGCCATAGTCCTCCCAGTCTACTAAGAACTGCCAACCCCTACCCACTTGTCTTTCTGCCAAAATGCGACAGACAGTATACACCGGACCTCCCTCCACAATCCGAGGTAATGGAGGTGGTCTCTCCGTAGGAGACAAGGGACTGATCAGCAATGGTTTTAACTGTGATACCTGGAAGGTCGGATGAATACGCATGGAGCGTGGCAGTTGAAGTGCGGCAAAAAACTTGCGCACATCTTTCTCCATCCCAGGCTACCAAAACCATCTGGAAAGGAAATCCTTAGTATGGTGGGCGCCAGGATGAGCAGCTATATGTGAGGCATGACCCCACTGAAGTACACGCAACCTCAACCCAGGAGGCACAACAGGGAACCAGAAGGACCTCCCCCTTGACCCGGATCCAGACACAATGCTTTCTGTACTGCCACCTCAATGTCCCATAAAACGGGAGCCAAGATCTGGGCCGCTGGCACAATGGGCTCGGAAGAACTGGGCCTGTCGGACTGGTTAAAAATGCACGACAGACCAACCGATTTAACATTCTTGGACCCCCGGGCGGTAGTTCAACAAGAAGTTAAGCCGAGTAAAAAATAATGCCCAGTGAGCCTACCGGGAATTGCGTCTTTTTGCCTGCTGGACATACTCTAAATTTTTGTGGTCTGTCCACACTGTGAAGGGGTGTTCGGCTCCCTCCAGCCAATGGCGCCATTCCTCTAGGGCCAATTTCACAGCCAACAATTCTCGATCCCCCACGGCATACTTCCTCTCGGCCGGAGTGAGGGCACGAGAGAAGTAAGCACAAGGGTGCATCTTACAATCGATCGGAGAGTGCTGTGACAAAATGGCCCCAGCTCCCAATTCCGAAAGCGTCCACCTCCAAAACAAAAGAGAGAGAGGGATTGGGAGTAGTTAAGATGGGTTTGAGCTAAACCTCCTTTTAAGTTCAGTAAACTTAGAAAATTAAGAGAGAGAACATTTAAATATCGTCTAAGTAAACAAAGACGAATTTCTCCAGCATCTCCCGCAGAACATCCTTCACCAATGCCTGAAACACAGAGGGGGCGCTAGTGAGCCCGAACAGCATGACCTGATATTTGTTTTTCCATTCATCGCCCTCACGCATGCGCACCAAATTATATGCATTGCGGAGGTCAAACTTGGACAAAATGACCGCCCCTGAAGGCGTTCAAAAGTGGAATTCATCAGGGGTAGCGGATAACGGTTCTTAACAGTGATGGCATTGGGCGAACAATAGTCAATGCATGGCCTTAAACTTCCTTTTTTTTAACAAAGAAAAACCCTGCACCAGCAGGCGAGGTGGATGGCCTTATAAAGCCATTGGCAAGCGCTTTCTCAATATATTCCTTCATAGCCGTACTTTCAGGAGCAGACAAGAAATATAAACTTTCTCTAGTGGGGGTGGTGCCCGGATAAAGTTCTATGGTACAGTCGTATGAACGGTGGGGAGGGAGGGTGGTTGCCCACTGCTTGCTAAAAACCTCTGCTAGTTCTGTATATTCAGTAGGAACGTTATGCGGTAACGGAAATTCCATTTGAGCGGGCGAGTCAGGATGAGCGGATCCTTGAATCTCGGAATCGGAAAGCTCCTCAGTAGAGAGCTCTCCCCAGTTGGAATATCCATCAGGCAGGGAGTCCCACTCCAAACTCTTGTCACCAGCCTCAGAACCTGAGACCGACTTCTCCTGATTAGGCGGAAAAGCAACCTCCTCCAGCTCAGACTCGGAATCGGAAATGTCAACTCGTTCCTGGGGAAACCCTGGACAGAGTGAAATGACCCTGAACGGTACATAAAGGACCCCATTGCTGAATCACTAACTTATCTCTTCCCCACCTAATATGGGGATTGTGTTTGACTAACCACGTGTGGCCCAAAACAAGAGGGTAAGCAGGGGAATCAACCAACAGAAACTGAATGCTCTCAACGTGACTGTGTTGAAGAGTGGACATGGTGAGGATAGAAGTAATCTCTTTAATGGAGCCTGAACCCAACGGACGACCGTCGAGAGTGGTAATCAATCGAGACTGATCAAGGCGCTGGACCGGTATATATATATTTTTTGCCCACCGGGCATCAATAAAACACTCCATGGCCCCAGAATCTATAAAAGCCTCGACCAGTATTAGCTTGACTGCTGATAAGGTTCGGGATGTAGTACTCTGAAGTCCCGCTAGAAGCCCCGATTCCTCTAGTGAAACCCCCCTTTTCCCCTTAAGCTTAGTACACTGACTCAGAATGTAACCCTTCCCTTTGCAGTAATGACACCACTCGATTTTAGAAGCGGTGTAACTGGAAGATGGGCACACTATCCCATCTTCCTGCATAGGCTCGTCAGTACTATGCACAGGGTTTCTAACTACCGGAAGAGAGGACTCTGTGAACGAAGTAAGAAAGAACCTCCTCCGGTGGTCTTTTCTTTGTTCTCTCCGATTTAAACGGTCCCGGAGACGATTGTCAATCCGAATAGCAGCAGATACTAACGCATCCAGTGAATTGGACTGCTCTAGAATGGAGCATCCAAAAATAACGTCATCAAGGCCAACCTGTCTGAACAGCTAACACTCGTACTCAATCCCAAAAGGTCCTCCACCAGCATCCTGGTCTATAGAAAGAACGACAACAAAAAAACTAGCATTGTTGTTTCCTTGTGGATATTGCATTTAATTGCATATTGTACATTCATAAAGGTTATTCTAAAGGTTACAACCTTGGGTTGCTCTAGTAAGCTAGTAAATGCAAAACAGAGAGAAGAGGAACTAGAGAGCAACCTGTGAGAGAGCAACTCCACAACTGCAGAAACACTCTTGTGGATTTAAAATCTACAATAGAGGTGTCATTTGAGGACCATTTAAAAAATAAAAATAAATCATTCTTTTTTCATCATGTTCTCATCTTTCATGTTCTAATGTTTTTTTCACTCTCATCTTAAATGGTAGAAATTATTTCACTGTCTGCAGATGAACAGAAATTCAGAGCAGCCTTAGAAAATTCAAAAGGGAGAGACGGAGAGCATTTAAGGTCTCAAGAATAAAATTTAAAAACTGAATGGTCCTTTTTAAATACAGTGTTCATTCGTTCATACAGGTGCACTTTCTTAGTAGGACACTCTGAAGGCCTCCCAAAGGAATGTAATGTAATAACTTAATGAACACACGTTTGCAATTTATTTAATTTACCATTTGCAATTGATCCAGAAGCTGAAAGGACTCAAATGGCTTGGCCTTCTGTAATCTGTAATGTGATACAGAGATGGGGGGGGGGGGGTCTTATAGCAAGGCTACAGGAGAAACCGTTGACTTCTGCAGATTGTATATTTTTCTTTTCCATCAACCACCCATTCTAAATATTCATTGACTTTTCCCTCATTTCACGGCCCAGTGCCAAAACATGCCCAGTTTAGCAAGGGCTGAGAAAATAGAAATAATGACTTTTAAATAAAACAACATTTTATTACAATACAAAAACTCCAGTTATTGAAATCAAAATGAAAGGGATTTAATCCTCTCTTCACACACAGATAGAGGGCTTTAGTCTGCTGGGTTGGCCTTGTTTAAGTATGCAAGTGTGATTCCTCTGATTGGTCATTCTGCAATAAAGAGCACTCCTCTGAGCTTCCTCTGATTGGTCCATCTGCAATGAAGAGCACTCCTCTGAGCTTCTTCTGATTGGTCATTCTGCAATAAAGAGCACTCCTCTGTGCTTCCTCTGATTGGTCCATCTACAATGAAGAGCACTCCTCTGAGCTTCCTCTGATTAGTCAGTCTGCAATGAAGAGCACTCCTCTGAGCTTCCTCTGATTGGTCAGTCTGAAATGGAGAGCACTCCTCTGAGCTTCCTCTGATTGGTCCATCTACAATAAAGAGCACTCCTCTGAGCTTCCTCTGATTGGTCCATCTGTAATGAAGAGCACTCCTCTGATGCTATTTTTGTGCAGTTCAGTTGGTGGAGAGTAAGAACCATCAGTGGCTGGCCGAAAGTACATTGGAGGACATGTGTAATAATATGAATGCAGGCTTACGAATGTGACTGGACACCATAAAACACTGGTTAACCATACAATACATACATACATACATACACAGTAAAATGTTCACTATTAAATCAAATTTTACAGGGTACATGTGGTCCCTATTGGACTCTTGTGTACTCTGTTAGAGTTTAATTAACACTGGACATTTTACATACATACATGCATGCATGATATGTACTGTGCATTTTTCAATTGCAAGTACAGCAATTGAAGAAGCGCACAGTGGTTTGTTAAATTAACCCAATGCACCGCCTCTGAGGAAATGTGGGGCATCATGCAGTCACATGACCCTGCAGTCACATGACCCAGCAGGCACATGACATTTTCACAGGGTCGTGGGAGGATTAAATGCTGACCGTCCCCTGAGAAAGGGAGATTCAGAACAATGGCCGTTTATTGCCCAAACTGTTGTTGTCAAGCAGTTTGCATCTGAAGAACATCCTGTCCGAGATTAAATTTGATCTCCCAAGGACAGACCGTCGAATGTAAGAAGAGAAGGACGGAGGAAGTAAATCTTTCTGGGTTGAGTGTAATTAGTTGTGACAAAGCGATTTATTCGCAACCAGAACACAGGCTGGGATTCAATCATCATGTTTCCTAAACAAAATAAGTTTGTGCTATATATTTTTTTGCCTTCAAAAGCACAGCTGTCAAATCTAATATTGTTTATTTACTTATGTATTATGTTCATGCATTTATTTTTTATGTAAATGTGGGAGTTAAAAGTAGTGTAACATAGTGTAGTGGCAGAGAGTTTCTTTCTCTTGGCAAATTCAAGCTATGACTGGCTCGCCTGTTTGCTGAAGTTTGCTCTGAACTTATACTTGTAGCGATGCCGCTTTCCAAAACGTGTCAATTCACGTGCAAAGCACACCCAACAAAATTAGCCAAATACGACAAGACATCTCCATTGACCCCCATGACAATAATTTGCATTGTGCGGCAGGACATCATCGCCGCTGATTAAATGGTTTCTGCCCTTTCCCCGAATGGCTCGGTTGTGAATGGGGGTCAGGGATGTGAATGAATGAGAGGGTTGGAGGATGTTGCCCGGAGGATTGAACAGTTTGCACCAATCAGCATGCATTAGGCTACCTCTGGCAGAAACACACTCATTTCCACATTGTGGGTGGGTGTCACAGTTTTCCTGGGATCACATGACTGCAAGGTCCTCCCTGGTGACGAGACGGGGACGTGCCGTCGTGCTCTTCGCTCAGAACTCTGCTGGCGAGGAAGAGGATGACCTCCATTAAAAGGAGCCATGCTGCTGTATAAAGCACCTCATGCCTGCCCCCACCTTAGCAAAGCTTCGAGTCAGGTACGTGGCCTGACCAACACCCCCCAACAGCACACACACAGTAAAAATACAAGCTAGAACCAATACATGCAAACCAATGTTATGTTTCACAGGTAGTGATAAACAAATAAGAAAATGGAAGCACCATAATAAAGTTGCTCAATACTCTATTGAGCTGCCACTGTTTTCAATTCGATTGGCTGCTCTCACCGTGGTTAGACATTTCCAACTGATCTGCATCAGGCCCATGGTAAGATTGCGATATGCATGTGCAACTAATTTATGTCTCTTTCCCTAAAGATCAAATCCTCAACATCTTCTCAAGCTGCTAGAGCAACAGTACATTTCCTGCCATTCTCGTTCTAGGCCTACAGCGAGTTAAAAGAAATAAACGCTGTAAGCTTCCTCAAACACAATAAAATAAGCATAGCTTCAAGGCATCTAAAAACCCAAATGCAGGACGTTTTATAGATTTTCCCCCCTCTAAATTCAGCATTTGTATCTATTACTTGCTTCACAACAGGCTCACACACATCAGCTTATTCACACACACATACCCATCTCTCATCTTGGCTGTCCAGCAGGGTCGATGATGTCTGCTCCATGGCGGGAGGGGAGTTTGAGTTGCGGGGTGAACGGTCAGCGTTGGTGCCGCTGATGCCTCTTCGTGGCTGCGAAGGCCGATACGAGAGCCGCGCACTCTGCTACAGGTGAGGCAGGGGAACTGAGATGTGGATGGCTCGATCCCTGCAGCCGTTTGGTGCGTCGCGCGTCACGTCTCTCCATTGCAGCGAGCTGTGCTAGCGGGTCTGCCCTAGTGATTAGGGTTTGCCAGGCGGAACCGTTAAGGACTCAAGACTCAAGTTCACACCTCTTCAGCAGATTCTTGGACCTTCTCTTCTGCCATCTGTCAGATCTCTTAGCAGCGCAGAGCTGTCCATAGAGAACTCTGCGTGGCAGCCGGTGGTCTGGCATCCTGCTTACATGGGCAGGCCAGCGGAGATGGCATCTGGCGAGGAGGGCCTCGATGCAGAGGGTGTTGGTGGTGGCACGTTCCTCCCATGTCAATCCCAGAATCCGCTGTTGTCATTGGATATGGAAGGCTTCAAGGAGCGGGATATAGTGCCTGTATGGAGTCCATGTTTTGGAGCCATATAGAAGTGCAGACTGCCATGTAACGGGAAACCTGCCGGTTTTAAGGTTGTGGTTTCACACACACACACACACACACACACGCATGCACACACACTCACGCACACAGCTATTATATTTGGATATACGTATATAACTGGATGGAATCATTCAAACTCCTCTTGCTAGTCTTTACACCAGGACTCAATCACTCCTCACCATGATATTACAATCTCCAAGAGGTCAGGGTCTGCTTCCGGTCTGGTGTTGATAATAAACTTCATTGTGTATCCGTTTTCATACATGATGAGTTCATAATGATATTGAAAGTGAAATGCAATTATAAAAGCCTGCACAGGGTCTGCATGGCGCAGGCTTTCAGCAATGACACACTAGGTCTTCGATATAATACATAATTTATTGGAGGAAATAATCTAAATCGCATTTGAAATGGTAGGCTACATTTATATGGCACAACAAATCTTCATTCTCTGGATGCTCCGAGGTGCACTGGATTGCGTTTATTATTAGCATCGCTAATATAATAATATAGGATCATGAACCAGACGAAATAGCGGGGGAAAGTGCCGAATGCGTCGTACCAGACGTGTCTGCACAAGGCGTCCTCGCGGAACGCGGTGTACTCATCAGCCTGCCTTCTCACAGAGCCTCTTTGCGAAACGGGGCGATGTGTCAGCAGGTCCGGATTTATTTAGAGTCATCCTTCTTTGCAGAGGCAGGTCTTTTGCTGATTGCATTTCTGTGCTACGGCACCAGCACGTGATCGATCTCCGAGTTTGCGTCTATTTGAAACTGTTAATCAGGAAGCTTGAAGATGAGTCGAGGCTGATCTTCATAATCAACGTTTCAACGCTCTTAACGACGCTGTGCTATCCGTGGTAACGCTAGCGATTCCAGCGGGCACGGTAATAGGGCAATGACCCGTCCATCAGAGTGACATGTTGCCAGGTCACTTTCACCAATTAGTGATCATATCATACGATGTACGGGGACCGAATTTTACACTGGAAAATATTAGCATAGCTACAGTATACCTAATATAGTCAATCATTGAAATCGGTCCAAACAAGCATATGTGCGCTCAATCACACATGCAGAAACATGCAGACTGAACAGGCTAAGAGTTTAGATCTGGCAGTCTAAGAAACACATAATTAATGGTATAAATGGTGAACACTAGGGTGAGAAGTATAAGTATTCTACTTGGCAGCATTATTACTGGTGTAAAGTTGGTAGGGTTAGGGGGGGGGGGTTTGGGATGGGTGGGGTCCGGCGGGTTACGTGGCATAAGACTGTTTGCTCTCTCTCCCGCTCCCTTGCCAACCTCTCGGGGTACAGCTAGCACAGCTAGTGTTTCGCCCACCACCCCATCTGCGCCCTTCCCGCCGACCTGCCGATCCCCCATCTGGCCTCCTTCATCATGTCAGTCAAGCCGCGGGCTCAAACCCCTCTCTAGCCTGAGGGCCTGGCTTTCTTAGTCTTGTTAGGCCTGCTTCATAGGTGCCACTCTTCATCTAGCCCTGCAGAGACAGGTGTTATCCATTAAGGTAGACACACCTGTAATGTGAAATTAGTGAGAGTAACACTCCCTTTCCTATCCATTCGTCATCTATAGCTTATATTGCAGTGTAACCAGTCTGTCTTAATCAACTGTGCTTGAATATTGATCCGCACTGTACCTGTATTGATTACGTTGGAGTCAATTGTATCTATTGTTTAGTTTTATAAAGCTAAATAGGTCAAGCTTGTGAAAAGGGCCTTGAATTCCTCTTTGACTGTGATGAAGGGGGATAGTACATTGAAACTCTATTGCTGTATATTAATTTGGGGATTTACTATGATGTGACTTCTATTGCCTTGTGTATTATATTAATTATTGGAATAATTGACATGGGCATATTAAAATATTTGTCAATTGCAATTGCTTTTGTTGCTTGTCGTTTTTATGTTTAGTACGACAGTCTTGTGTTTAGAAAATAAATCCTCCATTTTGATTATATCTATCAATGGCTTAGCCTCTGTTGGGCAGAGGTGGGCATTGTCCCGAGTGGCTAGTCCATGTCTTAAGAACTTCCGTGTGTCATCCATCTTATAGGCGCTTTAATTAGTACACAGTGTCCATTCACACACCTGGATACTTACTGAAGCATTTTTGCATTACCCTTTGCTCCAGGGTACCATGACAAACTCCCTGTCCAGGAATCAACCCCTGGCTTACCAGCCCAGTTCCTTTGCCCATAGTTTGGTCATTATTTTGCACTGCCACCCCAGTAGTTACTTTCATACACAAGCCTGTCCGTATGCGTGTATTTAAACAAGTGAGTAACTGAATAACAAAGCTCACAAGACTTATGAGTCACATTAATATTTAACAAAAAGATGGAATTAAGAAAGACGACAATGACATAGTTCAAGCTTAATTTTGTTTCATGTTGGTTCATCCGAGTCAAAGTGAATGAGGGTGAAATTAATGGCTTCATAATGTGGAAAAGATCAAAATGCAGGCAATCTTGCTTACAATTGACGTGAAAGAGTAAGTAAAAATGACACTGCTGAATCAGTTGCTCAGTTGTGTACGATTATATCAATTATATACGTCAACAGCTAAATGTATGTAGCCTAAAAATGGGTGTTTCATTTACAGATGAATGTTGCCGTTGATCAGAAATAGCCCCATTAAATGAGACAAACAGGAAGAAATTAAGTACGTTTGAAGTGAGGGGCATCTCTAAGGGAAGGCTGAGGGGGTGTTCCCTCTCCCATGGACAGAAGGCCTCTTGATTGAGCTAAGTAGGTCATTTACATGTCAAAAGCCCCCAAGCACAAAGACAATACCCCATTCCTCCATGGCACTTAAAAGAGACAGCTGACAAGTCAGAAAAGAACCCAGCTACTTAGCCAAGAAGAGTCAGTGAAATCATACATTACATTGTAATAATAATAATAATAATAATAATAAACTTATTTGTACAGCAAATTTCATACAATAAATGCAGCCCAAAGTGATTTACATAAAAATACAGATTAAATTATAAATTCAGATTGAAAAACAATCAGAACATAAAAAAAATCCACAAAATCCCAACATACAAACATGAAATGTAAAACAATATAAGATAAATGTACATGTTAAAAGAGTAATTTAAAAAAAGATCAATCCGTTAAAAAGATTTTAGCTGGCATTTTAATTCCTTTCTTTTGTAAGGATAATGTTCTGTGTTCACAAGAAAAAGAAGTTTTAAAAGTGAGGTGATGTCTCAAACATTCTGCAACTTGCTTAGTAACGTATGCGTTTGCAGAAGTTAAATTGCACAATTTGGTCTTTCAGGTAAGCACACAGTAAAGGCATAGTAAAGGGGTTTTGAAGTAGCTGCAGAGTAGTACTGTTTTAGGGTCACGGCAACCCAGAGAGGGCCCACGTGGAACATTATTCATACGTTTCTGTAACATTGCGGCAACGTTGAGACAAGAGATATACGTCAATTTAAGATATCGCCAAGACTACCAGGCAGATACCAGGAAAACGTGGTCCCCTCTAAAGGGAGAACCATGACAGATTACAAACTGGCTGTAGAGGCATCACATCCAAAATTCACTGATATGGGGGACGTACAAAATGGCTGAGATGGAAAATAAACCCCAGTGAAATTAAAATGTCAACATTAGCCCTGTAAGGGTTACAGGCCTGTGTGTGAGTTTCAAGACACCTCACTTAATGCTCCCTTACCATTGGTTCATTTTGAAACACTGCTTGAATTTCTTTCCCAAACTGATCAGTTAAATATAGAGGTTGACTAGTAATTATGATGTACTTTTTCAGCATTTTCAAAGAACAACCTAGGATACCCTTTAATATAGTTCAGCGGTAGATGTTTCATGTCAGTCCATAGGGGGCAGCACTACCCCATCAGATTTGAACTACTCAGTCGTTCCCGTTCTTCGCAACTGACTCATTGGTTACTATCAAAATCATGACGCCGTTGCACATGTCCAAACAATAGACATGAGTCCTAATGCCCTGACAGAGTAAAGCGGAGGACAGGAGACCTAATGGATCATATTACTCAGCCCATGAGCTCAAAGTATATTGTTTTTGTCCCACTGAATTTAATGATCAAGTTCTTTTCATCCAATTAAACAGATACTAGGACCATTTTTTTAAAGCAGGATTTCACTAATGTTAGGAAGAGCTGGGATATAAACAAGAATAGGGAAGTATGTTCACCGTCATCTTTTTTCTCATAGAAAGTGAACTGTTCTTCACTAAGGATAACCCACCTTCATTCAATCTCTTCTTGTTCAGAAAACCGTACTTAATTGCTATTTGTCAAACTGAGTTCCATTGCTGGAACAGTGATTTATTACAAAGGTCACTCAATGTAGGGAAAGAGGTTTCCTTTCATATTCATAGTAGCATATCTGTAAGCAAGGGAGTAATCCGGAAAATTTGAACTTGTACAGTTAAACGATCTGGAAAATCATCCTTCCCATACAATTATTCGGGCATTTAAATACAGTACCCAACGCAATGTTGTGTGTGTGATCCTTTTTCTAAATTGTAAAAGGTAAGAGCTGTTAAACCTTATATGAAAGCAGCTGCTTGCGTGGTACATCGCTGAACGCCTAAAATACAATCAGACAAGACATTATGTACAAAATGGTTTAATTGAAATTTCTGTATAAAAATAGGATCTCCATAATTGCAATTCACACTACTAAACTGAAGAAGAAAAAAAGACAGACATCTCCAACACTGGCCACAATGCATCTGTAACAGGCATAGCTCTTCCCAAGTTACATTTCACCATCAGGAATTCAATGAAAGGAGATCATACTGGTTCAGTAACTTACTTGACTGTTTATCCAAAACAACATTGCTTGACTTTTTTTTTTTTTAAAAGATGCAGCCATTCACTCTGCAAAAGATGAGGAAACCTGCAGAACTTTCACTCATAACTTTTTTTTCTATTTCTTTTTACAATCAAAGTAAACCTGAACTTTCTTACAAACAACTTTTATACATTTGCAAAGTTAACAGGTCAAATTAAACCGTTTCCTCCTCTTACAGGAATGGAACCAAAAGGCCATGTAACAGAGGAGTCATTTTGGGAATTTTTTTTTCTCATTTAAGTAGAGACAAAAATAAATAAATAAATAACCACAAGAGTGTGGAATGTCTACATAATAATACAAATAAATACACTGGGGAAAAAAACTGAACAGAAATAATTATACAATATTTGTATTAAAAAATAACAACACAACTGAGTCCATGGATATTGCATTGATTGTGCATTTTCACAGCCCAAGCCAGGAAGAACCCGGACAAGAGACACAAAGTGAGAAGAGTACAGGGGAAAGGGAAGAAAACTAAATAAAAGCGTGGGACTCCAGGCGGTACAAACGTCCCCATGTTAGATACGGGGACAGGGCCGTCTTCAGTACACATTCAGAAAAAGTACAAAAAGGTATACAACAGGTACACATTAAACTTAAATAAATAAAAGGGACCCATTTGAAAGCCAGTTCAGACTGAAGTGAGCGAGCAGCAAAGAAAGAGGCAGTGTGAGTGTGTTTCAAGTATTCCACAAACTGTACGACCCTGCCCCTTACCCCCCCCTGTAATCCAACACTGGGCTTGTAATTTGCATAGGGCGGGGAGAGACCCCTCCACCACCCCATAGTGTGCAAATTACAAACACTAATAACTGGCAAAAAAGAGATAAAAATCCCACAAAAGCAGCTTTCAAAAAGGCACTCAAAAGAAAACTAAACAAAATAAAAAGGCAAATAAAGTTGTCCGAGCTCTATAAGAGCAGCCAGCATGTCTGGATAGAAGACCTCCAGACTTTTACAACATCTGTGTAACAAATTAAAAAACGAAAATTAAATAAAAAAATAAATAAGTGCTGGTTAAGACCACCCAAACACTACTTTTCCCCATGAGGAAACTAAATTACAAAAACAATAAAATATTTTTTTTGGGGGGCAACATTCCATATAAAAAATGAAAAAGAAAGGGGGGCGTATCATGTGACAGGAAGGTGAATGTCCCAGCAGCCCAGTATGAGCATGAAGACTGTAACCCTTCCCCCTTCCCCCACCTCCCCAATGGCAAGACTCAGAGGCTCTCCTTGCTGGAGCTGGTGCTGGACGCGTCCGTGTTGATAGTCCGCAGCGTTATTTCGCGGTCCTCCGTTTTGGCGCCCTCGCTCGAGCGCATCCACGGGTGCTCGAAGACCTGCTCTAGTGTGGGTCGGTCGGAGGGCCGCAGGGAGAGGCACCACTTTATCAGCTGCTGGCACTCTGAGGAGGACAGAGGGAAGGAGGGTCACGCTACGCTCGTGCGCCGTCTCGAAAGAGGACCGCGGCCAGACGGCAAGCCTATTTTGTGACACGCACCTGCAGAGATCCTCCTCCTGAAGCAGAGGCGGCCCCGCAAGATCTCCTCGTCCTGCTCAAACGGGATGTCTCCGCAGACCATGTCGTACAGCAGCACACCGAGCGACCACACGGTTGCCGAGCGCCCATGGTATCTATGGTAGCGGATCCACTCTGGAGGACTGTACACTCTTGTACCTGCAAACAAGATCAATGTGGAAAGGAGAAAAAAAAAAACATTAGTCATGATGCTGTTGTTACAATGCTGCATTAATGTCATCGTCCTCTACACAATGCAACAATGCTTCAGAGCGCAGGGGACCTCACTCTCAGGGGACCTCACTCTCAGAGGCATTATGAGCTTTCATTCTTTGTTATTGGACATTTTTGTAACAGAGCCGTTTTTGGCCTGGGATCAGACTAGACTGCGACATTGTATAATTATACCCACTTCTCACCCCCCCCCCCCACTGCCAAAACCCTGGTCAGCGGATTGTAAAAAACAGCCTGCGAACCAAAAATAAAGTCCAGGGGCAAAACCTACTTCGCAGCTGCGTTTCAACTGCTATTTTAGGGCACCAGTCTGAAAACTTATATTCATTCCTTATATGAGAATAACCTTTAAACCCGCTCCTCTGTTTAAACAAAGCCCCAGTCTCTTCCCCATGCCAGAGAGAAATAAAAGCTGCGTGACAAACCCCCTCCCCCCCCCTTCTCCAAGGGCACGAGTATCTTGGATACCAAACAAAAACACGATCCCGTGACGTGGTCATCACGTGGACTGCGTGCTCAGGTTTCACAACAAACATATGTCAGCTGAGTATTTCCACAATACTAAAATGGATGGTGGGTGTTTGCGTAGCATGATTTGCATATGTGAGAGCCTGATATGACAACAATCGGAAAAACACACTATAGCTAACACGCAACCTTCAATAGAATTTACATGGCGGGGTGAAATCAATGATCTAACCCAGTAAAACACTTATTTACATATTAACACACTCGGCCATTCCCCCCCGAACGATAAACCCGTGGCCACATCAAGTCGTAATTAGTATGCATATTCAGTACAAACGTTTGCAACGGGACAGTTAAATTACACGGAACAAGATTTAAGGTCATCGCGAAGATGTTGCTGCATCACAATTCTACGGACACCTCAAGCTGAACATCCGTATCCCTGAGCGACCATATTTGGAAATTAAAACTTAGCTATCCTTATCCATCACTACCAACACAGTTTGATACAGTCCTAATCTAGTACTTACAGCAACGACTGCTTGTGCAGTCAGGTTTCTGGTTAAAATACCGTTACAAAGAAGAAAAATACTGGATTTAAATTTAACTAACGTTACGCATGCGGTAATTTTCTTCGGTTTTTACCGCACATGTTGGAAAATGTGTGATTTATCTGTACCTGACTTATGAAATAATAACAAAAATGCGGTTGTTTGCGTACCGTCGAAATCTGTATACACGGTGTCCTTGAGAATCGCCCCCGAACCAAAGTCAATGAGCTTTAGGTCTCCGCTGCGTAGGTCCACGAGGAGATTCTCGTCCTTGATGTCTCTGTGCACTACCCCGCAACTGTAGCAGTGTCGGACAGCTTCCAGAATCTGTCGGAGGAACCCCCGCGCGGTCTCTTCATCCAAGGCGCCCTTCTCGGTGATAAAGTCAAACAAGTCCTTGACCAGCTCGGGCCGCTCCATAACGAGGAGCCAGCCATCCGGCCTCTCGTACCAATCCAGAAGCTTTATCACACCTCGAAACGTGGAACCCACTTTCTTCATCAATAGGATCTCCAAAGGAACCAGCGCGCCATTCTGGGGGGGGGGGGGGGGGGCGTTTATTAGCCACATCTGGGCGAATCGTACATACTAGCTAACAACTGCAGTTATAATGGCATCTGTAGCTAGGTAACGTCACAACAATTCCTGATAAATCTATTCCTATTTTTACTTACAATCGTGCTCCATTCGGTCACCCTCTCCTTGGCCACATGTTTGATGGCGACCTGAAACAAACGGAATAAAACAACATGAACATGTACAACTAGTCCAAATACATTTTGTGCGCCACGTGCTCTAATCATCACTGTATTGGAAATAAAGAGAGGGGGTCCCCATACCGGCAATCCGTCCGATATGCGACTGCCGGCGTACACAGTTCCAAATCCACCACTTCCCAATACGGATCCCACTTGATAAACCTTGTCAAATGGCTCCTTCTCCACTTTTACTGTGAATAAAAAACCCCGCAAGATTAGTGGTAGGCTACATAACACAGTTTTAATCAAGAACCCTTGCTAGCAAGCATCAAAATGGCTTCAGGTTTTTAAGGTCAAGACACAGAATAAGACCATCCCATCCACTGGCGCATTTAGCGGTCCACACAAAGATGCACCGCAAATTATGATAATTAATTTGCATTCATTCGATCGACTGGGTATGATTAAATATAATTGCATACTGTTTAGCGTTGCATTGTACAGTCGGTCAGAAGTTACCTAACGTTAGGTGTAATCTCTCGTTAATAACTTTTATGAAAAACCCCATACGTTACCTGGCTGGAGCTGTATTTTCACCGGCAAGTGATCCATAGTCGTCGGGCTGCAAATCTGGGAAAATGAGCCGAACAGCATATTAAGACGTATTCAAAACAACGAAAAGTCCAACGATCGGTAGTTTATGGTCCAAGTCCGTTGAAAGGAAAAAAGGTTTAGCTAGCAAGCTAGTTTGCTCAATCCAGTGCGCTAAATCCACCGCAAGTCTGGCACAAACGTTGATGTAGTTACTGTAGATCCAGATCCAAAAAGAAAAAAACCTGTAAAAAGATTTCCAAGTATCAAGTACGGGAACTGCAGAAACAGATTATGTCCAGGATAACCTTGGTTTAAAAAAATAGGATGTTTGCAAATTAATATTAAACTAAGGCAGGACCTAAACTGGCAATTGGTTTACAGTATTCGGATTTATGCGCAACCCCGTTCTCGGTTGTCTGGGCTTTCACTCGTGAGGTCGCCCCTACTTAACGGCAATATTTTGACGCGTGGAGGGGTGGATATATTCCTCCGCCTTGCCGACTAAGTATAACCTTTACCGGAACTTTACTGAAAACGCATGCACGAACAATATGGATTATCGAGGCCAGATATGTTTTAAAACCATGTGAATGCTCGATCCGTTTTTAAATAACACTAGTATGATAATATACAAATACAATTACACGCACTACTTTACTATAGTACTAGACGCCCAAGGATTTCTTGTCTGAGGGCTTTGCATTGCGTTTCATTAGCGAAATAGAACACGATTTGCATAGGCAGTGTGATTCTGACCAATCAAATAGCGACTGTTGAAAGCGTAGTTCTTTCCAGACCAACCAGGAAACAATAATTAGCATAGAATGGGAGGATTTGAGGGCACGTGGCGGGAATTCCGAGACGCGCCTTTTCCCTCCCCCTCGCCTTTCTTCTGCAGTCCTCTGCAGATGTCTGCTTCGGGAAGCGCCGCATGGGAAATTGGAGCGAGGGTGCTGAAACGCGGCAAAATAGATTAGGCTACAGAGATATTTTAAGACACGGATTTATTCCCTCGTTTGAATGCTCTCTATATGTTAGCATCAGTTCTTCTGTGCGTTTGACCTTGTCTATGAAAGGACAATTTGGTTCTGAAAATGAGTTTATAAAATATAGGCTACTACTAAAATGAAAGGCCACCTAAGGTAAACGGTTTAGACTTTTGTCAAGGAATGACAAAGAGCTAGCCAATCCCTCTATCCTACAGGGGGGACGGAGCCGAAAAACGTTTACTGTTACCTTTATCAATGCAAATGGGCATCATACAGTAACTTTTAATCTGAAGTGCCAGACTCAGTGCTGCATAATCCTGATAAAATGTGTGAATTTCCTGATGAAATGTGATAAAAACAAAATGAACGATAAAACTACAATATTCAATTTTATTTCTGTTATTTCACTTGACTGTCTATTTATATAGACTAGACTTTTCTTGTGACTGTGAATGCAGATTCCGTTCAGAATAATGTGCTTTACCAAGGGTTTACACACAGAATTTATGTGGGTTTATAATCACTCACATAGCACTCTACATTTACGTCGTATCATCTGACCCGCCCTGTCAGGCTGTGAATGACTTCCGCCAGAACAGTTCTGTTCGTCTGACATTATGGCCTCCATTAACAATATGGACAAACAAAGCCGTTGCTGAAGCAAATCACACCATTTCAGAAAGGCTAGGCCTACTCAGTAACACACATATGTGGCTAACATAAAAACAAAAAAATTATGTCATCAGCTATTCCGGTGTTGCTTGGTGTTCATTTGCAGGTATAAAGCTAGGTTTTTTTTACATCCTCAGTTACTGCTATAAAATAATAGTGGTAATGTTTGACATCCATTGTAGCCTATTTCATATAACATTTGCTATCAATTTCCTTGACATTTTTTTTAGGAAGTGATTATGTAAATCTTAGCTACATCAGCCACACAAAATAGGGACTAGCTATCTGGCTGCATTCGGATCCAATTTAACACATTCCCTTCTCTTGCTCTCTTCCCTCCAGTGAGCTATTTTGTGACTAAATTTGTGACGTGTAGCAAGCAAGTTTAACAGGTGCTCTACAAGGGAGGATAGACGAGAAACAAAGCGAAACTGAACTGAACAACCCTCACAACCGATAGGCTATAGGAAGTGCTACCCCGTAGAGTTGAAACGTGATCGCCCACTTTTTCCGTGTGGAGCATTGCATTGTGGGATTCCCCTCTTGCTGAAGCTTGCATTTATACCCTTGGTGGAAGGGAGGAGAAACAAGGGAGTGAGGGAATATAATTACTCTCTCCCCTTTCGTAAATTGGAACCAAATCCCACTTGGTGCGGCTGCCGTATTTCATCCTGCCATTTTGGGTCTGCACCCGTGAAGCAAGGGAGGGGTATCACAGGAGAAATAATGCAGCCCTGGGTTAATTTTTTTAGATTGTTGATTGGCTTTCCATTTGACTTTCTTTGTAAATGTAAAATAGATTTTTTGTGTTACAAGTTTCATATTTTATTAACTAAAAGTAACTGAGTTATCCCTAGTAAGATTTCAGTTGCTAGCTAGTTTGTAATGTTAATTAAACTGAAAGGTAGTAGTTAGCTTGAAACAAGCTATAAAATAATTAAGCTAAGTAGCAAAATGCAATATTTGCAAAGCTATAGCCAGACCAATTCAAGTGGCGGAAGCAGGTTTCAATGATTGTACGCACATACTATTACTTCACTTCGTATATATAGTAAAATCCCTCAATCTTCAGGTTGTCACTTTTCCACTAGGTCTACTGTAGCCGTGTGAGGCTAGTAGGTTCCACTGGTTCACCCGTATTTATTTGGTATATGGCAGCGTTGTGACCTGCAGGCTTCCAGCGAAAACTCTCAGTGGGGAACAGGGAAAAGGCGCCAAGTGGTAACCAATATCAACACACAAGATGCTTGTGACGCCCGGCGCTATAGTACACCAATATGCAGGAGAGCACCTGGAGCGTGAACATTTCTCTCACATAGCAAAGGCCAAGGCATTTTTCAATGCAAAGGGTGCAGGCATGTTTTATTCATAAAGCCTGCTATAGTAGAGTTAAAGGAACGTCCTGTGTGAATGTTAATCAGTGCTTCTGCACTCACAACAGCAAAGGCTAAATAAATGACATGACAGAATTTTCTGTTTGGTGTTCCAATTTCTACAGAGGGAGAACACATCGTGTCTCCTACAGATGTTTATTTATGTGCTTGTTAGTTTAAAGTAAGCACGGTGTGTACAATACAGAGAAATAACAGCACATTTCAATGGCCCTAACAAAGTGTCCCACGGCTTGTTGACTTTTCTGAAGTGTCGATTTTATTACTTTATAATGTGAAAATGTTTGCGGATATGCATAAAAAAAGGAAATCTTACTGAATCTTACTGTGCATTGAAAGCCAGCTAGAGCCTTTTTTTTAACCCCACCCACGTGAGTTTGACATGACCTTGGGTTCCAATCGGAAAGTTTAATCTTTTCGCGCAGTCAGCCAACGCGTGTACGATAGGCCGATGGGGTACAAAGTACAAGATCAAAGAAGGCCTTATCTTGTGTAGCTGCATTACATAAATGTTTTTGTAGATATGACGATCTCGTAAAACAGACATTTTGAAGGTGTCATTCAAAGATTATAGGCTCTGGTTGGTGAAGGTTTTGGTCACATGACGTGGATTTATCGTCTGCCTTTTCGTTTTATGCGGCACACGTTGCAGGCAAGGTCTCCTGGCCTTGTGTCCGGCTTGTGTGTACGTTTGCTTGTTTGTGGGCATGGCTTTAGAGCAGGTGCTGCATGCCGTATGGATGGTCCAATCCAATCGTGTGTCTACTATGCATGTCCAAGATGGTATAAAGATCAGCTGACCTTTACTTGCGCCACTGCCTATTTTTCCTTTCTTTCTGAAACAAATTGGGATTTTTCTTACTTGCATTACATTATGCCCCTGGGTGTACAATGCCAAAAAGTTGTTTCTCTCAGGAAAAACAAAACCTGGGGAAAGTTGTTGGTTGAAGACACTGAAGATGTATAGTTCTGCCCCTGTATGTCCTTGGCGCATCAGGGAGAGAAAAAACATTTTTCTGTTGAAAATCAAGTATCAACTAAAACTTGAGAGTAAATGAGTAACTAATTGGATTTACAGTACGGCTTTAACGTGAAAGGTCATTTAAATGCAACTACGTGTTTTTTGGTGGTAGTGAAAGGCAGACAGCAGATTAACAGAGGGTAACGTTTGATAATTGACCTCGCTGTCTGGAGGGGAGTTATGTATACGAGATAATGGGCCATTCTGGAAGGGTGTCAACATTGAGGAAAGATCTGCATGCCATGTTTTAGTTAAGATGAGGACAAAGCGTAATGTTTCTACTTATTGCCGTCATCAACAAAACGGTGTTGTATGCTGATGGCAGTCGTATATACCTAACTGCAGCGTTGCAACAGGTGTACAAGCTAATTTTAGCCAATTTTGGAAGGGGGCAAATAAACTAGTTTATGAGACACGATCGTAATATACAAAGCCCCTGATGAACAAATGGACGGGTTTGGGAAAAAGGTCCAGATGGTTAAAGCTCAGGGGCGGATACCAAGCAGGATTACGGAGTTAGGTGGATAACTGCACTGAGTAAAACCCAGAACCTTCCCAAATCTGGAACATGGACTGAAGTAAAAAGAGCTGTTCTGGGTTTTTAGTTATTCAGCAAACTCAGTAATCCTGCTTCGTAGCATAACCCCCTGGTGTCTCGGTTGCTAACTCATGTCTCATATTTCCAGCTCTTATTTTTTCTCTGTTTGACCCACAGGTCATGTTGGTACCATCAGTTCTTTGGATGGGGAGCCTCATCTCCTCTACAGCCTAAGGTGAGATGGATCAAACCTGAAGGACCATAATCTCCAAAGTAGAATTCTATATTTTGCCAAAAGTGTCATCCTCTTACTGCAGTGTCCTCCATCAGATCAGTTGAAGGCAGATTAGCATGCATGCATATTCTTTTTTGAGTGTGTATCACAGGAAGACCAGAGTGGACACAAGTGCAGAAACTCACATGAGGCGTAGGTTCAATAAAGGGTTTTGTATTTACATATAAAGAAAACAATAAACAGGAGGGTGCATTGACACATTTTTTGTTATTTTGGTTCTGTACTCTGCATTGAATCTCTATGGGAATTGGAGGGTGGGACGAGATTTAGCTGTAAATTATACTGGAACAGTATGGAACTCATGGTTGGCGAAATGGCTCTAAGTCATCAAGGGACTGACGTATCAAACAAGCCTCAAACCATCACTCTGCTGCCAGGAATTCAGTAGATATGGATGGATAACTTGAAGGGTTTCTTCGCCCCAAGTTTGAGGCTTGTTTGATAACTCAGACCCTTGATGACTCACAGCCAGTTTACCAACCATGTATTCCATAATGTTCCAACATAATTTACAACTAAATCTAGTCCCACCCCCCAATTCCCATAGAGATTAATTCAACTGCATTGTATTATTGCTTGTAAGAGTACCAGAAAATAAGATATCAAGAGTCTTTTAATGTTGTTGGGTCACAGACATCAGGAAGTCATGGCATATAAAGGATATGCAACCAAATATAAAAAAATTATTACTTTATTCTACATTATGTTAAACTGTTCAATATTTTTTGATGCCCAAAAATGAGGGGGGGGGACTATGATACCAATGAGTACAACCAGCAGAGACAATAACCAATAATAAAAGACAATGACCCATCAATAAAAAACAATGACAAAATGAGCAAATGATAATGACAAAATTAACAGGGAGTTAAACAACAAACCAGGAGGACAAACACAAGACAAAAACAGGGCTCCATCTGGCGGCGCTGAGCCGGAACCGTCACAGTGTGAGGTGCCAGTGGGTCTGTCTTTCCATTCTGCAGTCCACCTCACTCAGCTGAGCTGAATAGTCATCTTTATGGAAGGCTGTGCAGACTCCAGGCAGACGCCAGGCACCTGATCAAGGTATCACTTTGGTAGGCATACCTTGCCTACCCAACCCCTACTTGAAGAATGTGACTATTTCCTGATTAATCAGGAACTGCCCTTTTTCAGACCCTAAATATCTCATATAAGACGCAGAGCACTTGGGTTTGTCTTAAGCACGCACATCAAGAGCCTGTGCACTCTCTCACAGCCACTAGCAGGAGAGCAGAAGAGCTTGTGCACTCTTTCACAGCCACTAGCAGGAGAGCTGGAGAGCTTGTGCACTCTCTCACAGCCACTAGCAGGAGAGCAGAAGAGCTTGTGCACTCTCTCACAGCCACTAGCAGGAGAGCTGGAGAGCTTGTGCACTCTCTCACAGCCACTAGCAGGAGAGCAGAAGAGCTTGTGCACTCTCTCACAGCCACTAGCAGGAGAGCAGAAGAGCTTGTGCACTCTTTCACAGCCACTAGCAGGAGAGCAGAAGAGCTTGTGCACTCTCTCACAGCCACTAGCAGGAGAGCAGAAGAGCTTGTGCACTATCTCACAGCCACTAGCAGGAGAGCTGGAGAGCTTGTGCACTCTCTCACAGCCACTAACAGGAGAGCAGAAGAGCTTGTGCACTCTTTCACAGCCACTAGCAGGAGAGCAGAAGAGCTTGTGCACTCTCTCACAGCCACTAGCAGGATAGCAGAAGAGCTTGTGCACTCTCTCACAGCCACTAGCAGGAGAGCAGAAGAGCTTGTGCACTCTTTCACAGCCACTAGCAGGAGAGCAGAAGAGCTTGTGCACTCTCTCACAGCCACTAACAGGAGAGCAGAAGAGCTTGTGCACTCTCTCACAGCCACTAGCAGGAGAGCTGGAGAGCTTGTGCACTCTCTCACAGCCACTAACAGGAGAGCAGAAGAGCTTGTGCACTCCTTCACAGCCACTAGCAGGAGAGCAGAAGAGCTTGTGCACTCTTTCACAGCCACTAGCAGGAGAGCTGGAGAGCTTGTGCACTCTCTCACAGCCACTAGCAGGAGAGCAGAAGAGCTTGTGCACTCTCTCACAGCCACTAGCAGGAGAGCTGGAGAGCTTGTGCACTCTCTCACAGCCACTAGCAGGAGAGCAGAAGAGCTTGTGCACTCTCTCACAGCCACTAGCAGGAGAGCAGAATAGCTTGTGCACTCTCTCACAGCCACTAGCAGGAGAGCTGGAGAGCTTGTGCACTCTCTCACAGCCACTAGCAGGAGAGCTGGAGAGCTTGTGCACTCTCTCACAGCCACTAGCAGGAGAGCAGAAGAGCTTGTGCACTCTCTCACAGCCACTAGCAGGAGAGCTGGAGAGCTTGTGCACTCTCTCACAGCCACTAGCAGGAGAGCAGCTTGTGCACTCTCTCACAGCCACTAGCAGGAGAGCAGAAGAGCTTGTGCACTCTCTCACAGCCACTAGCAGGAGAGCTGGAGAGCTTGTGCACTCTCTCACAGCCACTAGCAGGAGAGCAGAAGAGCTTGTGCACTCTCTCACAGCCACTAGCAGGAGAGCTGGAGAGCTTGTGCACTCTCACAGCCACTAGCAGGAGAGCAGAAGAGCTTGTGCACTCTCTCACAGCCACTAGCAGGAGAGCAGAAGAGCTTGTGCACTCTCTCACAGCCACTAGCAGGAGAGCTGGAGAGCTTGTGCACTCTCTCACAGCCACTAGCAGGAGAGCTGGAGAGCTTGTGCACTCTCACAGCCACTAGCAGGAGAGCTGGAGAGCTTGTGCACTCTCTCACAGCCACTAGCAGGAGAGCTGGAGAGCTTGTGCACTCTCACAGCCACTAGCAGGAGAGCAGAAGAGCTTGTGCACTCTCTCACAGCCACTAGCAGGAGAGCTGGAGAGCTTGTGCACTCTCTCACAGCCACTAGCAGGAGAGCTGGAGAGCTTGTGCACTCTCACAGCCACTAGCAGGAGAGCAGAAGAGCTTGTGCACTCTCTCACAGCCACTAGCAGGAGAGCAGAAGAGCTTGTGCACTCTCTCACAGCCACTAGCAGGAGAGCTGGAGAGCTTGTGCACTCTCTCACAGCCACTAGCAGGAGAGCAGCTTGTGCACTCTCTCACAGCCACTAGCAGGAGAGCAGAAGAGCTTGTGCACTCTCTCACAGCCACTAGCAGGAGAGCTGGAGAGCTTGTGCACTCTCTCACAGCCACTAGCAGGAGAGCAGAAGAGCTTGTGCACTCTCTCACAGCCACTAGCAGGAGAGCTGGAGAGCTTGTGCACTCTCTCACAGCCACTAGCAGGAGAGCAGAAGAGCTTGTGCACTCTCTCACAGCCACTAGCAGGAGAGCTGGATAGCTTGTGCACTCTCTCACAGCCACTAGCAGGAGAGCAGAAGAGCTTGTGCACTCTCTCACAGCCACTAGCAGGAGAGCTGGAGAGCTTGTGCACTCTCTCACAGCCACTAGCAGGAGAGCAGAAGAGCTTGTGCACTCTCTCACAGCCACTAGCAGGAGAGCAGAAGAGCTTGTGCACTCTCTCACAGCCACTAGCAGGAGAGCAGAAGAGCTTGTGCACTCTCTCACAGCCACTAGCAGGAGAGCAGAAGAGCTTGTGCACTCTCTCACAGCCACTAGCAGGAGAGCTGGAGAGCTTGTGCACTCTCTCACAGCCACTAGCAGGAGAGCTGGAGAGCTTGTGCACTCTCTCACAGCCACTAGCAGGAGAGCAGAAGAGCTTGTGCACTCTCTCACAGCCACTAGCAGGAGAGCAGAAGAGCTTGTGCACTCTCTCACAGCCACTAGCAGGAGAGCTGGAGAGCTTGTGCACTCTCTCACAGCCACTAACAGGAGAGCAGCTTGTGCACTCTCTCACAGCCACTAGCAGGAGAGCAGAAGAGCTTGTGCACTCTCTCACAGCCACTAGCAGGAGAGCTGGAGAGCTTGTGCACTCTCTCACAGCCACTAGCAGGAGAGCTGGAGAGCTTGTGCACTCTCACAGCCACTAGCAGGAGAGCAGAAGAGCTTGTGCACTCTCTCACAGCCACTAGCAGGAGAGCAGAAGAGCTTGTGCACTCTCTCACAGCCACTAGCAGGAGAGCTGGAGAGCTTGTGCACTCTCTCACAGCCACTAGCAGGAGAGCAGCTTGTGCACTCTCTCACAGCCACTAGCAGGAGAGCAGAAGAGCTTGTGCACTCTCTCACAGCCACTAGCAGGAGAGCTGGAGAGCTTGTGCACTCTCTCACAGCCACTAGCAGGAGAGCAGAAGAGCTTGTGCACTCTCTCACAGCCACTAGCAGGAGAGCTGGAGAGCTTGTGCACTCTCTCACAGCCACTAGCAGGAGAGCAGAAGAGCTTGTGCACTCTCTCACAGCCACTAGCAGGAGAGCTGGATAGCTTGTGCACTCTCTCACAGCCACTAGCAGGAGAGCAGAAGAGCTTGTGCACTCTCTCACAGCCACTAGCAGGAGAGCTGGAGAGCTTGTGCACTCTCTCACAGCCACTAGCAGGAGAGCAGAAGAGCTTGTGCACTCTCTCACAGCCACTAGCAGGAGAGCAGAAGAGCTTGTGCACTCTCTCACAGCCACTAGCAGGAGAGCAGAAGAGCTTGTGCACTCTCTCACAGCCACTAGCAGGAGAGCAGAAGAGCTTGTGCACTCTCTCACAGCCACTAGCAGGAGAGCTGGAGAGCTTGTGCACTCTCTCACAGCCACTAGCAGGAGAGCTGGAGAGCTTGTGCACTCTCTCACAGCCACTAGCAGGAGAGCAGAAGAGCTTGTGCACTCTCTCACAGCCACTAGCAGGAGAGCAGAAGAGCTTGTGCACTCTCTCACAGCCACTAGCAGGAGAGCTGGAGAGCTTGTGCACTCTCTCACAGCCACTAACAGGAGAGCAGCTTGTGCACTCTCTCACAGCCACTAGCAGGAGAGCAGAAGAGCTTGTGCACTCTCTCACAGCCACTAGCAGGAGAGCTGGAGAGCTTGTGCACTCTCTCACAGCCACTAGCAGGAGAGCAGAAGAGCTTGTGCACTCTCTCACAGCCACTAGCAGGAGAGCAGAAGAGCTTGTGCACTCTCTCACAGCCACTAGCAGGAGAGCAGAAGAGCTTGTGCACTCTCTCACAGCCACTAGCAGGAGAGCAGAAGAGCTTGTGCACTCTCTCACAGCCACTAGCAGGAGAGCTGGAGAGCTTGTGCACTCTCTCACAGCCACTAGCAGGAGAGCTGGAGAGCTTGTGCACTCTCTCACAGCCACTAGCAGGAGAGCAGAAGAGCTTGTGCACTCTCTCACAGCCACTAGCAGGAGAGCAGAAGAGCTTGTGCACTCTCTCACAGCCACTAGCAGGAGAGCAGGAGAGCTTGTGCACTCTCTCACAGCCACTAGCAGGAGAGCAGAAGAGCTTGTGCACTCTCTCACAGACACTAGCAGGAGAGCTGGAGAGCTTGTGCACTCTCTCACAGCCACTATCAGGAGAGCAGAAGAGCTTGTGCACTCTCTCACAGCCACTATCAGGAGAGCAGAAGAGCTTGTGCACTCTCTCACAGCCACTAGCAGGAGAGCAGAAGAGCTTGTGCACTCTCTCACAGCCACTAGCAGGAGAGCAGAAGAGCTTGTGCACTCTCTCACAGCCACTAGCAGGAGAGCAGAAGAGCTTGTGCACTCTCTCACAGCCACTAGCAGGAGAGCAGGAGAGCTTGTGCACTCTCTCACAGCCACTAGCAGGAGAGCTGGAGAGCTTGTGCACTCTCTCACAGACACTAGCAGGAGAGCAGAAGAGCTTGTGCACTCTCTCACAGCCACTAGCAGGAGAGCAGGAGAGCTTGTGCACTCTCTCACAGCCACTAGCAGGAGAGCTGGAGAGCTTGTGCACTCTCTCACAGACACTAGCAGGAGAGCAGAAGAGCTTGTGCACTCTCTCACAGCCACTAGCAGGAGAGCAGAAGAGCTTGTGCACTCTCTCACAGACACTAGCAGGAGAGCAGGAGAGCTTGTGCACTCTCTCACAGACACTAGCAGGAGAGCTGGAGAGCTTGTGCACTCTCTCACAGACACTAGCAGGAGAGCAGAAGAGCTTGTGCACTCTCTCACAGCCACTAGCAGGAGAGCTGGAGAGCTTGTGCACTCTCTCACAGCCACTAGCAGGAGAGCAGAAGAGCTTGTGCACTCTCTCACAGCCACTAGCAGGAGAGCAGAAGAGCTTGTGCACTCTCTCACAGCCACTAGCAGGAGAGCAGGAGAGCTTGTGCACTCTCTCACAGCCACTAGCAGGAGAGCAGAAGAGCTTGTGCACTCTCTCACAGCCACTAGCAGGAGAGCAGAAGAGCTTGTGCACTCTCTCACAGCCACTAGCAGGAGAGCAGGAGAGCTTGTGCACTCTCTCACAGCCACTAGCAGGAGAGCTGGAGAGCTTGTGCACTCTCTCACAGACACTAGCAGGAGAGCTGGAGAGCTTGTGCACTCTCTCACAGCCACTAGCAGGAGAGCTGGAGAGCTTGTGCACTCTCTTACAGCCACTAGCAGGAGAGCAGAAGAGCTTGTGCACTCTCTCACAGCCACTAGCAGGAGGGCAGAAGAGCTTGTGCACTCTCTCACAGCCACTAGCAGGAAAGCTGGAGAGCTTGTGCACTCTCTCACAGCCACTAGCAGGAAAGCTGGAGAGCTTGTAATGTGCAGCATCAAAACGAAATGCTTGTGGATGCAGAGATGTTTAGAGTCTGAACAACCAGCACTCTGTGATAGATAATGAAAAATTGCATCCCTGTTCCCTTACTGGGTGACACTGCTGTAAACTGTGTGACACCCTGCCAGGTCACTTGACCCCACATGGTTTTGGCTTGGTGTGGAAGTCCTATGGAGTCTCTGCATCTTTGGTTTGGTGTGGAAGTCCTATAGAATCTCTGCAGCTTCGGCTTGGTATGGAAGTCCTATAGAATCTCTGCAGCTTTGGCTTGGTGTGGAAGTCCTATAGAATCTCTGCAGCTTTGGCTTGGTATGGAAGTCCTATAGAATCTCTGCAGCTTTGGCTTGGTGTGGAAGTCCTATAGAGTCTCTGCAGCTTTGGCTTGGTGTGGAAGTCCTATAGAATCTCTGCAGCTTTGGCTTGGTATGGAAGTCCTATAGAATCTCTGCAGCTTTGGCTTGGTATGGAAGTCCTATAGAATCTCTGCAGCTTTGGCTTGGTGTGGAAGTCCTATAGAATCTCTGCAGCTTTGGCTTGGTGTGGAAGTCCTATAGAATCTCTGCAGCTTTGGCTTGGTATGGAAGTCCTATAGAATCTCTGCAGCTTTGGCTTGGTATGGAAGTCCTATAGAATCTCTGCAGCTTTGGCTTGGTGTGGAAGTCCTATAGAGTCTCTGCAGCTTTGGCTTGGTATGGAAGTCCTATAGAATCTCTGCAGCTTTGGCTTGGTATGGAAGTCCTATAGAATCTTTGCAGCTTTGGCTTGGTATGGAAGTCCTATAGAATCTCTGCAGCTTTGGCTTGGTATGAAAGTCCTATAGAATCTCTGCAGCTTTGGCTTGGTATGAAAGTCCTATAGAATCTCTGCAGCTTTGGCTTGGTATGAAAGTCCTATAGAATCTCTGCAGCTTTGGCTTGGTATGGAAGTCCTATAGAATCTCTGCAGCTTCGGCTTGGTATGAAAGTCCTATAGAATCTCTGCAGCTTTGGCTTGGTATGAAAGTCCTATAGAATCTCTGCAGCTTTGGCTTGGTATGAAAGTCCTATAGAATCTCTGCAGCTTTGGCTTGGTATGGAAGTCCTATGGAGTCTCTGTAGCTTCGGCTTAGTATGGAAGTCCTATGGAGTCTCTGCAGCTTCGGCTTGGTATGGAAGTCCTATAGAATCTCTGCAGCTTTGGCTTGGTATGGAAGTCCTATGGAGTCTCTGTAGCTTCGGCTTAGTATGGAAGTCCTATGGAGTCTCTGCAGCTTCGGCTTGGTATGGAAGTCCTATAGAATCTCTGCAGCTTTGGCTTGGTATGGAAGTCCTATGGAGTCTCTGTAGCTTCGGCTTAGTATGGAAGTCCTATGGAGTCTCTGCAGCTTCGGCTTGGTATGGAAGTCCTATAGAATCTCTGCAGCTTCGGCTTGGTATGGAAGTCCTATAGAGTCGCTGCAGCTTCGGCTTGGTATGGGCTTTCTGGCTGGAACTTCAGAGGAACTCTGTGCATCTGCTTTTTATTTTGTAGTTTGAACGCAAAAGCAGACGACAGTCGGTGCAATTCCTGTGGTTCTGCTTGTATGAGAAGATGTACGACAGCGAGTGGTGGGGGATCGAGAATACTCTGGGTGCCTGGCATGCCTGATGTTTTCTTTGCTCAGAATCGCAGTTCGAGAAACTGTGTCTTTGAGCTCATATGATGAGAGTTGAGCTGGACTATATCTGTAATTTAAAGACTGGTTTGGGGTCCTTGAAACCAAGCAAAGCACTGTGCTATGAGACTGTCACCACATTAGTGGTACAGGAACTAACCATCTTAACATCTAACTTTGGTTCAATTTTTTATTCCTAAACGGTACCTCACTGAGAATGTTTTTTTTTTTGTAGTAGCATACCAGTTAAGGGGCACCTGCAGCTCAAATACAGTAAGTTAACTATGATTTAATAAAAAATGTAAAGCAACTTTCAGCTGAAAATATATATTTCTATATCTAAAACTGCCCCTCACTGTGTGTTTGTTACTGCGCTCCGTTGGTTCGGGAGTGTCCAGTGTCCCCCAGGGTAATAGGTTTGGCCCCGGTCTCTTTTCGGATTACCGTCTGGAAATGATGTTGCATAACGGCGGGGATATCCGATAATCCGGCAGCGTTGTGTAAGCGTTCGTCAGGTCTGACTCTTCCTCCGTCTCGCAGGTTGGCGGCTGCATCCTGGCGATTTCTGTTTCTCGCAGAAAACGCTCCTGCTGTGCTTGTGCCTGTGAATATTCGGATTGGTGTTAATTTCGTGAGCTATCATGAATCAGACAGCCGCCAGTTTGTGTTTTGCATACCTTGAATGATGCTGGCACCAAGCAGACGTGATAGCTCTTGCATCAGGCGGTGTTAATCATAATCGTTAAGCTGTTAATTGGAGTCATGGGAATTTGCCTTTAAAATATGAGAACAAATGCCTAACTAAATTATCCTGAAAATATATTTAAGATGTGGGGCTATATTCTCCACTTGGGAAATATTTAAGTAATATTTAATATAAGTTAAAAAAAAGATAAATGACGAAGTGTTCGAAGAAGCTGAAGCAGTACCCAAATGCAGTATTCATGCAAGGCAGAAGCAGTACCCAAATGCAGTATTCATGCAAGGCAGAAGCAGTACCCAAATGCAGTATTCATGCAAGGCAGAAGCAGTACCCAAATGCAGTATTCATGCAAGGCAGAAGCAGTACCCAAATGCAGTATTCATGCAAGGCAGAAGCAGTACCCAAATGCAGTATTCATGCAAGGCAGAAGCAGTACCCAAATGCAGTATTCATGTTCCTCTGCACTTGGGGTTTTGTTTTCTCACAGATCTACACTGGATGCCTTAAGCCACACTGTGTAAATGCAGGCCTGTTGATAGCAAGGCTAACTGCTAATTGTGGTATCTGCCAGCTCTGAAATCACACCCGCCCCCCCCACCCCTTTTTTTTGTTTGGTGAACTGCAACACCCCAGGACATAGTGAGCAGGTATTAAGCATTTATTTGACCCCTCTACACTCACCTTGGCAAACTTTTAATTTATGCTCCAAATACAGTGAAACTCATGGGATGCACCTTACTGACGACAGTGATCAGCCATAACACAGTGTTCCAGAATGACAGGTGTATGACTGGTGTTTTCAGTAAACGGTGTACGGAGCGCACAGAACACGCTCGAGGCTGCTTGTAACACAAAATAAATTCCCTGTCATGGGGTGGCGGAGGGAGGGTGGCGATTAATTGCTTCTCGTTCGGAATGCCACCAGTGAAATCTTTGCAATGCTAAAGATGTGGGAATTTCGTAACGGCACCGCCAAGTTTTTGAATCCCTGTTGTTGGGCTGGCGTTTCTGTGAGTCACTCACAGTGCGCCTGCTACACAAACGTTATGTAATGTTAGGCAATGTAATGCACCCTCTGCTTGAGCAAGACTGTGTGAAATTCAGATAATGGTTATCACTCTCAATGAGAAATAAACACAAGCGCAAGCGTCTTAGTCCAGTGGTTTAATCATTAAAGACCACGGAGGCCATTCTTTCAGCCCTGCCTCCATCCTCAGTGTGTTCTGGTTTTTCCCAGCTGTGTAAGCAGATTGGCTAATGGGTACATTTAAAGGCTTTTGGGTGGCTATAGAAAAGGGTGTCTCTCAGGCTAATGAGTAATGCTAAGCTATCCACATTTTATTGACATAGTAGGTGTATGTTTGTTTTGGGATGTCTCTGAAGTTGTTTAGTGTTTGTGTGTCAGTGTCCAAAGGGGTATATGTCTGTGTGTGTGTTCATGTGTGTACATGTGTACTTTGTGAGTTGTGAAGCTGTATTGTGAGTTTGAGTATTGATCATGGATAAAGGATATATAGTTGTTCAAATTGATTAAAAAGATTAAAGCAAAATGTAAGAATATTCTAAAGGAAAAGAGACTAACCAACATCAGTTGTCCCTCTCCACCACTAGCACACAGTTACTTGACCTGGTGGCTTTTTTTATTCAGTTAAAGTGCTTTTACTGAAGCCGAGACATCGCAGGATATGGTCAGGACAGCGCCGTTCACCAGCTAGGCCTGGGATGCCGCCAGCCGCTGGTTTAAACTGGCTCTACGGCGTTAGTCAGGTTACCGCTATATTAGTTTCTCAGAGAAACGAGACTCGCGCAGGCTATCGGTTTACACCAGGGAGAGATACAGCTCTCCTGTTTTACGCACATGCCGGTGGTGTAGAAGGTAGCCACAGTCCCAGGTGGAGAGAGTACTGGGGCACGCCCCCGCATCAGCCGCACTGCAGGCACAACTTTAGAGCCGCACTTGGCGATTCCAAAATCGGAGCAGGGAATAAAGAATGAAAAACATTATAAAAACTTTTTTTGGGGAAAAAAAAAACGCGCTGAAGCGGTGAATTCTCTGCTTGTTTACAGGCCGGGAGCCTCTCCTGTCTGTGACACGATCGCAGGCAGACATCGTGGACCCGGTGGCTGTGGAAATTCTGGGGGAGTGCGGAGGACCCACACGCAGACTGAGCCACCAACCGGGTCAACCAATAGTGCTCCCAGTGAGGCATTGCTCACCTGGAGGTTAGACAGACGGACAGACTGACAGACTGCTGTCTGCAGCAGTTGGAGAGGGCTGCCAGCATTGGGTCAAATCCTTACTTTTACAAAGAAATTACTCAGTCACTCAATTACTTATTTATCCAGTACTCACTGATGAAAGGCCGTGGGTAAGGAGAGAATACTTACTGACGAAAGGCCGTGGGTAAAGGGAGAATACTTACTGACGAAAGGCCGTGGGTAAGGAGAGAATACTTACTGACGAAAGGCCGTGGGTAAGGAGAGAATACTTACTGATGAAAGGCCGTGGGTAAAGGGCGAATACTTACTGACTGAAGGCCGTGGGTAAAGGGCGAATACTTACTGACTAAAGTCCGTGGGTAAGGAGAGAATACTTACTGATGAAAGGCCGTGGGTAAAGGGCGAATACTTACTGACTGAAGGCCGTGGGTAAAGGAAGAATACTTACTGACGAAAGGCCGTGGGTAAGGAGAGAATACTTACTGACGAAAGGCCGTGGGTAAGGAGAGAATACTTACTGACGAAAGGCCGTGGGTAAGGAGAGAATACTTACTGACGAAAGGCCGTGGGTAAAGGGCGAATACTTACTGATGAAAGGCCGTGGGTAAAGGGCGAATACTTACTGACTAAAGGCCGTGGGTAAGGAGAGAATACTTACTGACGAAAGGCCGTGGGTAAGGAGAGAATACTTACTGACTAAAGGCCGTGGGTAAGGAGAGAATACTTACTGATGAAAGGCCGTGGGTAAAGGGCGAATACTTACTGACTGAAGGCCGTGGGTAAAGGGAGAATACTTACTGACTAAAGGCCGTGGGTAAGGAGAGAATACTTACTGACTAAAGGCCGTGGGTAAGGAGAGAATACTTACTGATGAAAGGCCGTGGGTAAGGAGAGAATACTTACTGACGAAAGGCCGTGGGTAAGGAGAGAATACTTACTGATGAAAGGCCGTGGGTAAAGGGCGAATACTTACTGACTGAAGGCCGTGGGTAAAGGGCGAATACTTACTGACTGAAGGCCGTGGGTAAGGAGAGAATACTTACTGACTAAAGGCCGTGGGTAAGGAGAGAATACTTACTGACGAAAGGCCGTGGGTAAGGAGAGAATACTTACTGACTAAAGGCCGTGGGTAAGGAGAGAATACTTACTGATGAAAGGCCGTGGGTAAGGAGAGAATACTTACTGATGAAAGGCCGTGGGTAAAGGGCGAATACTTACTGACTGAAGGCCGTGGGTAAAGGGAGAATACTTACTGACTAAAGGCCGTGGGTAAAGGGCGAATACTTACTGACTGAAGGCCGTGGGTAAAGGGAGAATACTTACTGACTAAAGGCCGTGGGTAAGGAGAGAATACTTACTGACGAAAGGCCGTGGGTAAGGAGAGAATACTTACTGACTAAAGGCCGTGGGTAAGGAGAGAATACTTACTGATGAAAGGCCGTGGGTAAAGGGCGAATACTTACTGACTGAAGGCCGTGGGTAAAGGGAGAATACTTACTGACTAAAGGCCGTGGGTAAGGAGAGAATACTTACTGACTAAAGGCCGTGGGTAAGGAGAGAATACTTACTGACGAAAGGCCGTGGGTAAGGAGAGAATACTTACTGATGAAAGGCCGTGGGTAAGGAGAGAATACTTACTGATGAAAGGCCGTGGGTAAGGAGAGAATACTTACTGACTAAAGGCCGTGGGTAAGGGGAGAATACTTACTGACTAAAGGCCGTGGGTAAGGAGAGAATACTTACTGATGAAAGGCCGTGGGTAAAGGGCGAATACTTACTGACTGAAGGCCGTGGGTAAAGGGAGAATACTTACTGACTAAAGGCCGTGGGTAAGGAGAGAATACTTACTGACTAAAGGCCGTGGGTAAGGAGAGAATACTTACTGACGAAAGGCCGTGGGTAAGGAGAGAATACTTACTGATGAAAGGCCGTGGGTAAAGGGCGAATACTTACTGACTGAAGGCCGTGGGTAAAGGGCGAATACTTACTGACTGAAGGCCGTGGGTAAGGAGAGAATACTTACTGACTAAAGGCCGTGGGTAAGGAGAGAATACTTACTGACTAAAGGCCGTGGGTAAGGAGAGAATACTTACTGATGAAAGGCCGTGGGTAAAGGGAGAATACTTACTGACTAAAGGCCGTGGGTAAGGAGAGAATACTTACTGACTAAAGGCCGTGGGTAAGGAGAGAATACTTACTGACGAAAGGCCGTGGGTAAGGAGAGAATACTTACTGATGAAAGGCCGTGGGTAAAGGGCGAATACTTACTGACTGAAGGCCGTGGGTAAAGGGCGAATACTTACTGACTGAAGGCCGTGGGTAAAGGGAGAATACTTACTGACTAAAGGCCGTGGGTAAGGAGAGAATACTTACTGACTAAAGGCCGTGGGTAAGGAGAGAATACTTACTGACGAAAGGCCGTGGGTAAGGAGAGAATACTTACTGATGAAAGGCCGTGGGTAAATGGCGAATACTTACTGACTGAAGGCCGTGGGTAAAGGGCGAATACTTACTGACTGAAGGCCGTGGGTAAAGGGAGAATACTTACTGACTAAAGGCCGTGGGTAAGGAGAGAATACTTACTGACTAAAGGCCGTGGGTAAGGAGAGAATACTTACTGACGAAAGGCCGTGGGTAAGGAGAGAATACTTACTGACTAAAGGCCGTGGGTAAGGAGAGAATACTTACTGATGAAAGGCCGTGGGTAAAGGGCGAATACTTACTGACTGAAGGCCGTGGGTAAAGGGAGAATACTTACTGACTAAAGGCCGTGGGTAAGGAGAGAATACTTACTGACTAAAGGCCGTGGGTAAGGAGAGAATACTTACTGACGAAAGGCCGTGGGTAAGGAGAGAATACTTACTGATGAAAGGCCGTGGGTAAGGGGCGAATACTTACTGACTGAAGGCCGTGGGTCAAGGGAGAATACTTACTGACTAAAGGCCGTGGGTAAGGAGAGAATACTTACTGACTAAAGGCCGTGGGTAAGGAGAGAATACTTACTGACTAAAGGCCGTGGGTAAGGAGAGAATACTTACTGATGAAAGGCCGTGGGTAAGGAGAGAATACTTACTGATGAAAGGCCGTGGGTAAGGAGAGAATACTTACTGACTAAAGGCCGTGGGTAAGGAGAGAATACTTACTGACTAAAGGCCGTGGGTAAGGAGAGAATACTTACTGATGAAAGGCCGTGGGTAAGGAGAGAATACTTACTGACGAAAGGCCGTGGGTAAGGGGAGAATACTTACTGATGAAAGGCCGTGGGTAAGGAGAGAATACTTACTGACTAAAGGCCGTGGGTAAGGAGAGAATACTTACTGACGAAAGGCCGTGGGTAAGGAGAGAATACTTACTGACGAAAGGCCGTGGGTAAGGAGAGAATACTTACTGACGAAAGGCCGTGGGTAAAGGGCGAATACTTACTGACTAAAGGCCGTGGGTAAGGAGAGAATACTTACTGATGAAAGGCCGTGGGTAAGGAGAGAATACTTACTGACGAAAGGCCGTGGGTAAGGAGAGAATACTTACTGACGAAAGGCTGTGGGTAAGGAGAGAATACTTACTGACTAAAGGCCGTGGGTAAGGGGAGAATACTTACTGACTAAAGGCCGTGGGTAAGGGGAGAATACTTACTGATGAAAGGCCGTGGGTAAGGAGAGAATACTTACTGACTAAAGGCCGTGGGTAAGGGGAGAATACTTACTGACTAAAGGCCGTGGGTAAGGAGAGAATACTTACTGATGAAAGGCCGTGGGTAAGGAGAGAATACTTACTGACTAAAGGCCGTGGGTAAGGGGAGAATACTTACTGACTAAAGACCGTGGGTAAGGAGAGAATACTTACTGACTAAAGGCCGTGGGTAAGGAGAGAATACTTACTGATGAAAGGCCGTGGGTAAGGAGAGAATACTTACTGACTAAAGGCCGTGGGTAAGGGGAGAATACTTACTGACTAAAGGCCGTGGGTAAGGAGAGAATACTTACTGATGAAAGGCCGTGGGTAAGGAGAGAATACTTACTGATGAAAGGCCGTGGGTAAGGAGAGAATACTTACTGACTAAAGGCCGTGGGTAAGGAGAGAATACTTACTGACTAAAGGCCGTGGGTAAGGAGAGAATACTTACTGACGAAAGGCCGTGGGTAAGGAGAGAATACTTACTGATGAAAGGCCGTGGGTAAGGAGAGAATACTTACTGATGAAAGGCCGTGGGTAAGGAGAGAATACTTACTGACTAAAGGCCGTGGGTAAGGGGAGAATACTTACTGACTAAAGGCCGTGGGTAAGGAGAGAATACTTACTGACGAAAGGCCGTGGGTAAGGAGAGAATACTTACTGATGAAAGGCCGTGGGTAAGGAGAGAATACTTACTGATGAAAGGCCGTGGGTAAGGAGAGAATACTTACTGATGAAAGGCCGTGGGTAAGGAGAGAATACTTACTGACTAAAGGCCGTGGGTAAGGAGAGAATACTTACTGATGAAAGGCCGTGGGTAAGGAGAGAATACTTACTGATGAAAGGCCGTGGGTAAGGAGAGAATACTTACTGACTAAAGGCCGTGGGTAAGGAGAGAATACTTACTGACGAAAGGCCGTGGGTAAGGAGAGAATACTTACTGATGAAAGGCCGTGGGTAAGGAGAGAATACTTACTGATGAAAGACCGTGGGTAAGGAGAGAATACTTACTGACTAAAGGCCGTGGGTAAGGGGAGAATACTTACTGACTAAAGACCGTGGGTAAGGAGAGAATACTTACTGACTAAAGGCCGTGGGTAAGGAGAGAATACTTACTGATGAAAGGCCGTGGGTAAGGAGAGAATACTTACTGATGAAAGGCCGTGGGTAAGGAGAGAATACTTACTGACTAAAGGCCGTGGGTAAGGAGAGAATACTTACTGACGAAAGGCCGTGGGTAAGGAGAGAATACTTACTGACGAAAGGCCGTGGGTAAGGAGAGAATACTTACTGATGAAAGACCGTGGGTAAGGAGAGAATACTTACTGACTAAAGGCCGTGGGTAAGGAGAGAATACTTACTGACTAAAGGCCGTGGGTAAGGAGAGAATACTTACTGACTAAAGGCCGTGGGTAAGGAGAGAATACTTACTGATGAAAGGCCGTGGGTAAGGAGAGAATACTTACTGACTAAAGGCCGTGGGTAAGGAGAGAATACTTACTGACTAAAGGCCGTGGGTAAGGAGAGAATACTTACTGATGAAAGGCCGTGGGTAAGGAGAGAATACTTACTGATGAAAGGCCGTGGGTAAGGAGAGAATACTTACTGACTAAAGGCCGTGGGTAAGGGGAGAATACTTACTGACTAAAGGCCGTGGGTAAGGAGAGAATACTTACTGACGAAAGGCCGTGGGTAAGGAGAGAATACTTACTGATGAAAGGCCGTGGGTAAGGAGAGAATACTTACTGATGAAAGGCCGTGGGTAAGGAGAGAATACTTACTGACTAAAGGCCGTGGGTAAGGAGAGAATACTTACTGACTAAAGGCCGTGGGTAAGGAGAGAATACTTACTGACGAAAGGCCGTGGGTAAGGAGAGAATACTTACTGATGAAAGGCCGTGGGTAAGGAGAGAATACTTACTGACTAAAGGCCGTGGGTAAGGAGAGAATACTTACTGATGAAAGGCCGTGGGTAAGGAGAGAATACTTACTGATGAAAGGCCGTGGGTAAGGAGAGAATACTTACTGACTAAAGGCCGTGGGTAAGGAGAGAATACTTACTGACTAAAGGCCGTGGGTAAGGAGAGAATACTTACTGATGAAAGGCCGTGGGTAAGGAGAGAATACTTACTGACTAAAGGCCGTGGGTAAGGAGAGAATACTTACTGACGAAAGGCCGTGGGTAAGGAGAGAATACTTACTGATGAAAGGCCGTGGGTAAGGAGAGAATACTTACTGATGAAAGGCCGTGGGTAAGGAGAGAATACTTACTGACTAAAGGCCGTGGGTAAGGAGAGAATACTTACTGACTAAAGGCCGTGGGTAAGGAGAGAATACTTACTGATGAAAGGCCGTGGGTAAGGAGAGAATACTTACTGATGAAAGGCCGTGGGTAAGGAGAGAATACTTACTGACTAAAGGCCGTGGGTAAGGAGAGAATACTTACTGATGAAAGGCCGTGGGTAAGGAGAGAATACTTACTGACTAAAGGCCGTGGGTAAGGAGAGAATACTTACTGACTAAAGGCCGTGGGTAAGGAGAGAATACTTACTGACTAAAGGCCGTGGGTAAGGAGAGAATACTTACTGACTAAAGGCCGTGGGTAAGGAGAGAATACTTACTGATGAAAGGCCGTGGGTAAGGAGAGAATACTTACTGACTAAAGGCCGTGGGTAAGGAGAGAATACTTACTGACTAAAGGCCGTGGGTAAGGAGAGAATACTTACTGATGAAAGGCCGTGGGTAAGGAGAGAATACTTACTGACTAAAGGCCGTGGGTAAGGAGAGAATACTTACTGACTAAAGGCCGTGGGTAAGGAGAGAATACTTACTGACTAAAGGCCGTGGGTAAGGAGAATACTTACTGACTAAAGGCCGTGGGTAAGGAGAGAATACTTACTGACGAAAGGCCGTGGGTAAGGAGAGAATACTTACTGATGAAAGGCCGTGGGTAAGGAGAGAATACTTACTGATGAAAGGCCGTGGGTAAGGAGAGAATACTTACTGATGAAAGGCCGTGGGTAAGGAGAGAATACTTACTGACTAAAGGCCGTGGGTAAGGAGAGAATACTTACTGATGAAAGGCCGTGGGTAAGGAGAGAATACTTACTGATGAAAGGCCGTGGGTAAGGAGAGAATACTTACTGACTAAAGGCCGTGGGTAAGGAGAGAATACTTACTGATGAAAGGCCGTGGGTAAGGAGAGAATACTTACTGACGAAAGGCCGTGGGTAAGGAGAGAATACTTACTGATGAAAGGCCGTGGGTAAGGAGAGAATACTTACTGACTAAAGGCCGTGGGTAAGGAGAGAATACTTACTGACTAAAGGCCGTGGGTAAGGAGAGAATACTTACTGATGAAAGGCCGTGGGTAAGGAGAGAATACTTACTGACTAAAGGCCGTGGGTAAGGAGAGAATACTTACTGATGAAAGGCCGTGGGTAAGGAGAGAATACTTACTGACTAAAGGCCGTGGGTAAGGAGAGAATACTTACTGACTAAAGGCCGTGGGTAAGGAGAGAATACTTACTGACTAAAGGCCGTGGGTAAGGAGAGAATACTTACTGATGAAAGGCCGTGGGTAAGGAGAGAATACTTACTGATGAAAGGCCGTGGGTAAGGAGAGAATACTTACTGATGAAAGGCCGTGGGTAAGGAGAGAATACTTACTGACTAAAGGCCGTGGGTAAGGAGAGAATACTTACTGATGAAAGGCCGTGGGTAAGGAGAGAATACTTACTGACGAAAGGCCCTGGGTATGGGGAGAATACTTACTGACTAAAGGCCGTGGGTAAGGAGAGAATACTTACTGATGAAAGGCCGTGGGTAAGGAGAGAATACTTACTGACGAAAGGCCATGGGTAAGGAGAGGATACTTACTGACTAAAGGCCGTGGGTAAGGAGAGAATACTTACTGATGAAAGGCCGTGGGTAAGGAGAGAATACTTACTGACTAAAGGCTGTGGGTAAGGAGAGATGTCAGAGAATATTCCCTCTCTGTGTGTGAGCTGGGAAATACTGCTTCATATTTCTGTCCTTACCCTCCCCCCTCCCCAAAAAAACACTCTCCTATCCAATCAAATGTCCAATCAAAGTGAGCTTCCCCCTCAACCTCCTTGTATTACAGATGAGGGCAGGGAGTATCTTGTGAATAGGAAGAACAGTTCCAACATTATCTAAATTGAACAATTAGCTTGAACATTAAGCATTATGCTACAATTACATGGTGGATTTGCCATCTTTTTTTGGTTGCTGTGTGATTTGGGCTAAAGCTGCGCTTAATTCCAACATATAGTCTCCCCCTCCTCCCACTTACTGCCAGTACCACTTAAGCCTGAGCTGAAGTTGAACAAAATGACTGACTTATTCCATGTTCCCAGGGACAGCCTACATATCAACACGGTCTTGGCAAGCTTTCCCATAAGAGGTGTTGGTCCATTCAGAAACTGTATTGAAGTGAAATCAAAGGACAGGGTGGAGAAGCACAAACAAAACCCTGGACTTGTTTAGAAATGGCACAGGGCTTTTTTATTGTTTGATTGGAGTTCATTGGAGAGAAAAAAAATAGTGTATTGGTTGGTTGAACACTGAGTATAAGGGCCAATCTGTTAACATGGAAGTGCTCCAGCTCTGCCAGAACTGCACGACCTATGAGTGATTTCAGCAGTGAAGTCATACAGCGCGTTACCCCCGTGTAGAAGGTCAAATGAAAGTGTGTCGGCTGGTGTCGCAAGTTAACGCAAGTCAGAAGTTTCTGTAGTTGAGTGCTCTCAAATGTTTTGATGGATGGTGTGCGCGTGCTGCCCAAACACCACTTTGGGGGGAAAAAACATCACAATTCCACTTGTGAAATGTTATCGTGCTCGGCCGCACATGACCGATGACAACACACTGAACATGGTCCGTTCTGCCGGTCGAGGCCCATCATTCATCTACAGATGAGAATATCCAGCGCTGTGCCGGGCGTGGCCTTAAGCACCTCCAGTGGTATCTGTCTCTACTGCATGACCCGGGAAGCTGTTTGGCGCACTGGCGACCCTGCATAATTAAAATACGCCCTGATATCGGTGTGGAATTTGCCTTTTACTGATTTAGGGCCACGCCCCTTTTATTCTACTGCAGAAGAGCTCAAGAAACGTCTGTAGTTTTCCACCCGGCGATTCCATCGCTTTTATTTGCTGCCAGATTACGCGACATTTCATTGACTTTCTTTCATGTGTTTTTGAAGCACCGCAAGATACGTTTGATTTAAATAATAAAGCAAATTCGTGGGAATTAAAAAATTGGAGCAAAACAAACATTTGCTTTGTCCAAAGGTTGTTGGTACAGTCTATACATAAAGGGCTCTGAGACATTCTGTTCTAACCCAGCTACCAAACTGGGTGAGTTTCGTGAAAACAGCAGAATGTATTATAATGGAAAAGTGTCTGGGAGTCATAACAGCCGGTGACAGTATTGTTTTTTCGATCGCTGGGGAAGGAGTGATTGTCATGTGCTTACCCAGCATGCCCTAGGCACTACACGAAGGACATGCTCTGGACTTTTTGAATACACAGATGAACAGTTCTCAGGAACTGTCAGGTTCAACGGAGAGAGGAGCCGCTGTAGTTAAATTTGTACAAATGTCACTGTTAAACTTTTTTTTTTTGTTAACCCGCTCCACATGACCTTTATAAAATCAAGGTGCTTATCTTTCGCAGATTATGCAAATGTCTGCTGCTGGGTCCGTTTGCAGGAAGTAAGGCAGAACTGCAGTTTTCAGTAATTACAGGGAGGGCAGACACTGAGGTAATTACAGAACTGAGCACTCACAGCTGAGAGAAGTAGCGGGTTGACATGGCAACCGTGGGGGCGCTAATTACTTTGCCTGTTCCTGAGAAGGAATTCCGTCTTCAAAAAGCAGAGCACCTGGAAAGACCCCCTGTGTGTCATTCTTTCTGTGTGTGTGTGTCTCTCTTTCTGTCTGTCTCTCTCTCGCTCTGTCTCTGTCTCCCTCTCTTTCTATCTCTCACTCACCCTGTCTCTGTCCCTGTCTCTGTCTCCCTCTCTCTCTCACTCTCTCTCTCTCTCACCCTGTCTCTGTCTCTGTCTCCCTCTCTCTCTCTCTCTCTCTCACCCTGTCTCTGTCTCTCCCTCTCTCTCTCTCTCTCTCTCTCTCTCTCTCACCCTGTCTCTGTCTCTCCCTCTCTCTCTCTCTCTCTCACCCTGTCTCTGTCTCTCCCCCACTATTCTCCCGCTCTCTCTTCTCCATCTCTTCTTTCTCGGAAATGTGTCTTCTCATTATTCCGCTGTTTGTATATGAGGGAACCAGACTGTTCAGAGAGTTTGTTGGATCAAGGGAACGCTTAATAGACAAAAATGTTGTTTTTTGTTTCTTTGTAGTGCTGCTGGCTCTTGAAATCTTGAGCTAGAAAGGGGTTCAGTGTGTTTGAAAGAAAATTAAATAAGCATTTTAGTCATAATTCATTTGGGCTTTTACAAACACTTACAAAATGCTTAAATTATGTCAGAATTATACGTTGATTTGCTCAAAGCAATAGTACACTCAAACATAAACATATCGCCATGCAAACACACAGACACACACACATGCATGGTCATGCACACATACGCACTCGCACACATGCACGGACACACACACAGACACACACACACACCAGCCGGTGCTGTTTTATGAGGTTGGTCTTAGTCACTAGGAATTCTGCTATCATGAGAAGTGGGCCTTCATAAAATGGGCAAAGCCTGGCCAATGGTGAGTCTTCTTTCATGGCACAGACAGACCTGGCCAATGGGTAGTCTGCTTTTATGGCGCAGACAGACCTGGCCAATGGTGAGTCTGCTTTCATGGCACATAAAAACCCTGGCCAATGGTGAGTCTGCTTTCATGGCACAGACAAACCTGGCCAATGGGGCGACTATGACCGCAATAGGGTTTTTGTGAAAAAGACATCTACATTTGTGAGCCATGCTCAGTTTGGCCTAATTGAGAATATGCATATAGGTCACTTGAGCCCTAAACAATTGGACATTTACACCATGTAACACAATCAGAGCCAATGAGGAGTCATTATCCATAAAATGGACAGATAAGAAAGAGTCAGCATTCATAACCAGCCCCTGGCTAATAGGAATATTTTAATCATAATGGAATCAGGATCTAGCTGGTGGTAGAGTTATATGATGGTGAATATGCAATCATCAGGCAATAGTATAGTAATTAGAAAATGCAGATGTACCCCATAGGTTGTATATATTCCTCTGCTGTGAATGGAAACTAACACAAAATGGTGGAGATGATATTTCAACTAATTACATAAGCCTTGTTCTGCACTGGCTTTCATGTTTTTTTTCTGTCTTGTTGGAACATCGAGGAACGTATGACTGACTGGCCCAAGGTCGCATAAAAGCAGCTAAAACCGTTTGAGGTAAAACAAAACAAAAAGAAGGGGGGGTGCAGGTCCCCCCACCCTTCTGATTTCTAAACTGCGATTGGCCGGTCAGCTGCGTCTTATTGGCCGGCGCTCTCGGTTCTGGCCCCTCCCACCGGGAGACCTGTGTCCCGGTGGGAGGTCCCTGTTTCCACCGGCCCCCTCGGTCGCGGCACATGCACCGACGGGCTACGATAACAACTATCACAACTTTCCGCCAGCACCATCACCTTGACATTCAGCACGCTGTTTATCAGTCCTCTCTCAGTTTGCTTATACTTTCCATCTGCTGCAACCAAGACTTTAGTGTTGAATTTTCCACACCGTGGTACACTGTATGTGTGACTTTTTTTTAATTTTTGTTTGCACTAATGCATCTAAATACTCTCACTGCTACTCCAACTAATAATAATGTAAGGTAATGATTTACATTAACTAAAAAAAAAACCTCAATTCATTCATTACGCATTCATGAGCATTACAAAAGCATTACATGAGAATTACATAGAGCGTTATGAATGCTTTATAATGTTTTACTTATCATCTCATAAAATAGATCTGACCTGAGGTTCACAGATCTAGGAATACTGCACACATAAAGCATTCATAACGCTCTATGTCATTGTAATGTAATGCTTTTGCAATGCTTATGAATGCATAATGAATACTTTATGAAGATGCAGTTAATGTAAATTGTTACCTGTAGTAATATAAACATTAATGACATTATTGCGGATATTATTGCGTTATGTGACACTTTTTTTTCCACTGGTTGTACTTTGCTTCTTTGAATGGTTGTACAATGACGCACGCACCCTTTATTGTTAATAACATTGACGACCGTGTTAACTTTTATCCGAAGGTTGGATCTCTGCATTGGTTGGCTGTGCTTTAATGACTGCACGTGACCGTATTCCTTGTGTGACAACCCAGCTGTGTTTACTGTGGAATAAGCATGACAAGGTTGGGCTGGTGAGCCTGTCGTGACCTTTAGCTTTGCACATTCTCTTCTTGAGGCTCTCCAGAACCTCCTCGAGGCTCTGATGCTATGTTTGGCTTTGGAGACTGCTGTACTTTTCCTTTCACCTTGACACTGTGTGGCAGAGGCGAGCACACCTGTACACCTGTCAGGTGTGTTCGGGTGGGCGGGCGCTGTGTCGTAGCCCGGTACAAGCGCAACAAGCCCGGCAAATCCTGCGCGGTGTCGGCGTTTAATCACTGCACACGTCCCTTAAATGATTCACACGCTGCATTGGTTACGCTGTGCGGTTTCTATTGTGTTGCGAAATGTAAACAAACATCAAATACGGAGGAGATTTTGTGTGTGTGTGCGTGCGTGTATGTGTGTGTGTGTGCGTGTGCGTGGTCTGTTCCTGCTTGTCTTTCATGATCAAAGCAGCCATGCCTGCTCGTTTGATCTGGTGCTGCATCACACACTGGTGGGGAGTTTGATGTGAGTCCCCTCTCTACAGCTATAGGAGCAGAGCGGATCAGAAGGAGCCAGATGAAGGGGGGGGGGGGGGGGGGGGGGTAACCTGTAGAAATAGGGTAATTTTGAAGGCTGTCTTAAAGGCTTTACCAAGGTGTTGGCCTTTAAAGTTGGAGGGTCAAGTTACGGGTGCGGACTAACTGGTCAAAAACCTCATGTGCAGAACCCAGTGAGAATCCGCCTGCATTATGAGATCTGCGTAAAACACAGCAGAGCTGTGCACGGGGTGACTGTGTTAGTGCGCTGTGCTGTGGGTTTGGACTGCGCTGGCACAGCACGCTGCCCCCTGTGTAAGGCGGCCCAGGCCCTGTGTGGCAGAGAGAGAGAGTGTGTGCTTGTGTGTGTGTGTGTGTGTGTGTGTGTGTGCGTGTGTGTGTGTGTGTGTAAGGCGGGTCAGGCTGTGTGTTTCTGCTCAGGTTTTTTGTGTTTGCGGTATAGTGAGATTAAACGTGACGCTTCGGTGATCTGACAGTGATCCTAAACACCTGTTACATTCCGCATGCCGGGCTATATACGCACGCGCTTGTGAGCTTGACGTAGCTTGATCTTCAACATAGCAGATTTTCCAAACATTACAATCCTGAAGGCGCAAAGGAAATGGAATGGAGTCCTGCTGGTAAACTGGTGTTTTTGTTCCATATGCATCAAAGTTAGGTTCATGCATAATTCACACTTGCAGCACATTTAATGAGAATGGGCGCACTTTATTGTGGATGTTCTGAAAGCAGGGAAAGGGATTTTATGATGCTGTTTGTGTTTAATGACATTCTTTTTTTTTTGCCTGTGATTGGCCTTTGATCTTGTTACTGTTTTAATGTCAATTCTGCAAACCTCCAGGTTCTTTATGGGGAGAAAAAAGGGAAGTTAAAATGGACAGAAGTCGAAGGTGTGCACATAAATCTGAACTTGTACACAGTTGATACACCAGCACAGACTTGCAGATGAAGATCGCGGCGTTCATGTTAAGCGATGGCATTTACGGCATCTTAAAACGCAGACACACACAAAACTAAACTATAAATCAATGAGTTTGCCTATGAGGAGGCTACCCACAGATGTGTTCGACGGATGATAAAAGCAGGTTTTTACACGCCCAGTGTAAAAATGCTAAACGATCCATTGTTCAATATAAAAATAAAAGAGGTGATAAGCATTTAACACAGCCAACACCTCGTCTTGCTTCCTCCTCTCCGTGATTGGCCACTCATCACAGTGCGTCAACAGCAGAGGAGGGTGATTGGCAGGTGGTTAAACGGGGAGGTGAGTGTCAGAAGTGTGTTAGACGTCAGCAGAGCAAACAGGAACACAAAGAGCCGTAGGAGTGGGGAGGCATTGGCGTAAGGAGGGTTCCGAATCCCGTACGATATCTCTGCCTCGGCTCCGCCGTACGCAAACATGCTCCTCGGCACAGAAACACACATCTTCCAAATGGACACCCCAGCGTCACCACTCTGAGAGGGCCAGGGCTGTGTTTGGTTGGATGTACTCAAGCATTTATAAATCTTCCTCCTTTCGGGGTGAGGGGGTTGCGCTGCCTGGTTGGGGTGTCCAACTAAGCACTTTTCCTGACTGTTCATTTCAAATATGATCGTGTTCCAGTATTCGTGGGCTCGGCCCTGCTTCCGAACGGGAGGCGGGTGCACAGGTTCTGTGGTTTTACGTCGAGCCGGGCCAGGACTAACAGGCACCGTCCACATTGCAGGGTACGCTCACTGTGCAGCAGTAGGCATCGGTAGGTACATATGACGTTCCGGCCCGAGGGAGCTGTCAGTCATTTGGCGTGACAAGAGACACGTCCGCACGGCTCGCATTCCTTAATATCCGGTGACTTTCCCAGGGCGTGTTTCTCTGCCTTCTGCCTCAGGACAGACCAATGTGTCCTCTCTGATTCAACGCAGAGTTCACCAGTAACTCACTGCCGACAGCTGCCAGGTTTTTGGTGTGTTTTTAAATGGGTTTTAAATGATTTATTACCAAAAACAAAGGCAGATTCAGCAAGTCATAATTTCCCAATTGGTTTTGTTTTTTTTACGAGTACGAGTGATCAGAAAAGATGAGGCCCCGGGCGGCCCATGCCCCGACGCGCTGACGTGTCTGTACGGGCGATTGTTCATTGGAATCGCAGGTATTTTCACATTTTGCAATCTTGACAGCCGAGGAGAACAACAATCATATTTAAAGCTTCTCCCTACTAAATAAAACTCTGGTAAGCCCTCGTCTGCAGTGATGGGTGCCACTTTGTTGGGCCTTAAATGAGGCTTTGAAGCTTTGAACCGAATGGAGATGCAGTGTGCGTAGCCCAGTTTTTTTTTTTTGATCTCTCTATCTCTCTCTCTCTTCTCTTCAAAGGGAGAAACAGTGCACGAGCGAGTGAATGGCGCATGGTTGCAGTTTTTGAGGCCCGCTACGTTGGCGGTTTATTTATCCGCCGTCCGCTCGGATAAGGCGCAGCGAAGAGCTGAATTAATTCTGCTACTCTGCGTGACCCATATGTAGCTCTGGCTTTGCTCAGCTCAGGTAAATCTCCACTGATATTATTAACCCCGTGCTGAACCCCCCCCCCGCCCCCCTTCAGGTCAGTTGCAGTTAAGTCGGCCATGCGCTGATTAGATCCCCGGGACGGACCACGATGTCGCTGCCATCCTGAAGAAACATCAGTTTAAATGCGCACGCTTTGACTCCAATCTCCGTCATCGCCGATCTTAACCCTGACAAATTGGTCACGAGGGTTTGTACCCGCGTGCTGCCGGAGGTCAGATCGTATAAGTGGAAACTTTACATGGACGTTGTGTATGGACTTAAATGAGTATTGCATTTTTAAGAAGCCAGGCTTTCGGTCAAATAAAAAAAGAGAAAGGATAGAAAAAGCACAGGTAAGAAGGTCAGGGAAGTAATTCACTCATTTATTCTCTAAATGGAACGTATCTCCGTACTTACCCCACATCATTATTTCCTATTGACTGAGCATGGCAGAAGCCCTTATCCTCAATTACTTACTTTCATATGTATTTATTATTTTTAAGTTCTGCTAGTTACATACGGATTGATATTTATTGAGGCAATTCGCATTGGGTAGTGTGCTCAGCCTTACAAGGGTACAAACGGAGTATCCGATCAGGGATTTTTTAGATTGCGTCCTTCTGCTTTTCAGAACCCGAATGGCACAGGAGCAGGTGATATGTTTTTACCCGCATTGGGGTCGAGGCGAGGTATTTACGCTTCTCTCTGTCTCTGTGGTCATGCTCTTTTCGTTCCGTGCTCCAGTATTTCTGCCCTCCACGTCCTACGTTACGGTTCACAGTTTGATATTTACACACGTGGCAAGTAGCGTTTCGACTCCCGTGGCCAAGAAAAGCACGATAGCAGCCTGGACGCATCTGATGCATGTGATAGAGGGCTGAACAGACACAAGTGAAAGTGTGTGCAAGTGTTTATGTCTGTGTGTATGCATGTGTGTGTGTGTGTGTGTGTGTGTGTTGGGAGGGAGGGAGCGTGTATATGTGTGTGTGTGTGTGGGTTGGCTTCTCGGAACCAGATCTATGCTGGTGCTTGCTTGGTTAGCTTGAGTGACGGCTAGTCCTTCTTGACCTGGGGAAACCTTTCAACATATTCTTCAACCAGAGTAGCGGCACATTAATTCAGGGAGAGCCACACAGAAGTCTAAATGTATCAGTGTCGTAGCCCACATTTAAAAAAAGCTCTGCAATTTAATCAGGCTGTGAATCGGTTCGTGGCGTTTGAGCAGAAACATCACGGCAACATTTCCAGAACGTTAACGTTCCACCTCTCTGTGGCTCTCCTCGCTCCATTTTCCGCATGTGAATAGCAGTGTGGAGGCGCGGCTCTGAGATAAGCGCTCGGGGAAGATTGCGTCGCCGTGGCAGCGCGTACTCGCGGGCCTTTGAATGGGGCCGCTGCATGCGCCGCGTGCTTCAGTGCCCTGGTGAGAGCTATTTCGGGAAAGCCTTTATACGCGACTCCTCTTTGAAAACACGAGACTGCAGGGGGAAAACGTGGCTAAATATAAAGATTATTTATAAATGGCAGCGAGAGAGAGAGAGAGAGAGCGGCCTTCACCACGGCTCTGTCCGCCCCCACGCCTGCCGCCCCACTGAGACTCTGATTACTGTCTCTCTCACAGCACTGTGCGCTCTCACATGGACTTTAAAGAGAGGAGTGCGTGTGTGTGTGTGTGTGTGTGTGTGGCAGGGAAGGAGAGTGTGTGTGTGTCTGGCAGGGAGGGAGAGTGTATGCTTGTGTGTGTGCGTGGCAGGGTGGGAGTGTGTATGTGTGTGGCAGGGAGAGTGTGTGTGTGTGGTAGGGAGGGTGTGTGTGTGTGTTTGACAGTAAGCTTGTAACCATAAGTTTGTGTGTGAGTCTGTGTTTGTGTGTGAGTGAGTGTGAGAATGTGCGTGTTTGTGTGTGAGTGCGTGCGAGAATGTGCGTGTTTGTGTGTGAGTGCGTGTGAGAATGTGCGTGTTTGTGTGTGAGTGCGTGTGAGAATGTGCGTGTTTGTGTGTGAGTGAGTGTGAGAATGTGCGTGTATGTGTGTGTGTGTGTGTTTATGTGTACTGTGCGTTTATGTGGTTTCACTGCTGGCTCCACTGTGTCTTCTCCAGGTGGGGGAAACAGAGTAAGAATGAAAGGATGACCTCCATCCCTCACTACCACTCCTTCGCAGACCTGCTCTCTGGCGCCTCAAGTGGAACAACACTGTTAATGCAGAAACCTGACAGTCAGTCTGGCCGTCCGTCCATCCGTCCTCTGGTGAGGGGCAGGTCCATGTCTACGGCTGCTGCTTCCTCTGGCCACAGCCAAAAAGTGAGAGATTAAGGAAGACTTCAGCCTCTAATCTGAGGTATCATTAAGGCTCCTCCTGCTCTGACTTAAGCTCCGATTAGAGTTTGTGATTGGTAATCCTCTCTCTGCTGACACCGCCGTGTGTGTATTTATGTGGGAGTGGGGGAGGGGGAGGGGCCAGTTTGCAGTTGCCCTTGGTGATGACCTTGAGCAGCTGCAGGTCAGTGGTTCATCGGCAGGTCACTCCCACCTCTCTCTCTCTCTCTCTCTCTCTCTCTCTCTTTCTCTCTCTGGCGGTGATGGGCCATGGCGGGGGGGGGGGTTCGACAGATCGGCTCCAGACGCTCGCTTAGTAAAGGTAAAAGTGTAAACAGTTGCACGTATGACTGAGGGATGGTATTAACGTCTAATGTACATAATCCCCTCACGCTGCCTTTCGGAGAAAAAGCCGAAGCTTTCTTTTGCCACTGGAAGGACCAAAACCTGAAAATTTTGCATGTGACATGTGCGAGACCAGCTCAAGAATGCACCCCCACATTACTGTGCAACCCCAGCTGAAGAGATCCCCCCCCCCCCATGCGCACGCAAGGCCAAGCACAGAGCCTCAGAGGGTAGAGAAGGCCAAGCACAGAGCCCCAGAGGGTAGAGGAGGCCAAGCACAGAGCCTCAGAGGGTAGAGAAGGCCAAGCACAGAGCCCCAGAGGGTAGAGAAGGCCAAGCACAGAGCCCCAGAGGGTAGAGAAGGCCAAGCACAGAGCCCCAGAGGGTAGAAAAGGCCAAGCACAGAGCCCCAGAGGGTAGAGAAGGCCAAGCACAGAGCCCCAGAGGGTAGAGAAGGCCAAGCACAGAGCCCCAGAGGGTAGAGAAGGCCAAGCACAGAGCCTCAGAGGGTAGAGAAGGCCAAGCACAGAGCCCCAGAGGGTAGAGAAGGCCAAGCACAGAGCCCCAGAGGGTAGAGAAGGCCAAGCACAGAGCCTCAGAGGGTAGAGAAGGCCAAGCACAGAGCCCCAGAGGGTAGAGAAGGCCAAGCACAGAGCCCCAGAGTGTAGAGAAGGCCAAGCACAGAGCCCCAGAGGGTAGAAAAGGCCAAGCACAGAGCCCCAGAGGGTAGAGAAGGCCAAGCACAGAGCCCCAGAGGGTAGAGAAGGCCAATGCTAGAGCGAATGCACTGAATTTGGACGTGTTGCTGACAGTTCAACGCTTATTTTTTTTTGGGTGTAAAAATGCAAACCCTCTGCCCTTGCAGTACATTTGGTCATTTCTTTCTTTCATTATTTCTTTCCTTCTCTCTCTCTTTATGGCCTGGAGTCCTCCCCCTCTTCTGATACTCGCTGGCAGTGAAAGCACTGTGTCAGTCCCAGTTTGAAATGCGCACGTGGTAAATTACCCGCATTACATTTCCAGTGACCGCGCATTTGTGATGCTCCCGTTTCACCCCAGCTGTTGTAGTCGCGGGTGATGGGTCTGGGGGTGCTTGTTAGCGGTGGAGGAGGGTTTGGGGTAAGTGTGGGGACAGGGGAAGTGGCCAGCACACGGCGAGAGTGAGAGACATTTGAGCTTAGAGAGGGAGAGAGAGAGAGAGAGGCAGAGGCAGGGGGAGGGGGAGGGGGAACAGAGCCTGTAATAAGCATTCTTTTCTTCAAGGATACTTGGCGGAAACGCTGACCACCCATGCACTGCATTCTGGGACAAAACCCCGAACGTCACCGAGCCGCAGGCTCAGCCCAGCCCGCGCTCCGTTGCCTGTTCATGCTCCAGAAGAGAAAAAAAAAGCAATCCATCATTCAGAGCTCTGGCTCCCTCTTCGGCGCCCGCATACTAAACGTCGTCGTTCTCGTCGCGCTCCAGTCTGCGCGTGGAGTCACATGAGGCCACGGCTCTGGAAAGCTGAGAGCCTGAGTAGAGCTTTGAAAACCCGCCCCGTTGCCGTCGCCGCAGAAACGCTTTTAAAAGCACGCCGACAGGGTGTCGGTAAGAAGCCGTGAAGAGGCCGTGTGAAATGGCTCTGTACAGAAGATGAGAGAAAAGCACTGTTATTTTTGGACTAGCACTGCTGCTAGCATTCTGGCTGCTGTTTCCCAGCCATTACACATACCTGATATCAGCCATTAAATCATCCTGTTTGCACAATTTTTTTTGTGATATTCAAATGTATTGTTAATTAAGTGCACGTGTGTGTGTGTGTGTATGAGTGTGTGCGCACGTGTGTGTGTGTATGAGTGTGTGTGCATGTGGTAGGTGTATTTGTTACATTGTTGTATTCTCAGAGCGCCTATCTATCTATCATTAAATAATTGTGTTTATGTTTGTGTGTGTGTGTGTGTGTGTGGTATATATATACATATATATAAAATATTTCATAATTAATAAATTTTTTAATGTACCTGCAATAAATAAGAACACAATAAATAATAAAAAAGCTTGAATCTTTTGATTGTGCTGTGAAGACACAAATGTGGTTTGTAATTTAAAAATAAATCATCTTGAAAGCATGTGTATTGTAGTTGTGAGGGCTGACAGTAAGTAAGACAGTAGCAGAGCGGTGTGACATGGAGCTGTGGCGTTGTGTTGTGTTGTGTTGTGTTGTGTGTGAGTAATTACGCTGCGGCCCCTCCCGACCCTGCTTGTTTAATTAGGGGCAGGGGGGCACTGTCAGATTCCTCACCTCTCTGCCATGAGAAAGCCTGAGTCAGCGGAACGCGCGTGTCTGAGCTCACGTAGCACCAGAGGTCAGCGCGCACCGCCACCGTTCTTAAAAACTACTGCAGCATGATAGAGAAAATCCTCACCATTTCAACTTTATTTTTTTTTGGCTTGTGTATTCGCATTTTAATCGCTGAGAATTGACAGGTTTGCTTTTGTTTGTGCTCTGGCTCGGCGCTTCTCCTCAGATCCCGCGGAAGCTTCCAGTTACAGCGGAGCTGGAGAATCTGCAAAACAAACGTTTTCAGGCGTCTGATGAAGGTCCGAGGGAAGACAGCACAAGGAGTCCTTCTAGATGATTCCATGATGGCTGTTATACCCCCCTGCTGTGCGTGCGTGCATGTGCGTACGCGCACATATACGTATGTGCGTGCATGCGTGCGTGTGTGTGCGTGTACTCGCGCGTGTGCGTGCGCGTGTGTGTGTGTGTTTGAGTGTGTGTGCGTGTGGTAGGTGGGGCAGCTGCACTGAATAGTCATTTCTGATTGGTCTCCCATCTTCTCTTCCTCTTCAGTTCAGTTGCTGTACAACAATCCCCACGAATGTAGCTCCACTCTCAGCCAACCAGTGGCCAACAAGATATCAGGTTTACACGCCCTTTTAATTGAAGTACCCGCTGCCCTGTGCAGGGCGTCTTTTAGCCGCGCCATTCACAAAAAAGCCTTATTTAGGCCTGTGTGCAGGTTTTGGATTTGCTGAGAGAATGTTGGGCCTGTGGACCTGCTGTAAGATGTTAGATTGTATTTCATCATCTTTTAGGCAGTCATAGACCAAACTGCATTTCAACTCTAAACCCTCAGTTCATAAACCTGCATCAGTTTTTTAGTAAAGTGGAGGTTTTTTTGTTTAAAAAATATGTTTATTTTTTAAATGGCAGACAGGTTTTCACTGTGCATAAGCTTTTAAATGTGGTAGGGCTGGAGTGGAGAGCGGAGGGTGGAGTATTTGCCGAGATTAATATGTTGGAAGAGGATTGGTTGTGGTTTGTTGCCCTGTCTTGTCCAGGCTGTTTCTGGAGACAGATTGCTGGATTTTTCCCTTGCCTGGAGATGAAGCTGGTGCCTAACCTCACCACTGTTTTTACTCTGAAGACCTGAGAGGACAGGAAGTGAAGCTGTGACCACAGGAAATAGAGCTAACCTCAAGGTCCTGATCTTTCATTTGCTCATGTCATTGATTTGATTATGTCTGTATTCTAGAACAAAGATTCCCTCGAGATCTTCATCTCCGGGCAGGTATGGAGGACTGTTACATGGTAGAGATCACAGATAATGCTGTGTTTAAAAAAAATAAAAAAAACTGCCTCAGTAGTTTTTACCCAGAAATTATGGGTACAAAACAAAGTGTCAAGCATAAGTGTCAGAGCTGAAGCTAATGTAAACAATTACCTCATACCAGGCTGTTACTTACTATGATTTCGGGGGCTTGGCTTCGCAGAGTATGAGTCTCACCATTTACAGTTTGCAGTTTTGGCGCTTTGCCCCTCCCCCTGCCTGCATCAGAGTGAACATTTGCATCTCAGAAGTTTCTAGAAGCCTGTTATTCCCCCAGAGTGGGAACCTGACCCTCCCGCCACCTGTAAAGAGTTAAGAGATCAAAGCAGGCTCAGACACCGCCATCCCGGCCCCCCCAAACGGGCCCCCCTGCTCTTCACTGAACCCCCCTCACGGGCCCCCGGTGCTCACCTTCTCCTGTTATTGTTATGACTGAGAGGCCTGGTCATGTGACCACAGTCATTATGTCTGGGCGCCTCGGAATCTGGGTCACGGAGGCCTTCTCCTTGGCAGTAGCCAGACCCCTGTAATGTGTGCACCATTTCACCCTGAGCAAGTGAGCACTTTCACTCTACTACCTCAGTACACAGGCCTCTCAGAGAGAGAGAGAGAGAGCGAGGGAGAGGGAGAGAGAGAAAGAGAGAGGGAGAGGGAGAGAGAGAGAGAGCGAGGGAGATGGAGAGATGCAGAGACAGACAAGGGTGTGTGTTTAAAGTACATAAACCCTTTTACTCTTTCTGGTTACATTACATTTTTTCAATTGTTTTGATTGGTTAAAAAACCAGAGGAGCACAGTAAAGCTGAAAATCTACTATCTATTTCTCACACTCAGTCCCCTTTCAAATCAGATGTGAATTTACTGAGAGTCCCTTACTTCAGTATGCAGGACCATGCAGGAGGACAAATAGCCCCTTATCGGACTAATCACACCTGTTGGTGCACCATCTGTGTAGAGTCCCATAGTTCCAGTGTTCTGCGCTCGCTAATGCCGTGAATCGCCGCTTTGCTCCTGCTCCCGCTTGGTCAGTCTATAGCGGTGTATCCTGTAGGATTGGTCAGTCTATAGCTGTGTATTCTGTAGGATTGGTCAGTCTATAGCTGTGTATCCTGTAGGATTGGTCAGTCTATAGCTGTGTATTCTGTAGGATTGGTCAGTCTATAGCTGTGTATTCTGTAGGATTGGTCAGTCTATAGCTGTGTATCCTGTAGGATTGGTCAGTCTATAGCTGTGTATCCGGTAGGATTGGTCAGTCTATAGCTGTGTATTCTGTAGGATTGGTCAGTCTATAGCGGTGTATCCTGTAGGATTGGTCAGTCTATAGCTGTGTATCCTGTAGGATTGGTCAGTCTATCTGTGTATCCTGTAGGATTGGTCAGTCTATAGCTGTGTATCCTGTAGGATTGGTCAGTCTATAGCGGTGTATCCTGTTGGATTGGTCAGTCTATAGCTGTGTATTCTGTAGGATTGGTTATTCTATAGCTGTGTATTCTGTAGGATTGGTCAGTCTATAGCTGTGTATTCTGTAGGATTGGTTAGTCTATAGCTGTATCATGTAGGATTGGTCAGTCTATAGCTGTGTATTCTGTGAGTGTGTGGGCCTGTCGGCCCGGGAACTATGTGAGGGCAGGCACCGCTGGGGGTCACCATGACGATGAGCGTGTGTTTGCTGTGCGTGAGAAGCTGGTAAAATTATGTTCTTCTGTAGCGCCAGGCCCCGCCTGGGGGTTGCCGTAACCCCGCAGGCCCCAGCTGCGTACTCAAAAGGCGTCTCCCGGGAAACGAGATGCACGTGACAGCGGGGAGCTCTCCGTACCCAATGGAGTTTGAATATTTCCGCTCTGCTAAGACTGATCTACCTGCTAATTACCTGTCTGAACTGCCTATTGGGGGCTCTACACTGCAGTGTGTCTTTGTACTACAGTGTGTGTGTCTGTACTGCAGTGTGTGTCTCTATACTGCAGTGTGTGTCTGTGCTGCAGTGTGTGTCTCTATACTGCAGTGTGTGTCTGTGCTGCAGTGTGTCTCTATACTGCAGTGTGTGTCTGTGCTGCAGTGTTTGTCTCTGTACTGCACTGTGTGTTTCTGTACTGCAGTGTGTATGTGTCTGTACTACAGTCTGTCTAATGCAATGTGTGTCTGTACTGCAGTGTGTCTTTGTACAACAGTGTGTGTGTCTGTACTGCAGTGTGTGTCTCTGTACTGCAGTGTGTGTCTGTGCTGCAGTGTTTGTCTCTGTACTGCACTGTGTGTGTCTGTACTGCAGTGTGTCTTTGTACTGCAATGTGTGTCTGTACTACAGTGTGTGTCTGTACTGCAGTGTGTGTCTGTACTGTAGTGTGTGTTTCTGCACTGCAGTGTGTCTCTGTGCTGCAACGTGTGTCTGTACTGCATTGTGTGTGTCTATGTACTACTGTGTGTGTCTGTACTGCAGTGTGTGTCTGAAGGAACTACCAGACCCTTTTCTTTAAAAATCTAACTGCTGAAGAACATGGCGGTACATCACAAACAGACACCAGTACAACACACACAGTTACCCCAGGTGTGCAAGAGTGTACATCAGTCATACCATGAAATATCTAAGCTGGCGTGGCGGCTGCATGATATATTTTAATTTGTAAACTGTTTCAGTTTCAGTCGGGTTAATTTCAAACACACCATAATTTTACCATGCATTAACAGAGGGGTTTGGAGGGGCATTTAGGGAGAGGAGGGTTTTTAGGGAGAGGACACCAGACATGCTTCAGTAAACCCCACATCTAGATCTGGCAACCCGTCAAGACAACCTCACACGCCTGTCAATCAAACTGCTTGCAAGTAAATCAGCAATAAATCATGTGCACTAATTAGCCGTCAGCAGAGAAATTAGATCACTCCCAATTGTGCTAATGCCATAATAGCCTGTGTTTCCAGCGGTACAGAGCCCTGTAAATAGAGGATTATATCACTATTTGTCATGCATTAAAATGTTCATTAGTATTAAGGAAATGTGTTTTTTTGTATGTTAAAATCTTAAAATCCTTTGTATGGCATCTGGCTTGCTACCTGGTTCTGAGGGGTGTGCTTATACAGGGGCGCAGACGGTGTTACTGGTCAGGTGTGGGCGTCTCATGAGCGCAGAGGCTCTGGGGTTCATGCTGTGATGCACGGGACTGATCCCTGCAGCCGCCGGACCCTGTCAGGACCCCCAGGGCGTCCACACTACTGCCTGAAACACACGCAAGAAATCAGTGCCCACCTTTGTGAGAGGTATTCATTTTGGATACACACACACACAGACTCTCTCACACACTCTCTCTGGCTCTCTCACTCACGCACACACACACACACACACACACACAAACACTTTCTGACACATACATACACACATACTCACTCTCACACTTTCTGTCTGGCTCTCTCACTCTCACTTATATGGCTTTTCACACAGCCTCCATCCCTCCAAGGATGGTTAAATCCCACACCAGAGGTGGGTTCAGTTTGTTCCATCACCCACCCTGTTCCTCCTTGGGTAATCTAGTCTAAAGGTTTTATCATTACCATGCAGCAGATATCTCACAGGAAGAAAGAGGGGGTCAGCCTGTATCTCATGTAGGCTTGTAAGGATTAATGGAAAATTAAATGTCATATAAAACGGCGATATGAAACCAGAAACAGGAGATGGACAGAAACATTGATTTTGTGCATACACGCCCGTGTGTGTGTGTTTGCGTGTGTGAGAGAGAGCCTGTATGTGAATGTGCGCGTGTGCCAGGCTGCCGTATGAGCGAGGGGTTAACTCCGTATCGGCGTGCCGCGATGCTCCTTTGAGAAGGGGCCGGCCGTCTGCTCTCTGCCTCCGTGTGATAAGAGCACCGCATCCACACCCCGCATCTCGCCGCCTTCCAAAGTGACTTTAAGAACACTCTGTCCTCCGCTGGGAAAATGTCACGCTGCCCTGACAGCTCTCTGCCTCTCTCTCTCGCTCTCTCTCGCCCTCTCCCTCCCTCTCTCGCTTTCATTCGCTGCCTCCTTTTCCCTCACGCTGAGAATATCAGCTGCCTTGGTACACCGTGAGGAACACTGTGTTCCCTCGTAATCAAGAAAATAATATTTAGTTCAGTCTATTACAGGAAGAAAAGTATTTTTTCTTTTTCTTTAAATGTTGTAGCTGCTGCAGTGCTGCTTAATGTTTGACCGGTGAGGGTCCACCCAAATTTAAAGATCCATGTATGAATAAAGCAGGAAGGCATGAGGCTATGACTCTGTCCGCCTTATATGATAAATAATAAATATCACATTTATTATTGATTTTAAAAAAACTATAAAATGGATTAAACAGCCCTACTACAGCCAAAGTGCTGCAGCAGTGGTGGTTTGATTGGATGGGCTCACAAGTGTGGGGCAGTGTAAGGTTAGATTAGGTAGGGTCATAAGTGTGGAGCAGTGGATGGTTAGATTAGGTAGGGTCATAAGTGTGGAGCAGTGGATGGTTAGATTAGGTAGGGTCATAAGTGTGGGGCAGTGGAAGGTTCGATTAGGTAGGCTCATAAGTGTGGGGCAGTGGAAGGTTAGATTAGGTAGGGTCATAAGTGTGGAGCAGTGGATGGTTCGATTAGGTAGGGTCATAAGTGTGGAGCAGTGGATGGTTAGATTAGGTAGGGTCATAAGTGTGGGGCAGTGGAAGGTTAGATTAGGTAGGGTCACAAGTGTGGAGCAGTGGCTGGTTAGATTAGGTAGGGTCACAAGTGTGGAGCAGTGGATGGTTAGATTAGGTAGGGTCATAAGTGTGGAGCAGTGGATGGTTAGATTAGGTAGGGTCATAAGTGTGGAGCAGTGGATGGTTAGATTAGGTAGGGTCACAAGTGTGGAGCAGTGGAAGGTTAGATTAGGTAGGGTCACAAGTGTGGAGCAGTGGACGGTTCTATTAGGTAGGGTCACAAGTGTGGAGCAGTGGATGGTTAGATTAGGTAGGGTCACAAGTGTGGAGCAGTGGAAGGTTAGATTAGGTAGGGTCACAAGTGTGGAGCAGTGGATGGTTAGATTAGGTAGGGTCACAAGTGTGGAGCAGTGGATGGTTAGATTAGGTAGGGTCACAAGTGTGGAGCAGTGGATGGTTAGATTAGGTAGGGTCATAAGTGTGGAGCAGTGGATGGTTAGATTAGGTAGGGTCACAAGTGTGGAGCAGTGGATGGTTAGATTAGGTAGGGTCACAAGTGTGGAGCAGTGGATGGTTAGATTAGGTAGGGTCACAAGTGTGGAGCAGTGGATGGTTAGATTAGGTAGGGTCACAAGTGTGGAGCAGTGGATGGTTAGATTAGGTAGGGTCACAAGTGTGGAGCAGTGGATGGTTAGATTAGGTAGGGTCACAAGTGTGGAGCAGTGGATGGTTAGATTCGGTAGGGTCACAAGTGTGGAGCAGTGGAAGGTTAGATTAGGTAGGGTCACAAGTGTGGAGCAGTGGACGGTTCTATTAGGTAGGGTCACAAGTGTGGAGCATTGGCGGTTTGATTAGATAGGTTCATAAATGTGGAGCAGTGCTGGTTTGATTAGATATGGTCCTAAGTATGGAATTGTGCCTATTTGATTGAATAAGGTCACTATGTGGCTTGACATGGCTTATCTCCAGGGTAAGCATTCCTGACCGTCATGTCAGCATTCCTCACTTCCTACAGTCTTCTAGCACACTTACGTGCATGTGTTTCTCTGTAAAGCCCTTCAGTCTGTTGCTCTCTTACGCTCCTGAGCTGAGAAGTGTGGACATGTTTATCCCTGCCTATCAGTCTTGTGCCTATGATTAGGCAGACAGGAAAATTAAGAAGTACATATTATGCATACCTACAGTAATATCTTTATAAGCACCCACAGTGTACAGATCAGCCCATCTGTTGGCAGTAAATTATGTGACTGGGGCTGTAGTGTTTCTGAAGGTTCGATGCTGATACGGCTCAGGTATTTTAGTTGTCACGTGCATAAGTTACGGCGGAAGGGGGTTTAACGCTCACGGCTCTGCTGCTCTCTAATTTATGTGGACAATGAACCTGAATGAAACAGGGAAGTTAAGAAATTTCAGTTTGCTCTCCAATCATGGGGAAGGGGGAAGCGTTTATTTTTTTTTAAATTTAAAGAAATACAGCATAATTCTGAATATCAAAATGAGCAAAATCTGTATGAGGATAATTCTTTAGGTGTGTTAAACTTTAAACGTGTGGCTTGTTCGTTCCTTAGATTGTCCGTTCTTTAGATTGCTTGTTCCATCTTGTACATAAGGATGCCTGTGGAAATTAGTGTATGATTGGTATTATGTTGATATGTCACTGTGGGATTATGTATGTGTATTGGTGTGCATGTGTAATTATGTACACACTGTGAAGACAAATTTCCTCTTGGAGGACAATAAAGAATCTAATCTAATCTAATCGAGATGCCTCTGTCTTAATTAGCCAGCAATTAGTCAGCAAGTAGGCGACAGGGATGATATTTTGCAGAGATCACATGATCAGAAATGACCCTGATTTATTTAAAGCTTTTTCCCCAAGTCTTGCTTAGGATCATTCTTTTTTTTGATCATGCATTTTTATCAGTCTATGAATCCCTGTCAGTGAGCACCTGTTCTCCTTATTTTGTCAGCTGGGCTGAGGTGCAGAGGCGTGCCCCTTTTGAGGACATGACCCACCTCTGGGCAGGGGGCAGATGTAACAGCGAGAGCAGAGGCAACAGACACCATCCCATTGGTCAAATGGCTACCTCCTTTTCATGTTTGGCCGCTCCGTTGTTCTTGAAGCCTTGTACTGCATTAACTCTTGGTATTCTTGATACTGGCAAGCACCAACACAATTGTAGCTTTCTACAGGGTACATCAAGCTACAGAAACAGTTTTGAATTATATTTGGAATAATGACAGTTATAAGATGCTTTTAAAGCATTATGTCTTGAGTATTTTTTTTACCTCATATTCTGGTTGTAAGAGGGAAGACAGTTTGTTAGTTAGACCGTTAGAATGTGTTCTCTGATGTCTGAAGTTCTCTGAATGTGATAAATAGTCACTTTGTGAGAGAGAGGGAAGGCACGGCAGTCAGATCTGAACGGTAAGCCCCGGAAAGAGCCGGAAAGAGTCATATCTGTGTGGGAGCTCTGTCGGCTCCAAACTCCACCGAGGCTGCACGTGTCTCTCCCGTGATCAGCGTCTCCCTTCTCCCTCTCTCTCCACCACCCTCTCTTGTGTGTGTCTCTCTCTTTGTGTCTCTGTGTCTCTTCTTTCTCTTTCTCTTTCTCTTTCTGTGCTGGACCTGCATGGCCAAAAGCACTTTTTTTAATTTAAAAGTGATGGTTGAGTGAAGATAAAGGAGGAATCATCAGGAGATTCCTTCAGGAATGCCTGTTTTGTGCAGCAAACACTTTTGATACTTTTCATTTGGAAAGTTCTGTATCCTGTTAAATATATAGTTTTTTTTGTTTGTTTGTTTTTTTTAATCTGAAGAGAAATAGTCCCTGTGGAATAGCTCCTCTGTTTAAGCGAAATGAGGCAGCTGCTCGGCTGGCAGATCCACGCCGTGTGAAGATGAGTGTTCATTAAAATGTCACATCACTGAAAAGCACACCGCAGAAGTCTCGTTTTGTGCTGCCATGATCTGAAGGAGGCTTCGGTTCCAGAGAAAAGCCCCCGCTGTTCCCTGGGCCTCCTGCACCGGGATATTGGCGTAATCAGATCAGTTAATGTAATTAGCCCTTATGTGCAGGGTGCTGTTTGTGCACCTTCTCAGCGTTTCCACCCTTTCAGTCACATGCCACAATTCCACAGCCCCAACTTGCAATTACTGTGTAGTTTCCCATGGGCTACATGTTTATTTTTAGTATACTTTTTAAACTTTTAACTGACTTACCAATGCTTGTTTTCACGTGAATCTGTGTGTTTGGTTTCACATCAACCAAATCTAAATTCACAATGGTGAAACAGTACATAGTGCTGTGTTGCCCCTTCCCTTGTGTAAGGATATTTGTCACTGAATATATAGTGTCATGGTTAGAGAAACTCCAGAGGTTGCAGGTTCATATTCAAGGCGGCCCAGGTGAAAAAAAATTCTATTTGAAAGTATGTATAATTTTAGTAGTTTTTGTACTAATGATGTACTTTGTGCTAAATTGGCAGGACAGTATATTAAGTGCATTAAAGTTGTTCAAAAGTAGAACTTAAGTCGTACTTAAGTGTACTTCAGGTGCAGCGTGTATGTTAAAATGGGACTATTTTTAGTATACTTAAGTGTACTATGTCTGTATGTTAAAATGGGACTATTTTTAGTGTATAAAATTATATTTAGATTTCTTGGTATCTTAAATACACTTGCAGTACAATTTCAGTATGTCACAGGTGCGTTTGAAACAAACTTTAAAAGTATTACGGTGCATTTGAGACTATACTAAGTACACTTTTTAAAAGTACATTTTAAACATACTTCAAATTAAGTACAAAAAGGACAAATATAATAACCTTTGTATACTTAAATTATATATGTATTACACTAAAGTATACTACTTTTTCACCTGGGGAGACTCAGCTATAGTAGTCTTGAGGACCTAACCTGAGTTGCTCCAGTAAAATATCAGTAATAGCATGAATGGTGGTGTGTAAAAACCATAAGCTGGGTAAGCCTTTGGATAAGGACATCTGCTAAGCAAATAAATAAGCAAATAATTACAGTTATGCGATAAAAGTAATTCTGCGCTCAGTCGGGTGTTGCTGGAGGGATACCCCAGGCGACAGACACTACTCAGGAGCCTGAGTGTCAAAACTAACAGCCAGCCCCGGTTTTAGAGAGAGAAAGAGGGAGGGAGGGAGAGAGAGAGAGGGAGGGAGAGAGAGGCTTACTGTAGCTGCAGCAGCATCGACTTTCACTGGCACACAGAAAGAAAGAGAATGAAAGGGGGAGCGAGAGAAAGAGGGGGGAGAGAGACTGCAATCAGAAAGAGAGAGGAGGGAGAAAAAGATTTGGAGACAGCGAGAGAAACAGAGAGAGAGAAAGACAGAGAGCGAGAGAGAGAGATAAAGAGAGAGAGAAAGAAAGAGAGAGAGACAGAGAGCGAGAAAAAGATAAAGAGAGAGAGAGAAAGAGAGAGCGACAGACAGAGAGCGAGGGAAAAAGAGAGAGAGAGAGAGTGAGAGAGAGAGAAGGGAAATTGGTGAAGCGAGAGGCAGTCTGGGGAACGTGCCTGCAGTGCAGATTAAGATGGATGCTGCTGCACTGAAAATAACGGAGCCGGGGTCAGCCCAGGACACCGTCTACTCCTCTCATCTCTTCTACTCTCTCCTGTTCTCTCTCTCTCCTCTCTCCTCTCTTCTCTTTCCTCTCCCCTCCTCTCTCTCTCTATCTCTCTCCCTCTCTCTCTCTTTTTCTCGCTCTCTTACTCTCTGTCCCCCTTTAATTCTCTTTCTTTCTGTGTGCCAGTGAAAGTCGAGGCTGCTGCAGCTACAGTAAGCCTCTCTCTCCCTCCCTCTCTCTCTCTTTCTTTCCTCTCTTTTTGAGCACTGTTCAGCTGTCTCTGGAAGGCAGCCGCTGGCTACAGATATGTGTGTAAATGTGTCACCGTGGCGACGCTCGCTCTTCTTACACATGAGCAGCCTGCCAGCGCTCACCAGGACTGCAGCAGCATAACACATTACAGTTTACTGCACAACCACTGCACCATACACTGCACACACACTGCACACACACTGCACCATACACTGCACACACACTGCACCATGCACTGCACAAACACTGCACCATACACTGCACACACACTGCACCATGCACTGCACACACACTGCACCATGCACTGCACACACACTGCACCATACACTGCACACACACTGCACCATATACTGCACACACACTGCGCCATACACTGCACAACCACTGCACACACACTGCACCATGCACTGCACAACCACTGCACCATACACTGCACACACACTGCACACACACTGCACCATGCACTGCACAACCACTGCACCATACACTGCACACACACTGCACCATGCACTGCACACACACTGCACACACACTGCACCATGCACTGCACAACCACTGCACCATACACTGCACACACACTGCACCATGCACTGCACACACACTGCACCATGCACTGCACACACACTGCACCATGCACTGCACAACCACTGCACCACACACTGCACACAATGCAACATTATCAGCTTGTCACTTTAATTCCATTCTTTCTGAAACACACTATTTAAGCTTTTTGTTTTACAGTCATTGAAATGTCCCTATTTCCCTTTCAGTGATATTTACATATTGTTTATTCAATATTTAATATTGAATATTGCTTCTGTCTACACAAGGTCTGTGGATAGTCTTCCCCTGAACAGGGTGGCTGTGCTATTTTTACTCTGATACACCCCCCTCCCTCCCTCGAGCGGACTGAGTGCAGGGGAACTCCTCCCTGGGTGAGACAAGGGAGCGTGCGGAGTACGAGCACCTCGTTTCTGCTCCAGAGCTGCAGATCGCGCGCGGGAGTGAGATGCCTCTTAGAGCCGCGTTGCGGAATTAGCCGCTGATGTTCCAGGCCTTGTGATCCCCCGCTTGGCCTCGCTTGCGCCTCTGCGTGAACGCTAACGTCGCTAACGTTAGCCAGTAATAGGCGCTTCATAGCCCTACAAGATGTCTGACCGGAGGAACTGACGCTGATTTTAATGTAGGGGCTGATTTTAAAGAAGACGCTGGTTTTAAAGCTGAGGCTGATTTCTAAACAGGGGTTGATGGGTTTTTCTTTCCACAGTCAAGTGAAAAAAACAAAAAACCGGGGGGATATGAGGTGAAACACATTGTGTATTCAAGAAGGAGGGGAAAAAAAGAAAGGGATTGGATAAATAGCACTAACGCTGTAACATGCAGAGTCGGCTGCGGGCGCCAGAGTCTGTGCGCGTTATACAGAACACAGCCTTTCATTATTTACTCACTCACATCAGGCCTGCATGCTGTTTTTCACACATAACGTTTCGCACATGTGTTTTACTGTGAGTCCCGCTCCCTGCCTGCTATAGCCCTGTTATCAGCAGCCTCCAGAATGATCCATATTTAAAGAGCTAATGTGTTTTTCTCAGCTCTAAGGTAACTAAAGAGACTTTGATGATCTCATTTTACGGCCTGACAAGCTGCAGAGCTTCTCGGGGTTCCAGTCCAGCAGTCGTGGTGGTTAAAAGGAGACACCTGTGCTGACCGAGGAAGGAGATTTTTACTCAGCCGTATCCAATACGTATAATTGCACCTGGCGCACTTACCCAAAACCACCTTCCCTAGGGCTGTGTTTTTAACTGGGATATGATGGGGCTGGCAGCGTGCTCCATGGTAGGGTGAACTGCAGGCTCTGGAGAGACAGAAAGCAGCCCGGTATAGTGAGCAGTAAACGACAACGGGAATAGGACTGGGAACAGTTGCGGGAATGAGAGTGGGGAGAGGAGCAGGAATTGGGAATGGGAAAAGTGGTGGGAGCAGGAGGTGGAATTGGAAGTGTGAACAGTCGGAATGGGGAATGTGGAATGAGAGCGAAAATAGACCGGAAAGCAGGTAATTAGTTTTAATTTCCCTTTTAACTGCCAACAATGTGTATATACCATTCATCCTACGTTAAGGACAAAGGAAAATATACTACAGCACTTAATATGGACAAAATTCTCCTTTACGTAATACGGATAGCATAGTCTAATAATCGATTCAGTATATAAACTGATAGCTGTGTGCAAAATCAGTAGTCAATGAATATTACAATTTTATGACCAAAACAGACGCCGATATTTATTAACGTTCCACATATGTTCCAGAGTACGTAGCAGGATCTTTTCCTTGCAGCCACAATCGCAGCGTCACAGCGCTTCCCAGCCAGTTTTGCGTTCGGTGCTGAACGGCACATTAAGCGGCGGTAAGTCGACGAAAAATCCCAATATCCCCTGCACCGGGAGGAAGTGTTCTCCTGCACTGAGAGGAAGTGTTCTCCTGCACCGGGAGGAAGTGTTCTTCTACACCGGGAGGAAGTGTTCTCCTGCACCGGGAGGAAGTGTTCTCCTGCACCGGGAGGAAGTGTTCTTCTACACCGGGAGGAAGTGTTCTCCTGCACCGGGAGGAAGTGTTCTCTTACACCGGGAGGAAGTGTTCTTCTACACCGGGAGGAAGTGTTCTCTTACACCGGGAGGAAGTGTTCTCCTGCACCGGGAGGAAGTGTGCTGGCATTGGGGGGGGGGGGGGGGGGGGCAGGAGTTCTGATTGCAGGGGTCATAGGCGATGTGAACCGGAGAGTCTAAGAATCAATACAGTACAAAAACCCACTACAGGCTTTCTGAAAGGAGGAAATTCTCTTTGAAAGCCTGGGAGAGCACACAAGGAGGATTATTTTGCTAATAGAATGCACAGTAAAATGGTTGTTGTTTGAGGTGGTCTTTTTACCACATGGGTTTAATATGCCATTTCCTCTCTGTTGTGTAACGGAGACCAGCTGGTGTTTAGCTTGTTGTTGCGGGCTGCATCATAGACCCAGCAACAAAATGTCTCTTCTGGAAAAACTGCACTTCACAGGCATTCAATGCTGATTTGCTTGAAATTTTATTTTGTCAGAAAGTCTTTTCATCGGCCTTGCCTCTGGTTGTCTTGTGTTTATTTTAATTTTTTTTGCATCTGTTGCATTGAGGGTGTTTTCTATCTTCCCACTTCTGCACAATGTAAGACCTAGTTTAGTACAGAGCTGAAAAATAGAGAGAAAGAAAGAGAGAAATAGAGATAGATAGAGATAGAGAGGGGAGAAGGAGGGAGGGAAAGAGAGGGAGTGAGAGAGGAGGGGGTGAGTGATGAAAGAGGGAGAGGAGATGACCTCTTTCACCCGGGCTGACCTCCCAGGGAGCTTCAGGAACTTCTGTGGAGGGGTCACCCCAATGTGGTCAGTGAGGCTTGTTCTTCAGGGTCACTGGGCTCATTCTACTGGAGTTTCCCCAACGATTAGAGCCGCTGGACGCCACCAACAGACTCTGGCTGAAAAATGACTGCCTCCGCCGTTCAGGAGTCTGCATGGTTATAAACATAATTTAAAAACGTTTGTGGCTCCTGATATGCCTGTGATGTTCAAGGTCTCTTTTTTAAAGTCAAGTTAAACAATCAGTTGTTACTTTTTTATGATAAATGGCACGACTCGAGGAGAAAGAGGCACGACGTGTGCGTTCTGATTGTTTGGCTCAGAGAGGGGAGCCATTGTGACCCCTCTCATTCTCCCCTGCCCCAGTTGTGGTCACTCAGGTGTACATAGGTGCACTAAATTAAAGGGTGGAATTACAGGGGTCCTTTTATTTACCTGGGCAGGAGGGAAAGGAATGATGGAAAGCAACGTCGGATTTTTAAAATAAAATTACTATCTTTACAATTATAATTTTTATTAGTCCTAGCATTAGCACGGATGTAGGAATGTCGTTATTAGCGCTTAGTCTTACACCAGCTCCTCTGCGCTCCTGGATGTGGAAATGATGAATCAGGTTTAGGCCTCGCTGGGCTCTGACACAAGCTAACTTTCTCCCAACACCGCTACTAAGAAAGAGCAGCATCAAACAGCGCCCCCTCCCCCTCCAAATAAAACAGCAAAACACCTGGTACAGGCGTGAGGCCTGACACTCTGCTGCGCACACGCATCACTGACTGCTGAAGCAGCACTCCCTAAAGCCCAGATCACATTAAAAAAATTAAAAAGGCCTCCGTGTGTGCTGCAGGGTACGCACCAATCAGAAGAGCTGGCTGACTCACAGGGTTCCGCCCACTCCACACCGACGCTGCCCTGCAGGGTTAAACAGGGTGAGGATATATTAGCAGCGGCACTCCTCTCTGCTCCATCTCCTGCTGTCCTCTCCAGTGTTACATTACGAGTGGGGGGTGGGGGTCTGTGAAACTACCTGTTCAAGGCAGGCTATCACTACAAACAATTTCATTTTCAAATGATTCAAACGGCTGTTTGTTCAATCGATTGCGCCTGGCTGAGCTGTAAACACATGTGTATTGATAAATAGAAAACATATCACCCATGACCCGACTAAAATTATTAATTAATAAATAATGACCCGACTAAAATTATTAATGAATAAATAAAATTGCAACTTTAACTGCGCTCTTGTTGCTTAGACGGCTCGATAAAATCTTGATCTCTTGTCTCTGTCCAGCGTCTAAAGCACATAATTAGGATTCTCAGAGAACAGCTGTTCTGGGGTCTATAAGGCATCACTTTATTGAGTGGTGATATCCTTGGCTGGTAAAGTACATTCATGCTTGTGAAAACCGAACAGGATAATTTTTAAAAGCATTTGATGCCTGCGGGCCACTTGGAGGGTGCTTTCCGCAGCAATTAGCGTCACAAACAGTTTCGGAGCGAACCCGACCCGCAACGCGAACCGAGGCGCTAAGTCGAGGTGCGATTTCAACACGCGCGTGCTGACTTTCTCTGAGTCTTGCCAAACCCAGGAGAGCAATTAAAAGAGCTAATTTAGGGCATACATCATGCAGTGTGTGCCAGGCTTGAAAAGCCGCTGTGCAGAAACTCCCCAATATTCCTACCATGAGCAGAATTCCCCTTTCTTCATCATTTACCATGATTCCCAGGGACAGGCCCCGGTGGTGTGGCAAAGAAAGGGTTAAGCCCTCCTGTTGGGTTTGGTTCCATCACATGACTAGATAGAATGCAGTATCATGGGGAGGCCTTCTTGCTTTGCTCATGTTTGTATTCTGCGCTCATGTTCTATACTCTCCTTGTTGCTCAGGGCAAAGGCCACTGGAAATAAATGAACAAATAATTATAAAATACATTATAATGCTTGTGTGAATCGCAGTGATCATTCAAAAGAAATCTAAGGCTTTCCATTTTTTAATAATTTAAGACAATCCCACAAGAAAGTTTACTCATGATAACAGGCAATTCTGCTCACATAGACCAATAGTATATAGTTAATTTAAGCAGTGTGGTGACAGTCCAAGTACCTCTACTGCATCTGCAGTGAGCACCATAATTAATTGGACAGTGACATATTTTTTGTTATTTTGGTTCTGTACTCTAGCACTTTGAGTTTGAAAGGATACAATGACAATGGGGTTGAAGTGCAGACTGTCAGCTTGAATTTGTGGGTATTTTCATATCAGATGAACCGTTTAGAAATGATAAAACCTTTTGTACATAGTCCCCCCCATTTTCGGGCATCAAAAATATTAGACAGTTTAACATAATGTAGAATAAAGTAATCATTTTTAATATTTGGTTGCATATCCTTTGCATGCCATGACTTCCTGATGTCTGTGACACAACAACATAAAAAAACTCTTGATATCTTATTTTTTGATACTCTTACAAGAGATACTATAACTTCTCTGCATTTGAATGGATCTCTATGGGAATTGGGGGGTGGGACTAGATTTAGCTGTAAATTAGGCGGAAATTTACATTGTATCTTTTCAAACTCAAAGTGCTATAGTACAGAACCAAAATAACAACAAATGTGTCACTGTCCAATGGTTTATGGTGCTCACTGTATGTCCTTGTGAGCAGTTTCAAGAATGAATAATGATTAAAAATACTCTGTTCTCCTGCACCGGGAGAATAAACCATAGCCTCATTTTTTATTATAATCTATTATGATAAACGTATCTGTTGAAACTTTTTGGAAAAAGTAAATAAAAATGATCTATTTTAGAAAATCTAAAATACCTTTTTAAAAAGGAAACAACCTTTATCGTGTCCCCCCTGTGTGTCTTTGTATTGGAAACTTAGTAATTTGTCATCACATGACCCAGACCCAGTCTTGTTGCCCTTCTTTGTACTTCTTAATTCAGAATTCATGACTGGGAGTCAAGTTGGGACTGGAGTCTTTTAAGTAGGTTAGTTGTGAGTATTTGATGTTGTTTTTTTGAATGCGTTTAAAATAATGGGACTGAATTGGTCAATAAGACAGAAGCTAGACCGGCACCGTACATTGTAGTTTGCCCCGAGTAATGTTCAGGCTATTAGAGGACGATGACCTCCTGCTGCACCTCTGTCTGTGTGTTTCAGAGCTATGGGAGACCTTTTCTGGAGAGGGGGGTGGGGAGGCGGTAGGGCATATTGATTTCTGACCCAAAGCTCCTGACAGCACGATTAATGGATTCACAGATTTTTTTTTCTTCCTTCTATGGTATTCCCGGAATGCAGTGTAATTTGAGGACACGAGGCTGGTAGCAGGCTGGTAGTGTGGGGAGTGAGGCACTAGTCATTTTAAGACGCTGTTTCCTTTTATAATCTACCAGCGTGTATGTGTGTGGCGGGGGGGGGGGGGTTATTTGTGGTGAGTGGGAGGAAGACAGATCATGTAGACAAATAGTTGCGCTCTTTTAATGGATTGATTTAGCCAGTTATTTCTGTTGGTTACAGCAGTACGTGTGTCCGCACGTGTGTGTGTGTGCATGTGCATGTGTGTGTGTGCGTGTGCATGTGGGTGTTTGTGTGTGTGTGTGTGGGTGTTTGTGTGTGTGTGTGTGTGTGTGTGCATGTGCGTGTGTGTGTGTGTGTGCATGTGCATGTGCGTGTGTGTGTGCATGTGTGTGTGTGTGTGTGTGTGTGTGTGTTTGTGTGTGTGTGTGTGTGTGTGTGTGTGTGTGTATGTGCGTGTGTGTGTGTGTGTGCATGTGCATGTGCGTGTGTGTGTGCATGTGCGTGTGTGTGTGTGTGTGTGTGCATGTGCATGTGCGTGTGTGTGTGCACGTGTGTGTGTGTGTGTGTGTGTGTGTGCATGTGCATGTGCGTGTGTGTGTGCATGTGTGTGTGTGTGTGTGTGTGTGTGTATGTGGACTGTGTGCACATGCGTGTGTGTATGCGTGCAGGCATATACAATGGCCTGCTCTTCACTTATCCATATTTTATGAAAATGTAATGTTTCTTTAAGATAAACGCAGGGGAGACATACCTGTACAACATTATGGCAGTTGTGAGTATGTGAAAGGGAAAGGTGCACTGGTGCAGGGGGGCGGGGGGAGGTGGAGGTGGAGGTGGAGAGGGGGGGTGGCGCTGCCCCTTAACTGTAGCAGGTGCTTTTGCGAGACAGAGATCAATACTGCATTAGAGCATATCGGACTGGTCACGACAGGAGGGCAGATAATGTACTTTTTACAGGTCACTCCTCCCCCTCCCAGACCGGGGAGACGGGAGGAAGAGAGAGGGGAGGGATAGAAAGTGGGATCGAGAGAAAACGGCATAAGGAGGGAGAGAGAGCGGGGCAGGAGAAAAGGAGAGAGGAGTAAGAAAGAGAAAATTTAAAGAGTGTGAAAGTGAGAGGGAGAAAGAATGGAGAAAATGCAAGAGGGTAGAGAGAGAGAGAGAGAGCGAGAGAGAGGGTGGAGAGGTGGCAAAGTGCAAGAGAGAGAGAGAGTGAGAAAGTGTGCAGCTCATTGCTTACGAGCCTGGGCTTTTTAAACCAGAGGTTGCTGGTTCTCCTCCCAGATGTGACACAGCTGTTGCATCCTAAAGTACAGTGTAAATACCAAGCTCTATGACACAAATTCAGAATAAAACATCTTCAAGTCACTGTGAAAAAAGATACCTGCCAAGAAAGATGGGAGGATATAATGATAGAGGGAGACAAAGGGAAAAAGCACAGTTCGCACCAGCGGTGTAAAATCCAGGTTCAGAAAGTAAAAGTCCACCACAGTATTTTGTTCCAATCACTTCAGTTAAGAACATTCTAATCACATGTTTGTGATCTCACACCTTAAAGGGTTAAATAACCATCCTCCAAAGATGGCAGCCAGTCCCGGTTGCCATACCGACCGACCAAACTTCCTGAGCTCTATTGAAAGCAATGGGTGAGCTCTTTTCATCAGTCTGAGTGTCTCTGTGTGTGTGAGGGGTGACACACAGACACACACACAGGGTGCTTGTTTTGCTGACCCCAGGAGACAGCGACAGAGCGTTTTGCACCCCTACATCCGTCTGTAACCCCGACACCGGCCGACGTGCTTCTCCACCATGCCGATCAGCGTGTGAGGCAGACTCATAAATCCACTCGTACCCACAAGAACAGCACAGTGCGCTCCGCTGCTCAGCACAAGCATTGCGCAGTAATCCTAAATCAATGGGCTGAGTATCACAGCCGCTGAACACTGCTCTGATCCTGGTCTGCTGTGTGTGTGTGTGTGTGTGTGGCATGCCTGTGCGTGTGCGTGTGTGTATGTGTGTGTGGCATGCCTGTGTGTGTGTTTTTTTGTGTGGTATTTCTGTGTGTTTGTGTGTGTGTGTGGTATTCCTGTGTGTTTGTGTGTGTGTGTGGCATTCCTGTGTGTTTGTGTGTGTGTTTGTGTGGCATGCCTGTGAGTGTGTTCGTTTGTGTGGTATTTCTGTGTGTGTGTGGTATTCCTGTGTGTTTGTGTGTGTGTGTGTGTGTGTTTGTGTGTGGCATGCCTGTGTGTGTGTGTGTGTGTGTGTGTGTGGTATTCCTGTGTGTGTGTTTGTGTACATTTATGTGTTGTGTATATGTATATGCATGTGTTGTGTATATGTATGTGTATATGTATGTGTGCATGTATGTGTTGTGTATATGTATGTGTATATGTATATGTATGTGTATATGTATGTGTGCATGTATCTGTTGTGTATATGTATGTGTGCATGTATGTGTTGTGTATATGTATGTGTGCATGCATGTGTTGTGTATATGTATGTGTGCATGTATGTGTTGTGTGCATGTATGTGTTGAGTGTGTTCGTTTGTGTGGTATTTCTGTGTGTTTGTGTGTGTGTGTGGTATTCCTGTGTGTTTGTGTGTGTGTGTGTGTGTGTTTGTGTGTGGCATGCCTGTGTGTGTGTGTGTGTGTGTGTGGTATTCCTGTGTGTTTGTGTGTGTGTGTGTGTGTGTTTGTGTGTGGCATGCCTGTGTGTGTGTGTGTGTGTGTGTGTGTGTGGTATTCCTGTGTGTGTGTTTGTGTACATTTATGTGTTGTGTATATGTATATGTATGTGTTGTGTATATGTATGTGTACATGTATGTGTTGTGTATATGTATGTGTATATGTATGTGTGCATGTATGTGTTGTGTATATGTATGTGTATATGTATGTGTGCATGTATGTGTTGTGTATATGTATGTGTATATGTATGTGTGCATGTATGTGTTGTGTATATGTATGTGTATATGTATGTGTGCATGTATGTGTTGTGTATATGTATGTGTGCATGTATGTGTTGTGTATATGTATGTGTATATGTATGTGTGCATGTATATGTATGTGTATATGTATGTGTGCATGTATGTGTTGTGTATATGTATGTGTATATGTATGTGTGCATGTATGTGTTGTGTATATGTATGTGTGCATGCATGTGTTGTGTATATGTATGTGTGCATGTATGTGTTGTGTATATGTATGTGTGCATGTATGTGTTGTGTATATGTATGTGTGCATGTATGTGTTGTGTATATGTATGTGTATATGTATGTGTGCATGTATGTGTTGTGTATATGTATGTGTATATGTATGTGTGCATGTATGTGTTGTGTATATGTATGTGTGCATGTATGTGTTGTGTATATGTATGTGTGCATGTATGTGTTGTGTATATGTATGTGTTGTGTATATGTATGTGTATATGCATGTGTGCATGTATGTGTTGTGTGCATGTATATGTATGTGTATATGTATGTGTGCATGTATGTGTTGTGTATATGTATGTGTATATGTATGTGTGCATGTATGTGTTGTGTATATGTATGTGTGCATGTATGTGTTGTGTATATGTATGTGTATATGTATGTGTGCATGTATGTGTTGTGTATATGTATGTGTGCATGTATGTGTTGTGCATATGTATGTGTATATGTATGTGTGCATGTGCGGGCCTTTTAATGGTGATAAAGACAATGGTGTCTCTTTTTTAATGTTTGTTTTGATTTTCGTGGTTATGTGCTATTTTAATGATTCATGTGTGGTGTTTTTGTAGCATTACTGCAGGTGCGTGTGTCCAATTGTATTCATGCATGCATGTGCATGCATGAATGTGTGTGTATTTACGCGTCCATGTTTGCCCATTTTGCATGTGCGCGCATTTGTGCCTGCATGTGTGTGCATGTATGTGTGTGTGTGTGTGTGTGTGTGTGGCAGTGTTACGGGTGTTTCTCATGGCACAGGGCATGAATGTCTATCTCCTGTTGTGTGCCTGGTCAGAGGTGGTAAATAAGGATACGTTTGTGTTAAAAGTCTCACTAAGGGGCCTTTAATCTGCATTACCGCCATCCCAGGGTTTGCTTCAATGGAAGAATGTTACTCTGTGAGGCTTCTGGCTCACCCATTGGACAAAGCTCAAGCGGAACAGGAGCAAATATCCGAGAGTCAGGCGAACAAAGCGGCCCCCTCCCCCCTGAGCCGCCATTCTCTCCCGCTCGTTCTGACCGCGAAGACGGCGGCCGGGGTTTGTTTCGGCTCTTTGTGTACGGCTACAGCTGCGGAGCTGGTCCGGTCGTGCCAGGCCGAGCCGACCCGGCAAAATCGCGCATTCAGGGCCCGCCGCCGCCACCTCTTTCCTCTCCGAACACAATGACCTCACGCCGGAAACGCAGCTTTTTCACGCAAGAAGGAGGCCCTTTGTCAGGGAAACAGTGAGGCCTTTACAGCCGCCTGGGAACATACTTCATCCAGCCGTGGAGAAGCGAGGGAGGGAGGAAGGAAGAGGAAGAGAGGTGTACAAAGGGAGAGAGAGAGAGGTTCAGAAGGAAGAGAGTATAAGAGAGCACTATGGTTTGAAAAGTTCAGATTCATTACTCTTATGATGTATTTCATCAATATTATCACTGCTTGCTTTATCTACATTTGCTTTTTTATGCGGGTGTGCAGATAAGGTAGTTTGTATATGTGTGTATGTACTTCATAGCACTTTATACTGGATTCAACTGGTTTAGCAGTTGTGCTGTTTTCCCCTGCCAGTAAAGCACCATTGAAATGTAATGAATTGAGTTAATGGCAGATAGATACAGAGCTGTGGAGGTGGGGGGTGGAGGGACAGAGTTGGAGACAGTACAGTTTACTTAAAGTTCCAGTAAATCTTCTTACCTTCCAGACAAAACAAGGGTTTCTGTTCGGGAGCCATGATGACATCACCTGTGTGTGTGTGTGTGTGTGTAGGGGGGGGGTTGTCTTGTTATTTAACCAAACTTTTCACACGGAGTGCTTTTTAAAGAGCAAATCCCCACCAATGGAGGCTGACGCCAGCCCAACTCACTGGAGCCAAGAAGTCTGGCCTGCACTGCCAAGAAACAAGAGGCCATTCTCCCTCCGCAGGCCGCTCAGGTTTGGGGAAGGAGACCCCTTCATCCGTCACGCGCGCCCCGTCCCCATCCCGGCCTCACAACAGCGCTGCTGCTGTTTGCGGTCGCCCCCGTCGGCCCGCCCGCCCGCCGGGCTCTCAGTGCTTTCTCTTCATTATGGGGGGGGGGGTCTATCAGAGGTCGTAGAGAGGTGGAGCGCTAGCTCAGGTGTAGCGGTAAAGCCGCTGTATCTCTGGAAAAGACTGAATGGTCCAAAATTGAATCGTCGCAGCACATTTAATACCGCTGTTAGCACCACCATCGTTAGCTCCACCACCGTTAGCACCACCACCGCTAGCACCACCACCGTTAGCACCACCACCTTTATCACCACCACCGTTATCACCACCACCGTTAGCACCACCGCTGTTAGCACCACCACCGTTAGCATGGAAGGGCCTAAAGACTGAAATCAGCCAATACTTTCACCTACTTAGTGAGTTCTATTGATCAATCTGCAATCTGTTTTTAGCCTGTAATCTCTGCCATTAATCCCAAGGTAATTTATATCATCTTTATACAACTGCCCTAAAAAGTGAAATGCAGAGTGAATTCAGAAATCATACATACTTGTCAATGACACACAGGTGGTGAGTTACCCATAAAGGTAAGCATGTGCCCAGAAATAGGTAGAGAACAGCTTGAGAACAGCCTTCAGCATATGTTATTGTGTTGCCTGCTTTTTGAGCTTGAAGTTGCAGAATTTAAAATATGTGACAAATGTTCACTTTTTTCCACAGGTTAAAGGTTAATTTATTTTCTGGCATCAGGAATTTACCTCACCAGAGCTGAAATATTTGTAACTGTTTGTTGCGGTAGTTCATGCATTTTCAATATTTTAATTTTTTACTATGTCCAACCAGTTATTTTCCTTGAATTTTGTTCTCACACAGAAGCTCCCTAAAGGCCAGATTTACAAAAACTTTTCGCACACATGACAGTTTTTTGGCCACACAAGCTACTGTCTTGACCAATGAAATTGAACTGAAACCTTTATGAAATCTGGACTGAAGTGTCTTTTAAAAGTAGAGGCTGTTGAGATGTGTGTTTACTTCCTGCAAAGTGGGAATTTAATAAAGAGCAAAGCTTCAAGCCAAAAATATTTATATATATATATTTTTAATTATCATTATCATAATTGATTTTGTTGATATTATTATAATTCTTATTATATTATTTAAACTGAAGAACTCAATGTCACACATGTATTGGTTTGTTATGTAATATTATAAAATACTAAGCCAGACAGCATTCTTACAGAAATATTATTGTGCACTTGATTCAAATGAAAGTGATTTTAAATAAATAAAAACATAAAGTAAATTTAGTGGTGAGACAAAAAAACAACAACAACATAACTTAGTTATTGGCATAAGTATAAATGATCATCTTTGGGCAATCCTTGTCCATAAAGCTTGCAAAATGAGGTTCAACATGGACAAAACGGAAAAATAGTGGTGGAAATAAGTTTTAATCTGCATTTTGTGTAATTTTTGAGCCGCTGAAGAATATGTATAAAAAACAAAACCTGTTTGAAAAACAACCTTTTCTCTCATTTGGAGGTCAGCGGGTGTTCTGGGGAAATTATAGATGAAATGTCAACCTGAATGGCCAGCTGAGATGCATTTAAAAGCAGGACACTTTGTGTGTCCAGTTGCTCAGTATATTTAGTCTGTTCTAGTGCACTTAAAAATGAGTTACAGGCTGATTGGTGGTTTCAAAACTGTTGATTGGACTGAACTGGTTGTGTCTGTATGATTGTAGGTTTTGTGTACCATATAGGAGCAGAGTCATAGAGGTGTGCGTAGCGGCAGAGTGCACCAAAGTGCTGTGTGTGTAGTGCTGTAGTAGTGTGTATATTATAGGATCAGAGTACTGTGTGTGTGTGTGTAGTGCTGTAGTAGTGTGTGTATTATAGGATCAGAGTACTGTGTGTGTGTAGTGCTGTAGTAGTGTGTGTATTATAGGATCAGAGTACTGTGTGTGTGTAGTGCTGTAGTAGAGTGTATATTATAGGATCAGAGTACTGTGTGTGTGTGCAGTGCTGTAATAGTGTGTGTATTATAGGATCAGAGTACTGTGTGTGTGTGTAGTGCTGTAGTAGTGTGTGTATTATAGAATCAGAGTACTGTGTGTGTGTAGTGCTGTAGTAGTGTGTGTATTATAGGATCAGAGTACTGTGTGTGTGTGTGTAGTGCTGTAGTAGTGTGTGTATTATAGGATCAGAGTACTGTGTGTGTGTAGTGCTGTAGTAGTGTGTGTATTATAGGATCAGAGTACTGTGTGTGTGTGTGTAGTGCTGTAATAGTGTGTGTATTATAGGATCAGAGTACTGTGTGTGTGTGTAGTGCTGTAGTAGAGTGTATATTATAGGATCAGAGTACTGTGTGTGTGTGTAGTGCTGTAATAGTGTGTGTATTATAGGATCAGAGTACTGTGTGTGTGTGTAGTGCTGTAATAGTGTGTGTATTATAGGATCAGAGTACTGTGTGTGTGGGTAGTGCTATTGTAGTATGAGGTGTCTGTGGAGTGTTGAAATGACTCCATTGTGACCCGGTTTCACCCTACCCGTGATGCTGCAGAGCGACGCGACGCTTTATTAATGTAACACACACACACACTCCTCTGGGCTGAGTCTGGGTGGTGGTCTGCATGTGGAATGTACCCCCCCACTCCACTCCTCTGGGCTGAGTCTGGGTGGTGGTCTGCATGTGGAATGTACCCCCCCACTCCACTCCTCTGGGCCGGGTCTGGGTGGTGGTCTGCATGTGGAATGAGGAACACCTTTCATCAGACATGAGTCATTAGGCGAACGGGAGACGCAGGTCGCGCTCTCTCACAGAAGCACACCGCTCGCCTCCTGCTCGTCATCGGCCCTCAGTCTCTGCTCACAGGGAATCCGCCGTCTTTCTACGGCGAGTGTGTGTCTTTGCGTGTACGCACACACACACCCACACACACACAAATATATGCATATTTTCTGTGTGTGTCTGCAAATATATTAATTATTTTATATATATATACTGTATACACACGCATTTCTGTGCGTGCGTGCGTGTGTGTGCGTGCGTGCGTGTGTGTGCAGTCTTTAGAATGAGTGATACTTTCTGACAGCATAATGAAGCATTTTCATGCTTGGCCCCCACTGCCCTCTCTCTGAATTGTATTGCAGATGGGTGGTGATTTTATTAAACACGGCGCTCTGCAGGGTAAACAGAGCTCATGTTTATAATGAGCGCATTGAGCAGGGGCACACAGAGAGAGCGCCTGTGTGGATCTGGAAGAGCTGCTCAGTTCATCACCACAAGGAACTCATTGACCTGAATAGGGAGCCACACCCTCCCAAGCCAGCACTGCAGAGCTCCAGGGGGGCCCCTGCTGGACATAGATAGAACTGCAGCTCAATCTCTGGCTCACGCTCTGTCCCCCCCCCTTCCCACATTTTTCCTGCGTTCTGTCTCTCTCTTTCTTCCTCCTCCCTCTCTCTTTATTTTCATCTCTGCCCTGTCACTTACCTCTCATTGCAATCCCCTCTGCTTCTCCTTTCTTTTTCTCTGCCCCTCTCTTTCTCTCCCCCTCTTTCTTTCTCTCTTTCCCCCCTCTCTCTTTCTCTACTCCCCCCCCCCCCCTCTCTCTCTCTCCCTCATCTGTCCACTCTCCTTCCCTCAGTCACAGGCTCTATAGGGGTGAAGACGGAGGGCCGAGTTTATATATTTATCTATTTAGCAGATGCTTGTATTCAGAGTCAGTTGCAAGGTCATCTTGACAAGATGCATTAAACCCGCATCACAGGAAGAGCTGGAACACGGGCTGAGAACAGCCAGTAACACAGAATAAGGGCATCAGGGTGAAGAACAATGCTAAAACAGGCAGGCGCCGGTAACACAGTGTACCAGCATTATATCACACTGTTGCATTCCGATAGGCTAATAGCGATCTAAAAATAATGTAATGTTCTGTTCTCACAATTCTTACAGAAACGCGGACATTTCAAGCCTTTTTTTATTTTTATTTGCCTCAGCAAGATTAGAATTGCTTCTATCACCTTTCCAAAAAAAAACCACCAGGTTGATAATAACGTACAGTGCAGTCCAAACGTATTTGGACAGTGACACATTTTTTGGTTGTTTTGGCTCTGCGCTGGCTAACGCTTGAGTCTGGACTGTCCAGCTTGGTCTGACCACGTCATCGCATTAACCAGGTTACCATACTCCAGCACATTGGATTTTGAATGGAACAGTGACGATGAGGTTAAAATGCAGACTTTCAGCTTTCATTTGAGGGTGTTAACATCCATATCAGGTGAATTGAGTAGCAATTATCGCCCTTTTTATACATAGTCCCCCCCCTTTTTTAGGGGACCAAAAGTAATTGGATAAATTAACATGAACTTAAATAAAGTAATCATATTTAATATTTGGTCGCATATCTTTTGCATGCCATCACTTCCTGATGTCTGTGACCCAACAACATCAAAAAACTCTTGATATCTTATTTTCAGGTACTCTTACAAGCAGGTCCAGATTAAATGGATAGATGCACAGGGCAGACAAACAAAGTGGCTCCGTATTTTCTCAGTGATCACCAATATTTTGACAGGGTTTGTTTGATGCGAAGAAGTCGCACATTTTGTCGTCAATGTTTTCCCACTTTGCAGAGTCGGGTGTATAGCGTCTTATCATCCTGTCTGGGTCGAGAGGTTGTGTGAAGAAAGCGTTTGATTGACGCTCTCTGGCCTGTTCCATTTCCGTGGATGTCTTCTTCTCTGGCTTCCCTGTTGCTAAGGACCAATGTCACTGGGCCGATTAGAATCAGAGACAGCAATAGGCTCACCAGCCTTTTAACCCTCTTTCTGGGCCTCCCTGCGGCAGCTGCCTAGTTTGCCTATGCCTCGATCCAGCTTTGATTACAAGCAATAGTATAACCTCCCTGCATTTGAATGGATTTCCATGGGAATTGGGTGGGGGGACTAGATTAACCTGTAGATTACACTGGAATACTATGGAACACATGGTTGGCTAAACGGCCATCATCAAGGGTGTGAGGTATCAAACGAGCCTCACACGATCACAATACAGATCCAAAACACCAAAAAATTTGTCACTGTCCAAATACTTTTGGACTGCACTGTATAATAAACCCCATGCTCGTCAAGCTAGGGTGTACAGATGTGGTTGATGACTCGCACATTTTTAGTTGAGGGGAAACAGTGTTGCTTTGTCTGATAAAGATTCATAGATCTCTCTTATTGGGTTACAATGGGACAGTGTAAGGTGTAGATGTGGCTGCAAACTTAACTTGTTAAACTGAATCTGTGCGACTCCCCAACTGGTGACGCCCCCCTCCTCCTCCTCCTCCTCTTCCTCCTACTTACCCCTGTTCAGCCAAGCTGGGCTACTTTTACTCACAATATGGTTTCTCTATGGGTACAATGCAGAGTGAAAACATCTCACATGCGCATACACACGCACGCACGCACACACACACACACACACACACACAGTCTGGGATTACTACCGCACGTACTTCTCCACGCTCACCCAATCCGCTATGGGCAGAATATCCGTTTTAGCCTGACAGAACAGGTGGCAAGTTTGTTGTTCTACAGCATTTTGCTGACATAGCATCAGTTTGCCTTCTGTATTTTGAAGCCAGTAGACAGCTAGTTAAGCTGGTGCATATCTGCATTAGTTCACACTAATATACCTGACAAACTCCCTCTAATAATGAGCAGGTAAGGGGCAGATCTAGAGCAGGTGACAGTACCTGACTCCGCCCGCTGTATCCTGCGCCATCGAGCATGCCCAGTGCCCTGTTTGCCCTGGGGCAGATGCAACCATTTTCTTCATTGTCTTTTCTCTTTTTTCCCCCCTTTGAGTTCTCCCGTGTTCTCAGACTTCACTGTAGCAGGACTATGTATTTAGGAACCCCCCCCCCCCCGTCAGTTGTCCCGGCTTGCCCCGGGGTAGAAATGCCCCGTCAGTTGTCCCGGCTTGCCCCGGGGTAGAAATGCAGACCCTCTTGGTGAGAGCTATGAGAGCAATCAGCTAAGGTAACCTCAGATCACGGGGCATTGCAAGCGTGGTTAACCTCCAGAGATATTGAGGCGCTAGACTACAGATGGTTCTACAGGTGGTTCTTCATGGTTGTTTTGTGGCACTAGTCTACAAGTGGTTCTCCAGGATGTGTTGAGGCGCTAGCCTATAGGTGGTTCTCCGCGGATGTGTTGAGGTGCTAGCCTACAGATGGTTCTCCAAGGATGTGTTCAGGTGCTAGCCTACAGGTGGTTCTCCGGGATGTGTTCAGGTGCTAGCCTACAGATGGTTCTCCGGGATGTGTTCAGGTGCTAGTCTACAGATGGTTCTCCGGGATGTGTTGAGGTGTTAGCCTACAGATGGTTCTCCGGGATGTGTTGAGGCACTAGCTTACAGGTAATTCCTCCTCTGCCCTCCTTACATGTGCACGCCTCTGCTAATTAACCACAGGAGTAGGCTGAGCCATCCAGGCTGTTTTTCACAGCTGGGATACGGGATAGCCATTAGGGAGGCTTTTGAGGTGGATGTTTCCCTTGGGATGGTGGTGGCGGGCGGGATTTGAGGGGGAGTGCGGAGAAGCTCAGGTCACCTGTGCGGATGACTCACTTGCGAAACGCTGCTGTCCCCGTGTAGAGAGGCTTTCCTCTCTGTGCCATATGGAAAGCGTCAGTTACAGGCCAACCCTGTTTCATATCCTCTTATTTATTTCAAGATCGCTTTGGCAGAAATACATAAAATGGGTTCATTTAAATGGGTTCGCATTGTTCTGTAGAGCACAATTGACATATTTAAATCAGTGCAGCCATTCTTTGTATATAAATAATAATAGTCGTAAAACACTAAAAACTTTAATGCGTGTCACAAAACTGACACTTCTTCATGCACATTTCAACTGAATATTCCAATAGCAGTTGAAAGGAAGGAGCTCCACTGATGCTCACTGGGTTGTTTTCATCTCAAGGGGGTCCACCTGTTGCACAGTAAGCTGTAGGCTAAATACTGTAAGCTACCCAAGAAAAGCGTGTCAATGAGCCAACATGGAGACCTGGGAGGGAGGTGTAGGTAACTGTGTGACGTGGAGCAGGGGCTAGAACCGCACATTACGCAGTGTGACCATGGTCACGGTGTACTGCCCAGGCTGTTTTAAGAGTAGCGGTTGGCAGGGGGAGCTCCTTGGCTTGGGTTTTGGTTGTATGCGGTCAGTGTCCAGGGCGCTCAGCCGCACTGAGGAGCAGTCTGTGTTGCCCTTCAGTCAGAGACATTATGTAATGTGTGAACAGTGCTGTTCTTTCTGCAGTATGCTCTTTGACTGTGTTTGGGGGGGGGGGCAACTTGTTCTCACAACAGGGGGATCAACTGCAGGCCTGAATTCCCTCCTCCCCCCTACTCTCTGCCACGCCCACATCGGAAAAAAGAGTGTTTTGTGTTTTGGGATGTGAACTGCTTTCCGTGTTTGTGGGTTTTGGGAAAGCGTTGTGTAATCTAATTATTGCTGGACTGTTGGAGCCCTCAGTTAGACAAAGCGGCGATCTGATTGGCTCTCGCGAAGCACTCCCACCGTGGAGCCCCTCAATTAAATTCAAGGGATATACAGACACACACACACACACACTGGGTCTCCACAACAACTGCACACTCCGCTGTGAGACCGCTCACAGGCAGAATTCCAAGCGGAACTGTGCCTTTCCCACGGACAGCAGAGGCAAGCTCCTGTCCGTCAAGCACGTTTCCGTGGCATCAGACTTGGTGCCAAAGAGGCTGTTGTGAAAGAAGCATCAGTAAGATTCCCAGCCTGGGTTTAATGTCTCCTTATGCATACATCAGTGAGATTCCCAGCCTGGGTTTAATGTCTCCTTATGCATACATCAGTGAGATTCCCAGCCTGGGTTTAATGTCTCCTTATGCATACATCAGTGAGATTCCCAGCCTGGGTTTAATGTCTCCTTATGCATACATCAGTGATTCCCCCCAGCTGGTTTAATAATGTCTCCTGCATACATCAGTGAGATTCCAGCCCCTGGGTTTTGTCTCCTTATTGCTGCATACATATGAGATTCCCCCCCAGCCTTTTTTTAATCCTTCCTTTATCATACATTCAGATTCCCAGCCTGGTTTAATGTCTCTCCTTCATCATACATCATTCCAGCTGGGGGTTTATTCTGTTTTATGTATATCCTTGAGTCATTGAGATGAGTGGTTTAATGTCCTTTTATGCATACATATGTTAGAGATTCCCAGCTGGGTTTAATGTTCCCTTATGCATACAATCCTTAGATCAGTCAGGGTGGGTTCCCTCCTTATGTATACATCACATCAGTTCCCCATCATCTTTAATGTCTCCTTATCTTGCATACATCAGTTCCTTATCATACATGGTAATGTAGCCTTTGTTAATGTCTCCTTATGATTCCAGCAGTGAGTTTCCCAGGCCTTGTTTAATGTTCTTCCCCATATGCATAGCCAGTTCCCAATCTGGGTTTATGCATATGAGTGAGATTCCCAGAGTCCTGGTTTAATGTCTCCTTGGTTTAATTCAGTCATTATTCCCAGCCTGGGTTTAATGTGTCCCCTTGTGCATACATCAGTTTAGCATACATCTGTAAGATTAATGTCTCTATCCTAAACATCAGTGAGATTCCACATCTGGGTTTAATGTCCTCCCTGGGCATAATGTCTCCTTATGCATATGGTTGGTTTCCCCCTTATTGGGTTTAATGTCTCCTTATGCCATATCCCCAGTGATTTAATGTTCTAATATTGCATACATCCTGCATACATCAGTGAGATTGTTATTATGGGTTTATTGAGATCATTCTCAGTGAGTCTCCCAGCCTGATTTTAATGTTGGGTTTGCATACATCAGTGGATTCCCCAGCCTGGTCCTATACATTAGTATGCATCCCAGAGATTTTTAAGCAGGTTTAATGTCTAAGCCTGTATGATGTCAGTGAGATTCCCCAATCTGGGTTTTAATGTCTCCTTATGCATACATCAGTGAGATTGCTGAAATGTCAGTATACAGTGAATGATGATGCTATTTTAGCGTTCTTTACAGAAACTGAGAACGATTGTAAATATGTTTATAAATATTAGTCACCACATGAAAAAAAGACTTTAACCCTCACATTTGCCATTGCGCTCCTTGGTGCTCTTTAGTAGGCAAGGCTGACATCACTGTTAATTGTGACGAGTGTTTTCTGAGAAATTCAAAGATGATTTGATTTACTGGATGGGTAATATTGGGAAACACTCAGCAGCCTAGCCTCTCGCATGATGAGTCATGCTTCTTTATCACACTGATATAAAGGAAAGACTACTGTATGTGTCCACTGGACACATGACTCTACTGCGACAAGGCCGCACACGCATAACAAGGCCACGCCCGCTATTGGAAACATGACACCGTACTGTCAGGTTCCGATTACTGACATAGCAGGGCCGTGACCACTGTTGGAAACATGACACTGCACCGTCAGGACACGCCCACTATTAGAAACATAATACAGTTCCATCACTAAAAATGTCTGCCTAAAATGCCTTTCAAATGAAAGTTTGTACATCAAGAGATAATGGAAATCCCGGTGGACTGGAACGTGTTATGTTTGTTTTGCAATGCTGCATTCACGTCATATGGGAGCGATGGTAACTACGAGCTTCCAACTTGGAAATACCCTTCACATCAGCTTTTATATCGTAAATACTACTTGTGAACTCCGATTTATCCCACTTGACCAGTGTGGAAATGGTCTACAACAGCCTACCACGCATGGTGGTGAATTTTGTGGTCAAACATAAGAAAAAAGCATATTTTCAACTAATAATCTGGAAAAAATAACCACATAACTGACTGTTATTTATCGGATTTAACAGATTACCTGATGACATGTCAATAGTCCGTAGGCTAGCTACAGTCGAATCAAATGTTCAGCAAACCTGGCAAAATTTAATTTTCCGGCAAACCTCCATCTTTTCAGTGATCTCAGAGATCCTCCCCAAATGTTTGGTGTGTTAAGAATTTAAAGTGATACATTTTAGAATGTAACAGCGCGTGAAATGGACTTTGCGTAGCTCGACGCGTCCACATTCGCGTGTTTACGCAAGATATGTTTCGGCCTAAATTGCAGAGTCGCTCGATGAAATACCATATGAAGCCAGTACGTTAAATCAGTGTGATTCTCACCTTGACTTTACTGAAGCTGTGGAAATGTGGAGCTCCTTTTTCCGATGAGCTGCGTTGCAATTGATTACCGACGACCAAACGGATTTCTTCTGTTATAATCAAACGTCAGGCACCCTGGTACGAGAGTCGCGAGAAACGAGCCCTAGCGAAACCAAGGCGCCCTAATCAGCCGCGTAGGCCAAATAACCTCTCGCTAGCGTGTGAGGGATGTGCCGTGCACGCCACAGCGCTCGGTCCAATTAAAATTTCATGCGGCGATCGCGGCGGTGCTATCGCTCTTGTTGTCATTAAGTGCATTAGCATTAAAGAACAGGAGGGGGAAAGAAACATCAGCTGTGATTGTAAATGCGCCGTGCTCTGTAACCCCGTTGTTAATGCAGTCAGCTTACGGATGCCTGCATGTGATGTGGGGGCGATGCAGGGGTCCCACTGAGCCACAGCATCCATTAGCATGGTGGCTAATCTGAGGCCATTTTGTTAATGCGCTGACGCTTAAACAGTTAATGTAGCCTACAAACACGAGCTAGAAAAGTAACCTCATATAAAGATCATGGCATGGGCATAGGAAATAGAATTTAAAAAAAATAGATAGAAATGGACTTAAAAAGTGAATGTATTATTTATTTGTTTGTTTATTGATTGATTCCCTCTTGCCTGGGATTCTTCTCTGCTGCTCCCGGCGTTATAGTGAGTTATGTGGCATGCGGAGACGCCTGTAATCTTTCGTCGGAGATGGTGATGGCCGGGGTTTGTTTGTGAGCTGGGGGTCATGTTTCTAATCGCTCATAACCAAGAAAGGACATGTTCCTCGTCCCCCCGCGTCTCTGGAGGAAACGGACTGTGTTTGACGCCCCGTCAACCAAATAGGGTAATGACGCGATAAACTCTGCTCACCGACCACCCGTGGCCACAGATGGTCTATGTCATCTTGGCTGTGAAAAAAAATAGTGCATTACCATACCTCATTAATTTATAGATTTTATGTCCTTTAGCAGTGATTTACATGGCTTGCATTTATTTATTGATTTTTGTTTTATTTTACAGGTCTAGACGTGCACAAATAGGATTTTGTTTGCATTGGGATCGGATTTGCCAAACCACTTGGCGAGGTGGCCTAGTAGGCTACATTTTGAGATCGGAATTGCTTGTAGTCTGGATGTAATCAGACATCTCAAAACCCATTTTCTGGAAAAACGTCAATAATCACACCTATGATTTACTCCAGGCCTACACACTCCAGGCCTCCCCTGGACTATATACAGTATGTCCCACCCCAAACAAATGAGCAACGGCACAATACCATCACCCTGTGGCAAACCACTACAGCGCAATAGCCACTCTTTTGTGCACAGGTAGCCTACGGCTCATGGATATTAGTATATTCATGGTAAGGCAAGGCTCCAGCTGTTCACAAATGTAGTTGAAGGTGTGCTTTTGCATACGGAAATTGAGAACCCAGCCGGAATCCGTGAAATTATGCACAATATGGTTCCACCAGTGCACTCAGAAGCGTAATATTCACATTAATAGCAGGCTTTCGCTGCGGCCTCGTCATCAGCGCACGCAGGTCCTACCTCCACTACGCAATGGGAACATAATGAAAAGAAACACGTGCTCACCGCACGCCACATTTTCCAGGAATGTTGTTTCCTGTTACTTCATTTAATATTTAAATATTGCGCAGGATTATGAAATGCGAACTGCGATCTGATCACAGAGCTCACATCGACCTGCCAAATGTGGACGCGACTCAAATCTGGCCCGATGTGATCGGGATGTTGGAATTACGATTGCAGAAGTGGCATGAACCGTAGCCTCAAGGCATGTAGCTTTACTGGGTCACAACAGCGAGTGTCCTGTCTGGGACATGATCCCATGATCCCACGATCCCATGATCCAACTCTGTCAGTGTTGTAGCCGGCATTTTTGTCAATACTCTGAGAAACACTACATTTCATGTATTTTCTGATGTACTATATTCTACTATGCTGAAACCTAGGTTACAAAGGGCATTCAATAAAAGTAAAATAAATGATATTTTAGAAAATATTTTCACTGCAACGTGTTTTGTCATTCAAGGTCTTTGTATTATGTCAAATTCAATGAAAAGAGTTATTTTCTTCTCGCGGGGCCCCAGGAGGATAATGATCTAAATGAATGGTAAAACAGTGATAATGATAATTGCCGTAATCATTGCGGTTATCATGACGATAACGCCCTTGTGTGAACGGCTGCTCTGTTTGCGGCGTTTGTGGGAAGTGGGCGGGGTAATGAAGGGCGCTACTGTAGCAGTGCGCTCCGCCTCTCCGCAGGCCTGGGGCCGTGCTGGGGATGTTGCCATGGTGATCCGCGTGTCTCCGCAAGGCAGGCGAGGGTGATGTCAAAACTCCGCTGGTCCAGCTCACAGCGGGCCCCTGACCGCTGCACACAAAGCCAGCGCGAGGCCCGCCCCCACGTGAGGGTTGCCACAGTAACCCTCACGTGGAGCGTTAGGCCCAGAGGACTCGTGTGTAAACCCACACACAACACATGCATTATTATATACCCATAAACACACACACAACACATGCATTATTATATACCCATAAACCCACACACAACACATGCATTATTATATACCCATAAACCCACACACAACACATGCATTATTATATACCCATAAACACACACACAACACATGCATTATTATATACCCATAAACCCACACACAACACATGCATTATTATATACCCATAAACACACACACAACACATGCATTATTATATACCCATAAACACACACACAACACATGCATTATTATATACCCATAAACACACACAACACATGCATTATTATATACCCATAAACACACACACAACACATGCATTATTATATACCCATAAACACACACACAACACATGCATTATTATATACCCATAAACACACACACAACACATGCATTATTATATACCCATAAACACACACACAACACATGCATTATTATATACCCATAAACACACACACAACACATGCATTATTATATACCCATAAACACACACACAAGACATGCATTATTATATACCCATAAACACACACACAACACATGCATTATTATATACCCATCAACACATGCATTATTATATACCCATAAACACACACACAACACATGCATTATTATATACCCATAAACACACACACAACACATGCATTATTATATACCCATAAACACACACACAACACATGCATTATTATATACCCATAAACACACACACAACACATGCATTATTATATACCCATAAACACACACACAACACATGCATTATTATATACCCATAAACACACACACAACACATGCATTATTATACACTCATAAATACACACTAATGTAGACTTACACATAAACACACATACCCTATCATAGATGTAGGCTACACAGAGACATTTACATCCATACACTAATATAGGCTTACAGACACATGACTAAATAAAAAAAAATTTAAATTTTTTTTTTTCACTCTGCAAGTTATTTTAGGGGACTTTTACGGGGTCATATTTCACTCACATTTTATGTTATCAAAAACCTAAAGTAACCATAGTTATCATGTGACCAATGAAGAGACACTCACAATGTTGACCACTCGAGTGTTCAGAGGTCATCAAATCCAGTGTAGGATTGGCTGGGTATTGTTTGACCATATTTGGTACATGCAATCCCTGCATAACGCCAACAGGCAGACACACAGCATAGGCTATTTTTGGCTGTTCATTGAGGGTCAAAGGTCAAGCAAAGGCACTTATTCTGTGTCCTCTGCCCTCCACCCCCCCCCCCCAAGCCAGTCCAGTGGGAGATGAATGTCACCATTCAGGGACATTAATAGCACATTCCAGGTTTGGCTTCTGGTAGCTGAAGCAGCAGGGCAGGGAGCCAGAGCAGCCTCTGCACTGCATTTTATTTTTAATTCCACTGTTATGTACTTTGGCCTGAAAGTTATGTTATGAACTGTGCTATACAGATACATTATTGTTATCATTATCATTATCAATATTATTATTAATAATAATAAGAAGAAGAAGAAGAAGAAGAAGAAGAAGAATACATAAATATGCATATGGTACTTAATCTATCAAGATATCGCAATAACTTAGTGTCTTTCCATTGCGGTCCTGAAGACTTGGCTCGGAGGCAGGCTGGAAAAAGGTGTGGCTCATAGACTACAGACTATTTCCTGAAATAATAAATTCCCTAATATATTACTCAGGAGCCAATTTTTCAACTGTTTCTTAAAACTATTCAAAGTAGGGGCTGATTTAATTACATTTGGGATTTTATTCCATCCTTCCCCACCTTAAGGAAATGTGCTTCTCCCTAACTAGCAGTTTCAGATTGTCCTCATAATAATGCACACACATGTTCATACATAATAAAATATGTATAAATTATAGATATATAAAATAAAATACGTAACGTTCATAGAAAACTACACTATAGATACGATATGTTTTGTCAACCTCCTTTTAGAGCCTCCAGATAGTTTATGTCTGGTGTGTGTGTTGTGTGTGTTGGTGGGGGGGTTGTAGCCATGGTGACTTGTGGGGTTGAGTACAGTGTTTAGAGTACATGGCACAGTCATGTGGAAGGATGTTCGTACCGCTTTAGAGTGGAAGGTTAATCACTGCATGGGGTGGACATACACGCAGCATGCACGCACGCACGCACCCACACACACACAATCACACAAACACGCACGCACGCACCCACACACAATCACACAAACACACACGCACTCACACACATACACGCACGCATGCATGCACTCACACACATACACACACACACACACACACATGCGCACACACAGGCAAGAAGCATTCCTGGAATTCTGCACCAGTCTGCACATGTGTGTATTTGAAAAGACTGCAGCTTTCAGTGCAGAGGTGAAAAAATGTGAATAATGCAAAGCAAAATATGTTTGGCATGTAGACATTTCACTCGGGTGACCCGGCCTCACTCATGGTGCTTAGAACAAGGAGAATGGTAGTGTTTCTTGTAATTTAGCATTAAGAGGTTTATCAAGTTATCAGCGCAGTAAACTGTGGAGACAGAGAGGGAATAGGGGTGTCTGGAACATAATTGAAGATTGGGGTGAGTTTTATGAAAAACCTACTGCTGTTATTCTGTGAACAGCGCTACTGCTTGTGTGAAGACAGTAACAGAGGCTGAACGAGTTCCCCGTGCTATCAACGTGCTATCAACGTGCTATCAACACGCTATCAACGTGCTATCAACATGCTATAAACGTGCTATCAACGCGCTATCAGCATGCTATCAATGTGCTATCAACGCGCCACTTTTTTGAAAAAGACTCAGAGCAGAATCCCGCTCTCACTTACAGCAAAAGCTACAGATGGCTCCTTTGTCTCTGGGTGGATATTAGAGTGGAGATGAATAGATTAACTTAGAATAGATTAACCCCCCCCCCACGCCCCTCATCAGTGCCCTCATCAAAAATCTCACTGTTTTTGGCAAAATTGGGAACGTATGATGTGGGGTAAACACAGGGACTTTACTTCTCCACAGTCAGTTCACCCAGGCTGACAGATAACACAGCCAATGCACCCCAACAGACACAAACCAGGCAACTCACCTCAGCTTACCTGAAACAACCGAGCAGGCATGGGGTTAAGCTGATGCAAATATGGAACACATGGTAAAAATCTAAAAAATACCTCAGGCAACCCCCCCCCCCCCCCCACACTCCAGAGCTTAGGCCAAACTCTCAACCGGTTTACTAAACCAGAACCGGTAGCAACTACGGTAGCCAAGAACTCAATCCCCTATGCTCCTTCCAAACCTGCAGTGGGTTCACCTCAGGTAGAGAGAGAGAGAGAGCGATAGAGAGAGGCTAGGAGGCTCTAGTTGTAGTGTACATGCTCTGGCATGCTGCAGGGATGGTTATAGCAGATCATCAGATGTCAGACAGCTTCCTGTCTTGTCTGACATTCACTGAACACTATAAAGCCCTGCCTAGCGATGACAGATGGTACAGAAGGAGAATGATAACTGATACTGCTATACTAACAGAAGTGTGTCCACACACATATGCACATAATTTATGTATTTGGTTGTGTAGCAGGACATTGTACATTCGAATTTCATGCACAGGCACTCGGCCCCAAGACTGAATCGTGTAGAACAATAACAATAAATAATATACCTGTAAGTGCTGTGGGAACTGACTCACCAATTCCTTCTGATGTTTCCAAAGGCATTGCACACACATACACAAACATTTTTGTTGTGCTCAACCTGCTAATTGCACAGGCACCTTTCAGTGGCTGCTGGTGTGAGCACCCTCTAGTGGTGAAACAGTTTTACTTTGATTACTCTGGGGGGCCTGTGGGGGCACCCCACTCAGCCAGTGAGTGAGTGATGTTGGGGACACTACCGTTTGTAGGGCTGTTTCCTTCTGCGGTGGCCAGAGAGGCAGAGAGGTTCACTGAGCAAACTCAGCGCTAACACGGAGGAGAAAAGAGATGTGTGAGCTGCACTGTGGTTTCACAGCTCACTGAATAGATTGATAGAACGGGATCCTGCAGGAGTCACTGTGAGGTCGACATGGAGACAGGCAGTCTAGGGGGATGTGTGTGTGTGTGTGTGTTTGGGAGGGAGGAGGGGGGGGGGGATCCCCTGTCTCGCTAGTCTGACTCACTAGTCTGTTGAGAAACATAAACATGGAGAAAATTGCTCTCAGAAGACAAGACTGCACTGTGGCTTAAGATTTCCAGTCCTGGTCTCTCTTTCTGTCTTTCTCTCTCTCCCACACTCTCTCTCTCTCTCTTTCTCTCTCTTTCTCTCTTTCTCTTTCTCTCCCCGACTGCTTCTCACTAACAAGGTGGCCTTTCTTTCTGATGATCCCTTTTTCAGGCAAGGTTTTAGACATGACCTAAAATGGAAACCCGAAGAGTGTAGGTCTCGCCGCTAAAAATACACGCACAATCGAAGGAGCACTATTTGGAGTAGGAGTAGGGTGTGCATGTGTGTGTGTGTGTGTGTGTGTGTGTGTGTGTGTGTGTTGGTTTTTGATTACTGGGCCCAGTAAAGCACCAGGACACTGAGAGGGAATCCCGTAAGGTGTCAGGCAAAAGGGGTGGGGGTGAGGGGGATTCCGCAGTGTCACCCCTCCCCACACCCCCCTCCAATGAGGATGAAATTGAGAGGTGGAGGAGAGAAGCAGGAAGTGGAGGAGAGGAGAGGAGAGGAGAGGAGAGATAAATCTGTATGCTGGTGCAGGGACTGTGATTAAAGAACAGATAATAAACACAGTAGGAGGCTAAACTGCTGCAGAAGCACATGGCTGGTGAGTGGGGCTGGTGGTGCTCCAGAGACCCATGCTAGCTGCAGGCCAGCCGGAGGCAGTGAGCTGGCCAGGGCCACCGGCGCGGAGCCCGGCCCCCGCTTGGATGGATGCAGATGCAGAAACAGGCATTTTTAATGGTCCCGTGTGAAATCCAGCGGTGCCAACTGCTACTGCGCTCCATCAGTGGCTCTTATTCATTTACAAACGAGTGCAGAGAAGGCACTGTGGGTGTCTCTCTCCAAAGGCAGCAGTGTTTGAGCAGCCAGTAACTTCAGTAGTGACTCACCCAAATAAGCAAGGAGACCTGAAGCTTGAGGGTGGACTTCAGCAGGACGGAGACAAAAGAACATGGAAGTCATTACTTCATGGGCTTGTGACATCACATTGAGTCATAGAGTGGGAGGAGCAATGCCTGCCAATCAGTGATGGCAGAATAATAATAATAATAATAATAATAATAATAATAATAATAATAATAATAATAGAAAATAATAAAAATAAAATGTTTTTTACCTTGGACTCCCAGGACACAGAAGACGAAGGGAATTAGATAAAAAGAGATAAACACAGAAAGATTAATCACATATATAGCAATTATAAAAAAAGAGCACAGTGAGCTTTGATGTGGTAAAACATTTTTTTTTTAAACTATTCAATGGAAAGACAAGAGGAAATGTTTAAAAAATAATCTTTATAGAAATGAAAGTCATGAAAGACATTGGACCAATAACCTTACATTTGAGAGCTGGGTGGAAATGTAGCGACATTAGCATGCTTCCAAATAGCAAGCATTTGCAATTTTGTTAATTTTGGACTAAGACACCTGCACAGATGAGTTTGAGATTTTCATGAGGGTTACTTGTAGATAGAACAGCGCAGACATGTGTGTGAGTCCGTGTGCATGACGGAAAGAGCTCTTCACTGCCTCTTGTTGTGGGTGTCTATGTGTGTATGGGTGTCAGTGTGTGTGTGTGTGTGTGTGTGTGTGTATGTGTGGTAGCAGCGTGCGTTAGGGTCGGCCTGCGTGGGCCAGATTGACAGGTGACATTGCACACTTGTGCACTGCAGTGGGATAATGAAGCCGTGGGGGCAGTTGAAGGTGGTGCTCCTTGATCCTTTTTTGGTTAGAGGAGGTAGTGATAGAGTGCCCCCCTGACACAATACCCCCCCCCCCCCCCCCCCTCCCACCCCATTCTGCTATAATTATCACAGCTCTTTCACCCCCTCAGGGCTGTCAGGTAGGGGGGGGTAGAGGAGCAGGATGCTGAAGGCCATCTGCTCTGACTCCTGACCCTGCCCCAGACCGACCCCCAGGGATCTGCAGGCCTGCCTTCCTGATTGTGTATAGGGGGCGTGGCCTGTTGCCAATAGAGATGTAAAGAGGGGTTACATTCATATATGTACACTTACACACATGTACAGTGGGTTGAAAAAAATATTCAGCCCCCTTAGACTTTTTTATATGTTGTCATGTATGAACATTTGATAAAAATGGATTTAATCAGGCTTCAACATGGCAATGTGAAAAGTCAAATCTACAATGTGTTCCAAATTATTTACAAATATAAAGCAGAAAACTCAAAAATCTATTCAGCCCCCTTGCTTCATTGTACTTTATCAGCCACATAGGAAAAACCTTGTTTAAAATTGCACATCCTAAGTTGCCCAGACGTAATGTTTAGATTGTATTTAAGGACTAAACAATATTTTCTTTTAAAATCTGTTTTCACTATGGAAGTCAATGGAGAAATCTGATGGGGAAAAGTTTATGAATTTGCACCTTCTACATTTTTGCATATAGTGATAAAGAGGCAAGGATTCATATTTTTGTCTCAAATGCCATCCATGAGCAAACAATATATAATATGTTTGGGTATCGTGATGTAACGTTCATTGTACTTCCTAAAATCCAATTAAGAGCCATTAAAATGCATTGAAGAGACTTCATCTTGGTTTTGTCACCAAGAAAGACAGTAGTAACACACATTTTAAATGTAAATATTGTTTCTTAAATAAAATCTGCACCTGGGCAATTTATAACATAAAATGTTGAACAAAGTTAAAGTACAATGAAGCAAGGAAGCTGAATACTTAGAGTGTTTTCTGCTTTATATTTGTAAATAATTAGATTTGTTTGTTTTGAATTCCAGCAAAAAAGCCTGATGAAATACATTTTTTATCAAATGTTTGTACACAACAAAATATGAAAAAGTCTAATGGGGCTGAATATTTTTTCAACACACTGTATATATATAAAAATACACACACACACACACACACACACACACACACACACACACACACACGCACACACACAGCATATACAAGACGGGCTTTTAAAATCATCGGTACTCTACATGAATCCCACTGGCGTCAGAGATGAATGTTTCGCCCCGGTCTGTACGGCACTGGAACATAGTCGGGATTTGGCTCCAGTCTGAGGTACACACAGACTGAGAGTTCTGGCAGAACAGAACCCCCTCTCCCCCATGCATACACATTTATACTGGGGTTCATTCTGACATCACCTCTTGTCTACCTTCATTAACCTCCATAACTCCTCAGGTTGTTCAAAATAAAATTTCACGTTTGTTGTAACACATGGTTTTGCGCTGCAGCTGAGGAAAATGCTTAATAAAATAGTAAAATATTTTTTTTAAATGCAGGGAATTAACAGAGCGCTTGTACGCCCCTCCCCCTCCCATGCTTGCTCAACCAGCAGTGGCCGACACTCCATCATGGCTCTGAGATACTTAATTGCGCCTGAGGCCTTCTGGGAATTGTAGGTCAAATTCCCCTTGGGTTCCCTGAGGCAGCTCCCCATGCATAAAGTGTGTTCATTTCTGAGTTAATTTTTTCTCAGAAAAAAAGCTGATTCATTCTCCCGTTGCTTCGTTCAGTGTCGTCTTCATGATATTTTCTCCCTTTGGGCATTTTAGTGAGATGGACACTGTAGACTTGCAGGAACATGATTGGAATCCATTACATGTAGGAGTCGGCATCTTGGGATTGTTTTAAAAAAAGGGGTGGATTCAGTAACAATATGCAATTTACTTAAATTTATCAACATTCACCCTCAGCTTACAGACCTCACAAATCCTGGTGTTAGTTTTAGTTTTATCAACAAGCAGCTTGGCAAGTTCAGTCAGCAGAGAAATAAAAAAAAACTTCGGGGGGGGGGGGGGGGCATTTGCCTTCAATCACACCTGCATTTATTTAAGGTCGTTGAAGTAAAGAATAGAGGTTGATTCAGTCCAAACCAAATTGTAAGAGTAATCTAGTGCTGTTAACATTCCATTCAGGTTGGACGGATGTGATTGGGTAGAAGGTGACGTGCAGTTTATAGGTGATGGATATGATGGGAAAAGGCGTCGCCGTGCCTGGTAATGTCTTATAGGTTGTTAATGATGTGAAGTGCAGTTGTTGGGGGGCTTCCCTGTAAGGGCAGGTTGCAGACGCTGGACTGGTACAGAGCTGGGGTACTGTATGGGCACAGAAGAACGCACCAAGCGGCAGGAGGACATTATTGCACAGGCACATGACCACTGCCCCACTCTCCTGCCCAGGGGCCTGTGAGGTCACACTGTGCGTGTGTGCATGTGCATGTGTGTGTGTGTGTGTGTGTGTGTGCGTGTGTGTCAGTGTGTGTGCGAGTGCATGCGTGTGTGTCAGTGTGTGTGCGTGTGTGCATGTGTGTGTGCGTGTGTGGTGTGTGTGCAAGTGTGTGTGTTATGGGGTGTACAGTTTGCGGTGAGCAAGATATCCACTTACCAACCAGTGAGTGCAACATCGGTACAAACAAAAACATGTTCAATAACCTGCAGCTAAAGCATCCCTCTCTCTGTTTATATCCTTCTCTTCCTCTTTCTTTTCTCTTTACCTGCCCTTCTCTTTCCATTTCATTCCCTTTCTCTGTATTTTAACCCCACCTGGGCTAAACATTTGGACTTAAATCCCTGTGGTCTCCTCACCCACCCCATTCTCCACTCCGGAGGTCAAACTGTGATCGTACAGCAGATGGTGAGCTACAGCAGTGAGCGTGGAGACCAGTGTTTATCTTTCGATCGCTCGGGCGGAAAACGCTACAGACGCAGCTTCCGAATCGGAGGGGCCAGGCGTGTGCCGGGGTGAGCGGGGGCTCAGGAGGTCAGAGGTCACCGGGCTCCTCCCCCCCCCGTTCAGCACGTGACCCCAGATTTACGTGAGGCCCTGTTTTAGCACAGAACTCGTCCGGCCAGCCATCGCTCAGCCATCGGGATGGGGGGCCCACGAGCAGGACGGGCTCTGGGATGGGGATGGTTCTCCACAGCAGTGGTTGGTTCTCCACAGCAGATGGTTACACACAGCAGTTACATACAGACATACACCCAGTTACACACAGCCACACACCTAGTTACACACACACACACACACACACACACCACACACACACACACACACAGTTACACACAGCAGTTACACACAGCCACATACCTATTTACACACAGCCACACAACCAGTTACACATCTCTCATCTCTCACATCTCTCTCTCTCTCTCTCTCTCTCTCTCTCTCTCTCTCTCTCTCTCTCTATCTCTCTCTCACACACACACACACACACAACTTCTCCACTCCTCACAAATTGTCATCTGAGTCACCCCAGTGCATGACTGTTCCCCTCTAATGTGGCACCAGGTGCAAATGTTCAGTTTTTCTAAAGGGCAAACATTTGAATGCAAAATGAATCCATGTTCTCACAGCGGGATTTAACTCATGACTCAGTTCAATGAGCATCTGCCGTGTGCTTTGCGTGCATCGCTGATTTTTTTTTAATATGAAGCAACACTGCCATCTGCTGGTCACTAGGGGCTAGTGCAGAAAATTATCATCGTAACGCAGTCGCCAATAGGTGGCCACAGACACTAGAAAATCGGACTTTAAAAGAGTATCAATATTAGTTTAAGAATCCTCAGAAAGCATTCTTTGATTTTAATTAGCATTTGCATAGAGTGTTATAGGGCATTGCGACACAGCAGCTTTACAGAGATCTGGGCCTGAACCCCCCCCCAAAAGCACAAGTGGCTGGTAACAGGACGAAACCTTGCACAGAGCCTGACTCAGAGGGGGGAGCCCATCTGCCGCCAGCTGGCTCTGGCTTCATTGGAAAATGGCTGATTACATAATACATGTATAATAAACAGAAAATGACAGTACATAAATGTCATTGACATGTTTCTAAGCATGTTAGATGTTATTTTATTAAAATCTGCTTTAGTTACACGTGTATGCTAAATGCCTAAATTGTACGTTACATTCAATTAATTGAGTAGACATTCGTATCCAGAGGGATTTATGATGTAGGAGGACAATACGCGGACTCATCTGATTAATATGAGCAACAGTGCCAGGCCTGGCACACAACATTCTCAGACCAGTGAGTAAACATTTTACTTTGCTAAAGCACTTGATCAAGTTACAACCAAGTATACTAGTACAAGTATATTAACACACAACCAAAATGCTCATTCTGAAAAAATACAGATTACATCCATAAGAAAATAAAAATAAAACCATAAGATTTTAACCTAAAATCATAGGAATACCATAACGTGAATTAGGTAGAAGGGCTAAGGCGTGGGGATGGGAAGGGCACCAAGATGCAGTAAGTCTTTTCAGTCTGCGTCGAAGGTCAGAAGACGACAAGCGATTATACCGTCTTGACCACCGTGGGTAGTTCATCATTCCACCACTGGGGGGCAGTGCAAGCAAGCATGGAATAATCACAATGTCAGAAGTGCTCAGTGGTTGTGCGCGCTGGAGGTTACGGTTATGCTGAGACTGAGGGGTGCAGACTTGATCGTTGCCAGATACTTCGCACTTGCCTCGTTTGTTAAAGTGTCTGTCAAATGCTTCTGTGAGAATTAAAGCCAGTCAGTGAGCTTTTCATTACATTACATTACATTATAGGCATTTAGCAGACGCTCTTATCCAGAGCGACTTACACAACTTCTTATTACATTTATCCATTCAAACAGCTGGATATATACTGAAGCAATGCAGGTTAAGTACCTTGCTCAAGGGTACAACGGCAGTGTCCTACCTGGGAATCGAACCTGCAACCTTTCAGTTACATGTCCAGTTCCTTAACCATTATACTACACTGCCGCCCACGGTTTTCTGCGAATCTGTACACTCATTTTCCAGTGCTTTAAAACGGAAACATCAGTCCATGCTGCACATGGAAACATGACCAGTTAAAAAATATTCCTATCCTATTGTATTAAAAAGCCTATATATTAATAAAGCATACAGATTTTCAGAGCTGGTATATCATTGTGTATGTATTAGATATGTAAAGTGTTCTCCCATAACTGCATGGGACTGTTGCAATTTATGTTAAGACTAGGAATTCACAACAGTACAGCCAGCCTATGCAAACTTAAGTGCGTACGGTATAGTGCATATCAGAGTTATAATGTAGAGGATTATAAATGGAATTAACATTTGTAGTAGCAGTTCAGTGCCATTTCACTCCATTTCCCAGGAGGCTGAGGGGCATTGCGATTCTGCAGCAGCCTGTAGTCATTACATGAACGGGGGTGACACTGCAAGCACGTCACTGTGTTCAGGCAGTCACCACACAGGTAAATAAAGACATCTGTGCTGTGAATGGGACGGTTTTAATGGAACATGGAACAATGGAGTTAAGATGAGATTTGCATCCGATGTCCTCCTCACAGGAATGAAAGCCTATTAGAGAGACGGTATGTCAAAAAATAACTATCTGCGCCATCACACATAAATGTCTCACATTCACATCCCAGTGTTTTTCATCGGTCAGAACAATACTACTCTCATTTTCTGAAAGAGGTTGTATTTTTAACCGATTATAGACTTACAGATGAAATCAGTGGGGTTTTAATTAGCCTACTGAATGTATACACACCTGGTCATTTGTTCAACGTTTAAAGATAATGCAAACTTTAATAAGTCACACCTGCTTTGTGTTCAAATAAGCTTAATGGTGAAAACATGGAAGAACTGAAATACTAACTATCTACAGTTTAAATCAAACTGTGATTCAAGACCAAGTTTCTTCTCTTGCAGTAGATGGCAGCAAATTCAATTGCTGCTCATGAAATCAAAAATAAATAGGCATATTCTTGAAACTGACATGCTTTCAGTTTTATGGACATACAGCAATATAGTGTAAATGATGATCAGGAAACCGGGCATTTATAAAAAGCATGGGTACAAAAAGTGTTGTTATTGAACTACTCTTTTGCATAATTCTGCTCTTGCGCCACAGTGCATATAGAGCTTTTAACTGCAGTGTGTTTGGTTTGTTGTTCGGCAACCCCTCTAAGATGTTTGCAATGTCTTGAGGGGGCTATAGCCTATGTCTAGATCAATTTAAGAAGAAACTATTTTGTTAAAAAGTTTCCAGGGATGAAATTAATGTCTATTACACTGAAAGTGAAGGGAGAGTGACAGTGAGCTATATACAGATGCAGCTCAAAAAATTAGAATATCGTGAAAAAGTTCAATATTTTTTGTCACTCATGTCAGAAAGTGAAACTCATATATTATTTAGATTCATTACACATAGAGTGAAATATTTCAAGCCTTTATTTCTTGTAATTTTGATGATTATGGCTTACAGCTAATGAAAACCCAAATTCAGTGTCTCAGAAAATTAGAATATTGTGAAAAAGTTCAATATTGGAAACTCATGGTGTCACACTCTAATCAGCTAATTAACTCAAAACACCTGCAAAGGTTTCCTGAGCCTTTAAATGGTCTCTCAGTCTGGTTCAGTAGGCTACACAATCATGGGGAAGACTGCTGACTTGACAGATGTCCAGAAGACAGTCATTGACACCCTCCACAAGGAGGGTAAGCCACAAAAGGTCATTGCTAAAGAAGCTAGTTGTTCACAGAGTGCTGTATCCAAGCATATTCATAGAAAGTTGAGTGGAAGGAAAAAGTGTGGTAGGAAAAGGTGCATTGTGGTCATTGTGTTTATTTCTGTAGGAAACCATGAAAAGTGGCAAACTCTCTGTGCTGTATCGTATGAGCATGGAGACATACAGTATAAGAAGAACTGGAGAGGAGCTGCTCATTGGCGCATGAAGCCAATTCAAGAAGGTGCCGTGTTAGATTATGGGGCTTTTTGGAACCAGAAAAAAATCGGTCCCTGGAGAGTAATTAGTTTGGTGTGAATACATTTTTTTAAATTGACTTCAATGGGGAAATTTTCTTTTTGGCACCATATGCTGCAATACCTCCGGTGACCACTGGAGTCTGCGAGTTTCAAGGAGAATTTCAATCCATAATCCCTTGGGTAAGGGGCACGGCCCACCACCAAGCCGTAATTTGGCGGACGGAATACCTGCCATCCCAATCCTGTTTAATTGGACGTTGAAGGCTATTTCAGACATTAAATATGTATGGTAGAATTATGCGAAATAGTAATAGCCTAAAACATGAATTGCATCGTAAATGTACATAAATAGATTTAAATTACATTATTATTTCTCAGCCATACATGAGTGAGGAAAAAAAGTTTTGAACGCAAGACGGCATGCGTGTTACTGTAGCAGTTGAAAACGTGCCACGATTGTAGAGCCAACCGTTTTTTAGTTTATTTCCCGGATGCCTTCAACTGCGGCCAAAATCGGTCAGTGTTTGTGTTGTCGTTGGCAGGCAATCCCTCTAAGATGTTTAGAGTGTGTAAATAATGCTTAACTGACTCTGAGTGCTATATTTAGGCTAAGATAAAATCAAGGACAAGAAGGAAGAGCGAGTGTGTGTGCCTTTAGCTGGCTTCAGTTCATCACTTAACTGAACGAGGTAGCACAATTGCATTTTAGGTCTATGTACCGCATCGTAGCGAGCGAGCATTGATCAGCTGATGGCTGGCTACTGTTATTGTGCTGGTTTGTGGGACTCTAGCCCTGCAACTAGTGTTGCCAACCGTCCCTTGAAATAAGGGACCGTCCCTTATTTGGAAAATAAAAGACCCGTCCCTTAACGAACTGATAAGGGACGCAGTTTGTCCCTTTTTTTGGGACTCAATGATGACAGAGCGATTTTTATATGAAAATTACGGTAATCTCTTCTAATGTCGAGAATGCATGCTCAGTTCATGGTCATTCTCTCGAATTTCTGTCATGTTGCTTGGATGGATAGCCCCTGTGCCTCATTTTACTTTAAATTGAAGTTCTACATAGTGTTGAAGATGTGTTATTTTGCACTGACAAAAAAAAAATTTGATTTGAATAATGTTCCCACGTATTCCTCAAAAATACAAAAAAATAAAAAAAAAAATGTGTGTCTTAGTAACATGCTTAGCTTATGGATGATGCATGTCTGGTATATGGATGGGATGTATTATATATATATGTATATGTGTAGTAATAATAATAAATGCAAAAGTAAAAAAAAAAAAAAAAAAAAAAAAAAAAAGCCGCTAAGGGCGCTAAGGTGTCCCTTATTTCAATTTCTGATAGTTGGCAACCCTACCTGCAACTCCTACTGTAGCTGAGGGGGCTATGTGTCTACAGCAATTTAAGAAGAAAGGATTTGGGAGCAATTTAAGAAGAAAGGGAATTTGGTATCGTTGAATAGATTTCAAAGAGCTGAGCAGAATTAACCTGTGTGATTTCAAGGCACCATTTAGCCATGACGCATTGCAAACATTTTCTGTACAGTGGATGTGTTGGCACAATATTTTTGTGGCCAGGCATATTTTCAGCCCAAGGACTGCAGACGAAAATTAGTCTCCCTGGCTGACTCTAGCACATTTGCAGAATTGTTATGAATGTGCATTGCCTCTGTCGAATAAATGAAATTAAGTTTTCTCTCTGTGAAAATCAAGCACCAACAATGAAACACTTTTACTTTCAGGAAGGATCCAGATCTGATTCTTTGTAGTCCGCGTGCGTTACTTACGTAGATTAATTTCCTGCAACGATATTTGGTTTTGTATCAACATGAAATTGGGTTGAACAACCTCAAATCTTTTTCCATATCAAACCAGGCATTTAATATGAGCTTACCAAGATGTTACCTGTGTGAGCAAAGTCCCAGTTTCAAGAAGTTTAACAGTTTTTGTCAAATAAATTAAAAAATGTGACAGTTAATGTGACAGTGGCATATCAGGGCACGTATAGTAGGTCTCATCTGTTGACTGGGTGTTTGTGCGATGTCAAGACAGATTGTCTTAACAAAACGTAGCATGTTATGTAAATGGACTGCACTTATATAGCGCCTTTATCCAAAGCGCTTTACAATGGCCTCTCACTCACCCATTCACACACCAATGGCAGCAGCTGCCATGCAAGGCGCTAGCCTGCTCATTGGGAGCAAGGTTCAGCATCTTGCCCAAGGACACTTCGACATGTGGACAGGAGGAGCCGGGGATCGAACCACCAACCCTGCGATCAGCGGACGTCCCGCTCTACCTTCTGAGCCACAGCCGCCCCAGTAAGGAGTGGAAGATGCACAGGCAATACACTAGCTTCTCATGTAGCAAACTTTTTCTGGCACAGCTCCCCACAGCTCTGGCCCACACAACCCAGTTTCCCTTGGTCCACATACAACAAAGAATGAGGGCCCGTGGTTGGCCCAGATCTGGTTGCCAGACAGGGGCCACACATGGACCATAACAGGGCCAAATCTCAGCCAACCAGGTTGCCCCCAAAACTGAGCCACGCAACTCCCCCACAATCGGCCCACATGTTGTCTGCCGTCACATGTGCAGTGCCATCATTGCCACACCCGGCCCACACTCGGTTAACAAGCCGCTCACCGATGCCAGCAGTGCCAGCTCGGGGCCAGCTCGGGGCCAGAATGGTCTGCTATGGATTTAGCCTTACATACTTTGCCCTTAGGTTGCTGGTGAAAAGTGAACTGTTTGATCCTGTTATTCATTACCCACAAACTATCTGTGAATCTTCAGCTGCCCATTTAGGCCTTGGAAGGTGCATTGACTCACTGATAATAGACTTAATCCTCACTTACTGAAACCAGTAGACACTGCAGCCCTCCACAATTAGAGTCCAACACACTTGGGGTAGAACAACATTCAACAGTAGGCCGATAACATTCTTTATTTACAGAAACCATTTTTATTTGTCATAGGGAAGAAAACAGTGCCCGGTTAGTGGTTGTATTCCATATAAATTGCTGAATTCTATTCTCAGAACTGAGAAACTGAGTTGAAGCTGTGCCTATTTGGTGGAAATCAAAATACTGGTTTTAAGTAGCCTACATACATATTCACCTTTTATAAAAAAACACAAAATATGAAGCAAAGAACACTCAAAGTGTACTAAAAGATCGAGTACTTAAGTCAGACATAGCAGAGGCAGAAAAGTACACAAAAGAAAGAGCAAGCAAACAGAAGGGGCCAAACCCCCCCCCACCCGCAAAAAAATAAAAATAAAAATTGAGGTAACGCAGCTACCAGCTTACATAACAGAATGGCAGAGAATGTTAAAACACCAATTGTGTATTCAAAAAATAAATAAAACAAGAAAATTAAACTGAAGACGAAAAAGGCATAAATAAAATGTTGCTAATTTTGGCTTGCAAAATATTTCATCCAGTGGGTTCCATTCATAATGTGGAAAAAACAAGCAGCTTTCCGTGAGTTTTCAACAGGAGAGATGTATTTATTTTAACCCCTTCCCCTAGCACCACCTTTTTTGAACACAAGCCCGAAAACAAAATGGTTACTGTTCTTGAAACCCTTTTACTAGACATAATCCGGGGCTGCGTCCGAATCAGAACCCATCTACTGCGTCCTGTCTCCTGTGTACAGTGCACTGGCAGATGTCCATTGCTTAATGTGCACCGTTTAGTATGTGACGTGCAGTATGCAAAAAAAATATCCTCCATACTATTTTCCAACCATACTGGAAGTGTCATAAGACGTCCCATAGATGGGTCCCACCCTTGCGTGGCCATGTCACGTGTTGTTTTTGTTGTTATTGAAGGAAAACAGCGACGCTGTGCCACATTTTTTAAAATGAAGCTGTGCATCAAATTTATGCAACCAAAATGTTTGCGTACTTCTTGAAAAGTGTGCTGCCGAATATACTCAGTGAAACCCCGAAAGTAAGTATATCATACGGGGTTTTAAGAATACTACAGTTTGTGAACATTTCGCCTACTTAATGACTTCATTTTTTCTACTCAACAAGCCTACTTAATAGTATGGAAGGGTTCTGATACGGACCTGGCCTAGATCTCTTCTGTAAGATAACCTTTAGAAGTTTGTTTTCTGAGAGTCAGAATCACTAAGTATGATCAACTGATACTTTGACTGATACTTTGAATATGTTGTACATATTTGTACCATACCTACAAATACCACCATAAGTAAAGGTATTTCATTGTTGGTAGTTACTGAAACGTGAAGTAACAGAAGTGGAAGTTTTTGTCCCGCCTGAAAGATTGTATTATTTTTCTTATGCCGGGATAAGGATACCAACTTTACCGTGATTTGTGTCGTCTGTGGATATCCAGAACACACACAACGTATGGAGTCGTCGTTTTGATCGAGCCCATTTTGTGTCTTGCTTCAAAATAAGGAATCGCTGTCACTATAACATTGGGATCGTAAAATAGTTCAGAGAATCGTGAGTTTTAACACTTTCAAACGGTACATTGTGTGACCAGATTGATTGACAATTTCACCATTAAAAAAATGCAATTAATGTAAATAAACGAAAGCACTTTAGTTAAAGGGTTAACTTCAGCTACGTTCCTCAAGGCGATGGACTTCTTTCAAAGTCAAAAGTTCCAGAGTGGTCTCTTCCACTGCAATTGGCATTTGGGTGCAAGTGGTCTACACTGGTGAACACTGATGTATACGGGTGTATACTGGTGTAAACTGTTGAGCCTCTGACTGGAATAAGTGGCTTGGGAATCTTATCTATACAGCCAGTCATTTTTGCTGCTTAAAGGGAGACTCCGCCCACCCCTTTCTAAGGGCTGTGCTCTTGTGGCTCCGCCTCTTTCTTTGTCCTCCTCAAGTTCCCCTTCATTTTGACAAATTCTGGTGTGTTCTCCTGCTCCTCTTCACACTTCTGCTGTTCCAGTTCAAGCTGGAGAAGAACACACACAATCAATTAGTAACCTGCACGCAATATATCTTGGAAAAAAATCCACAGTATTACAATTGTACTTTGAACCCTGTTCCACTATTTTTCTGACATATTGTAACTGAAGAATGTGCCCTTCATAACAATGGGGTAATTGTTAACTGAGCATATATGCGCTTGGCACGGCTACATAAAGCAGGTCAGTGCCGCTTTATCTTTATTATCTTTTTAAAGCTAAACTAAACTTGGCCTTGCCTCAACAGTAGCGGAGATATTGCTATCGATATTTATCTGATATCATAACATTCCTACGCCGGGTTGCATTGATGTGTGATTCATTCTACATGGGAACAGCCTGTGTGTCCCTAGGTGTACTGAGAACAACGCTGATAGTTTGGCTGGTCAGCACAGGCACTCACTTGCTCCAGTTTCTGCTGCCTCTTCATGAGCTCCACCTCCAGGTCAGACCTCCTGCTGTGGGCCTCCTGCTCCTCGCGCTGCTGCTTGAGCACCTGGTCGCGTTTCCTCCTCTCCAGCACCTTCTGCAGCTCCGGTTTATTCTGTGGAGACAGGCCCCTGCGGACACAAGGTACACTCGTCAGGGTCGCCTGCAGCACTTCCAGGAGAAATAACCCCAGGGAAAGGCTTTGGTTGGCCACGCCTTGTCAATAGTATGAAATTATAATCAGATACTCTGCTCTTTTGTTCCCTTTTACATGTGATTACCCTTGTATTAACAACAGGAAGTTCCTGTTGGAAACAGGCGGTATTCAGTACTAAATTACAGCACGGCACCGCCAGAGTATTGCGCTGCGTCACGGCCCTTCATGAATGTTGGGGAGACAGCTTGTGCTTAGCATGCGTAGCTCAACCCCCTTTCCCAGAGTCCCATTTCACACAGACACGAGCGTCAGATGTGTACATGCCAAGCGCCCCATGTGAGTAAATGTATTGATGGTGTAGTGGAACAGCCTTGGGTCCCCTTTAACTGTTGCCAGCCAATTCAGGGACACAGACTGCCATTCTCTGTTAAACACTATCAACTGGCCTTATAGTTAACTTTTCAATGATAAAACCTGATAAAAAATAAAAGTTAATGTCTCGATACCTCCATAAATATTTAGTAAAGCTCAGCACATGAACACCGTTTATTCTGAATATATATGCGAGATATGACAAACCAAAATTACCACCACTATTTATTATTTTACCTTTCTTTAGGTTTTTTGAAAGGTCAATGTTTTTCCATATTAGTGGCAGGTTACATAACTGGGATTCAGGGGCTCCCCAGTCCCCCCCTGGTTAAAACTTTCCAGCCATCCCACATGGGGTGCCTAGACAGAGATGTTTGTCCGGTTGTCCATGGCGACGTCCCTGTGGGGGTGGGCGGCGGAGGGCGGCGTGACCGGCCTCTTATCCGGTTAAATCTCAGCAGGGTTTGCATCACTGCAAAAGGTCAGGCCTGACAGCGCGCTGGAGTCAGGTCTGAAAAGCCTGCCTCTATCCCGCCCGCAGGGACCCACTGATGGATAGAGTCTGCTCGTTTACCAGGGTGAAGAACAGCTGCCTTATCAGGTTCAGTTACAAACAGAAACCTATGAGCTGCCAGTCATATAACTGGTAACTTTAAAAAAAATTATTTATATTTTTTAAAAATAATTAGCTTCTGATTTTCCCCTGTTTTCTCCAAATTTAGTGGCCAATTGTACCCCTATGTTATTAAATTCCTCGTGTAGCAACCCTTTAAGAATTTGTGCTACAACCGTGTCAGCCGGTAGTAAGAAGGAGGAGCTTCCGAGCTCCTGGCCGTGGTTCCAACTCTTCCCGGGCAGCTTGTTTGCGATGATTATCCCCCCGCTGAGTCCCTCCCACCACCCTGGGAGTGGCCACCAACTGCCACGCCAATTGCACCGGCCATACTCGGATCTGGCAGGACCAGGGCTCAAACCCCTGATCCTCTGTGTGCAACTGCACCCACTCAAAGTCAAGGTTTTTTGTCAAAGTCGGGCGCCCGGCGCTCTCTGGTGACTTTATTATCCCTGCATCACTCAAACATCCTTCAAACAAAATGGTTTCCTCTAATACTCATAACACGCAACGAGTCAATTGGGCGCTGTACACACGTTATGTAACCCAGCACCTGGGGATCCAAATTTGAGGAACAAGAACAAACACTGAAGCATAAAAATCTATCTTCTTAAAGCTTTGTTATTTAATTACATTACACTCAGGCTTCAGAGTTATGGGTTACATAAAGCACTGAAAAGCAATACCCATTCATGTCACCAGGAATAGCACACACATGGTATTGGAATAGACATCTGGAGTCACTGTAGGGTAGAAAATAAAAATTCCTGTGCAGAGATTTGGTCCTCTGGGTATTATGCAAGAGCTATGTTCCCTGTCTCAGGTCATGCGTTCCCTACCCTTTAAATTAATGACCAAAACACTGAAAATACACCCCCCCCCCTGACCCCTGCTCCACCTACACCACCCAAAACAACCACCACACATGCTAACCAGACCAACACACAGCACGACCCTTACATACTCCTACTCCGACTAGCACTCCGCTTGCCCTAACAAGCTATTTAAAAAAATCACATCAACATTACCGTTGGAACAATTTTAAAGCCCGTCAAAGGGTCATTTCAACCCTTGGAAAACCATTGAAAATCTAACACTCATGGCAGAATAGCAGTATGATCAACCAAAAACACTACTACAATAAATCCAGTTTACATTTAGAACGGTCACCCTAAAAAGGATTTTAAAAAGCTCTGAACTCTCACTGCGCCGCCCGCATCGGTAATTCGATAACAGGATTCATATGTGCAGAGACCCAATCCGCCCTGGTGCAGAGCCTCGGAGATGTGAAATCATGGGTTACGTAATGTTTCATCTCTCCCGTTGCTGTCCAGCTCCAGCTATAGTAATGCAGTAATCCTGCAGGGATGCTGCCATTATCTCCACAGAGAGTCCTGAGACAACACGGCTCTTCATCCACGTTGCTTTTGTTCAATGCATCCTTGTTCAGGGTGAATCCATCTCCACACACGGCACAGCTCCATGTTCTACTCAAGCAGATCCACCCAAGAGCTTTGCTGAACAATATGGTCAAACCACGCCTTCTGTGTTTGTTTTTGTTCTTTTTTTTTTACCACTAATCAATAATTTTTATTATTTTTTTAAATTCACAGACATATGCATGTACGGGTGTATATTTGCCATATAGTGAAAAGACTTTAAAATAGTAAAAACATCTACTGAAGGCAGAACAGCCCTCAAAGCTGGTGCACATTCTGTAGGAAGTGGTTGTGCAACACATGAATGATGACCGGCTCTATAACCGCACGTTTCTAGTCTCTCCCTGTGGGTCGATCGGACGCTTCCAGTTCTGCAGTTGTACACTACACAGGCTCAGCAGGTAGAGATGCAGTGTATGTGCAGAGCTGCGTGTCCTCACGTCTCTTATAAAGGCCGATTTGCATTGTCATATCACCCAGTCCCTGGGATCCTTATGTAAAGTGCCACTGCTGCATTGATGTCACGTTTAAATCAGAGATTGACCTTTTTGCAGTCAGAGGAGTGGGGGAGAGTTCACATAAATAACACATTTTTTATGTAACCATTCCACTTTACTGTATGTCCTCCTCCATGGCAACACAGAGAGCCCAGCCAATCAGCAGTAACCATGTCAGTGTATTGACCTCGGCATTTCTCTTGAGTTTGAGAGGTTGCCTAATAAAGGGGATTTACGTGACTCCCCAATAAAGAGGATTTATGTCTGCGCTTGTCATAGGGACAGACCTCCAGCTCTGATGCCCTTTCGTGAGGGATTCATTTCTGTGAATTAGTCCGTCGATGGGCTTTCCCCATTCATCTCTGTCCAACTGCAAAACAAACAGGCCTTCCCTTTTTACAAAGGCCTACTCAGTTTACTTAGAATGTTTGTTTTTCCAGCATTTCCCTTTTTGCTAATGTAAATACAAGGGTTTTTCCTGCTTCTAAAGTTTAAATACTGACTTGAGCCTTCGGATCCAATTACAATACTGAACAGAACAGTTAAAATACTATAATGGTTAAAGTAGTCGTTAAAAATACAAACTACCAAAGATGTTTTTGCACAAACTGCACCTTCCCCATCACCGTCACATTTAGTGATGATGGGAGGAGACGGGCGCGGTTAAAGGGCGGTTCTGTGGGCGTGACCGGGCTCCATACCGTTTCTGGTTCATCAGCAGCTCGCGGTGGAGGTCCTGGTGGTTGCGAGACGTCTTGACGGGGTTGATGAGTTTCTTGGGTTTGATGAGCTCGTCGCAGTCTGCATCGATGTAGTCGGGCTCCGCCATGATGCTGTGCCCCGTCGACAGCACCCCTGACAGGTCAGCTGCACCCTGGTACAGATCTGAGGAGAGAGCACGCCATTGGCATTGAGGGTAAGGAACCAGGCTTGGAATCGCAAGGGTGCAGGTTTGATTCCAAATGGTGGCGTTGCAGTTTAACCCTTGACCCCATTGCCTACCCTGTACTGCTTCAGTATATACTGGTTGTAAAAATAGTGTGTAAAATGTTCGTTTTTGAGTGCTCTTGGATAACTACATTAATTCAAATATAATTCAAATTCATCAGAAAAAAAGTGTCATGCTTTCAAAGTGCAAGCTTGGAGGTATGTAGTGTGATTTCAGAAAACACTGGCACATTTATTGTTTTTAATAATCACATTTACATATAGGTACCTTATTCGTAGTTCATGTTTAATTATTGCGGACAAATTCTATAAAACATTGGTTATAACAAAAATGGCCAATGCACTGTTCATAGAGCCAAGGTTACCTTCAAAGACTCGTCTCCTGATAGACTACAACACCATGACAACATGCCTTTTGAATTGGAGAACAATTCCACAGAAAAACGCTGAACTCGGAGCAACTCCATACAGATCAAAGAAGATAACTTTTTGAACAGACAACTTCATACTGCTAATAATCTGAACACTCCAAAAATATACATCTGAAAAATAAGGTCAATTATTTTATAACAGACAGAGAAATTCTTAGCATATAATAAATCCAGGCCTTTGAGTTCCAGGCACAGGAAGCAGGGGAAATGATCCGAGCACAGTACTGTATCGTATTATGCAACATGTGGTTTGTCTCCAATGATTACAAAGCAGAACATACAGCCGTTTTAAATTAAGCCCTGTAAGTGTACACAGACATAGTAGCCTACACTCTTTTTTCCAATTTGAGCTCAAAGATACTTTATAAATCTTTATAAGAAGCTTGTAAAAAATATCATAAAATGCACCACCAGAGATGACTATCTGTGTTTTTCATGCGTCAGAAATACTACGTAATTATATTTTTTAGCATACAAGTGACACCGACCATCCTTTTTAACAAATGTTAAATACAGCTTTGGGTTCCTGACCTGGCTAAATTGCGCAGGCTTGTTAAGTCTGCAGAATGTAATACCAGACTGCAGTGGATAGATTCAGGTCGATTCCATGCCTCTTCAATGGCAAAATCAATAAAAAGCTCTCCTACTTACCCTTAAGGTGGGGGAAAAGTGGATATCTAAGCGTTGTTGCCATTTTAACCCCTGCTTGAGTGTGCGGAGAGAAGTCCTTATTGTAAGTAGAGAAACGAGTGTGCGGAGAGAAGTCCTTATTGTAAGTACAGAAACGAGTGTGCGGAGAGAAGTCCTTATTGTAAGTACAGAAACGAGTGTGCGGAGAGAAGTCCTTATTGTAAGTACAGAAACGAGTGTGCGGAGAGAAGTCCTTATTATAAGTAGAGAAACTAGTGTGCGGAGAGAAGTCCTTATTGTAAGTAGAGAAACTAGTGTGCGGAGAGAAGTCCTTATTGTAAGTACAGAAACGAGTGTGCGGAGAGAAGTCCTTATTGTAAGTAGAGAAACTAGTGTGCGGAGAGAAGTCCTTATTGTAAGTAGAGAAACTAGTGTGCGGAGAGAAGTCCTTATTGTAAGTTCAGAAACGCCTGCACAGAGCAAACCCTGGCTGTTCACGCTCAGAGTGTCTAGTGGGATTAAAGCCTGCCGCGGCGACCACGCGGCGCTTTATTACACAAACAACCCCCTCTCCACCAGCCAGGACAGCGTGCACAGGGGGACCGACTAATCCTACCGCTGGTAGCGCCGGCCCCCTTTCCTTATAAGGACACATGACTGAAAACATTTACAAAGTCAAACAGCAGCGCAGGTGATATGCAATAAGGACGCATCGACACCTCAAAGCAATGATTTGGGGCAATAAAACATCTTGCCTCAGTTAAAATGGTAGACTGCAGGCCAAACAAGGGCTTTTCTCTGAAGACTCCAATCTCACATACATAAGTACAATTCTTAAAGGTGTATTCCTTGGTCATAATGCTTTAAAGATGATCCTAATCACCCGTCATATTTGAAGTAGAGAATGTACCAAGGTGTTATTTTCTGCTTTGACTTTATAAGGCAAGTATTTAATGATTATGAAATTAAGATTTTCAGTATAAGAAATTGATGTGGTTAAAACATTTTTATAGGGTTGTCAAAATGGGCAGAGAAAAACTTGTGATTACTTAAGCATGACTGACATTAAGGTATGTATGTTTCTTAATCGTGGCAAGCTCTCTCCATTTGAATAAAGCATTTCATTACTGCGTATTTGAAATTGCGGTCTAACGATTTGTCCACTAGAGGTCGCTACACATTCTCAGTCTGAAATCACAACCGATGGAAAATTCAGGATGCCAGACAATAAGCGGTGCAGAAAGGGGCCAGGTAGAATCCAGCGCCCTATCTACTGTGTCCTGTGTACTAGCAGACTGCACGGTTTACTACATACTGTTTAGTATGTGAGGTGCGGTATGCGAAAAATATCCTCCATACTATTTTCCAACTGTACCGTGGAAGTGTCGCAAGACGTCCCACCCTTGCGCGGCCATGTCACATGTTTTTGTTGTTGAAGGAAAACATCAACGAAGCTGCCCCTCATTTTTCAAGAGAAGCTGCGCGCATCTTATTTATGGGACAAAAATGTAAATTTACTTAAAGGTATGCTCCCGAATATAATCAGCGAAACCCCGGAAATAAGTATATCATGCTGGGATGTTAAGTACACTGCATTTAGAAAAAATTGCAGTCTTAACTTTCTTATCCAGTGTACTGAAGCATAATAAATAGTATGGAAGGGCGCTGATTTGGACACAGCCCTGATATGCCAGGTATCAGAATGAATTCTAAGTCAGTCTCCAACTGCACCATCATGAAGCTGTTGATGTTCAATTATTTTCTGGAGAAGTAGGGTCCAGTTATACATTGTGGGACATGTGTTGAAACACAAGAACAAGCCCTGATCTGAGTTAATGACCATATTGAACTAATTTTTAAACCCAAAATTTCACACATGAAACCTGTTACGCTTTTAAAAAAATACAAGAATTTGGCATTGCATAACATTTCTTGTTAAAGTAACAGACAGTTAAACTTGCCACTAACAAATAACCTCAGCTTCCTGCTTCACCCAGATCTGTCAGAACATTGTCAACACAGCCCTGCCAAGAGCCCGTCCAACAAAAGCTGATAATTAAGCCAAAACCCACCAATCACATCTCATTTCCATGTAAACACAGCAGGACAACCGATCCAATCCTTCTCAAGTTGCTAAAGTGCTGCCTAATGTTAACATTACGAGCCCCCAGTGCTACCACAAAATAGATTCTCCAGTTCTAAAAAAAAATTCACAAAAGGGGGATTAATGTTGTGCTTCTTAAGGAGAGGTCTTTTGACTGTTGTTCTTTAATTTGCCTGGTTGCACCATTTTTGCAGGAACATTCAAAGACCATCAAAACTCCACCAACAGGTCCTTCCATACATCAGGTCTGCGCCGGACCAATTTAGTCTGGTTTCTGTCATTTCCATAATGTAACATTCGTAAGGATGTGAGCTCGTACTCTGTCAAAGCGCGTTCAGTATGGCACAACGGATGTCACTGGAACAGTCTTGCTTGCTGTGAACCACATACACAACAAGTTCCTTTCAACATGATTAAATAGACATTTCTTAAAATCCATCGAGGAACTCTAGAATTTCTAGTTCCTAGTTTTGGTGATGTTATTTTTCAGCTGGCTGTAGACCCTTCCTCTCAATAATACGGTACTCTACAGGGGCCATACAGCTAAAATATCAATTTCCAGACACAAAAGACCTTAATCCTCGATGCCATTCCTGATGTGCAGACGTTAACCCTTTGACTGTGTACGAACTCCACATCATACAATCACCAGCACCAATAGAAGCTGACATCAAGGTTCCAGTTCCGGAACATTCCACAGGCAGACATTCCGCTGGGAAGACTGCGCACGGACTGTACGTTTCTCAACCCCCCCCCCACACACACACACACAACCCCCATATTGTGAAGACTGGCTTTGTTTGAAAGCTTGTGTCTAGCAGTCAGCAGTGTGTGCTCCTAATCACATAGGAGAGGAGGAAGTGGCCCGTTGAGTTCAAAGCGGGCCGCTGTTTTTCAGACCGGCCCCTTTCTCTGCTGGGACACCCCAGCCCAGACGATTCACGATGTCCCCAGGTGCAGAGCCGACTGCGATCACACACACGAGACTTCCTGCCTAATTACACCCTGCTTAGCAGCATCTTTGATCAGGTCTTAATGCCCCTGGACATGGGGCCAAATGTGGGCACAGAACCAGTAGGGGCACTTGATAGCCGGCTGTTTTAAGGCCAAACCATTATTATTATTAAATTTTTTTTTATAAATGCAGTGCTGCAGGCAGATTCATAATGGAGCCGACCAGTCCAGAAACAAACTTCAGGTACATCCTGCCATTGGCCAAATTGACCCTTTACAATGTGTGATTTACAATGACCAGCTTGAGGATAACATCCAGATAAACCAGAATAGCACTGGCAGAACACTTAAAAGACATTTCTATGGACATGACAATCACTAGGAATGTGCTCTTGCTCTGTGCATGTGACTACCTTTATGGGACAACATGTACACACATAACCCATTACTCACAAGGGTCAGGATGAGGCCCCGCCTCTGGGGAAGGAACCCTATCCACTGGCCCCGCCCTCCTGCCCATCACACTAACTGGGCCTGGGAGAATGACTCTCAACATAGTGACGGCTCCAAAAACAAACACTTCCACTGTCCTTTCTGTCTTTTCACATGGCCTGTTTCACATTCCCACACTGGCTCATGGGTCCTGGGAAAGGGGGGGGGTTATTGTCTGTTCACACTACATGACATTTAGCAGATACTCTTATCCAGAGCGACTTACACAAGTTTTATCAGTTTTACTATCCATTTTTACAGCTTGATATATACACTTAATTATATACTGATATATATATACTGGTTAAGTACCTTGCTCAAGGCTACAACAGCAGAGTCTACCTGGGATTTGAACCTACAACCTTTGGGTTACAAGTTCCCTACCCATTATAATACATTGCCGACCAAAGTGTTTATATTGCGAGATTGCGATACACTACCATGGTCCTGTCTAGAGTCAGAAAGCACCATGACCACCGTGTTGCTCCTCCTCTCCCCCAGTGGTCAGAGTGTGGTGTGGTTCTCTGTTGGCCAGTCTAGCAGCCCAACCATTGCAGTCACCGGTAAGAGCGCACCACACACACACACACACACACACACACACACACGCATACACGTGCAAGCGCACACGCACACACACCTCACACTAAACAGGTTAAGAGATTTTGAATACTGAAAATGTCAAACATATCTGAAGAGGATTAGTACACCCTTGAGCTGAAATAAAATTACCATTCAATGTGAATCTTGAATCTTTGTTGAAAAAAAAAAACTGTGCATTAAAAGACAGCTGAAGTATTTTTTTTTTCATTTTCATTAAAAATGCAATGCCCACAATAAATGGCATACATTTTTATGGGAATTAAAATGTATATAAATGTGTATAACTAAATTCAGCAAAGATTGGCAAAAACTAAAAAAAATCCAAATTGGATTGAGTCATCTTTGTAGTGGGGTATAAAACCAAAAGCTCTCATTGGCAGACTGGCCACAGAGACGGGCTTCCCGAATCTGTCCCATTCCCCTGTATAACCCCCGCATGCCGCGTTAGGCCTCGCTCAACAACCCGTCTGCCAACACAAAGCCGGCTCTCTGAATGCCCAGCAGAACGGGCTGTGCACACACAGCACATCACAAAAGGAGGCCGGTGTTTTTGAGCAGAAGATATTTAACACACCTACTAACTGTACCGTGTCCGAGAGATTGCCAAAATGACAATGGGCGAGAGGTCCGTGTGACCCGATACGTGACCCCCGGGTGACAGCCCATTGTTGGAGGGCACCGCCAGTTCTGTAAATCATTACACTACTTCCTCTAACCGTCCCGCCCGAAGGCCATCACCGTGCGTGGCTGACGGGCCGGGGTCAAAAAAACAGGAAAACGGAGGAACATTTTCCACACTTTCTGTTGGGGAAAAAGGACATGAAAGCGGACAGTCGTGGCGCACTCCGGCGAGAGAGCAACGTCACTGGAAACGCCGATTTATGAGAGATGCTTCCCAACCGGATGAGGATTCATTCCTTGACAATCTGGGGGGTATTTCCCAAAGCAGGATTACCGAGTTAGCTGGATAACTGCACTGAGTAAAACCCGGAACCCTCCCAAATCCGGAACATGAACTGAAGTAAAAAGAGCTGGTCCGGGTTTTACTCAGTGCAGTTATCCAGTAAACTCAGTAATTCTGCTTTAGTGAAATACTCCCCAGATCTCCATTTAGAACGACAGGCTTATTATAATTGGAGGGAAAAATACAACCAGTAATCACTTAACAAAAAGAACCTTCCAGAATTAAAACCGCTTCAATGACTAGATTGGCCAGGCCAATGGGAGGTATTATCAATGGGAGGATAATCTCCCCATCTCTCCATCTCTTAAGGGACCGAGGCTGGGAATGGGGACGGTTGAGGAATAGCGGCGGAGGTTGGGAGGGTGACGTGAGCCCTTTGTTCCAGCAGTTAGACGGCGCTCCCATTACAGACACAGAGTCAGACAGAAAGCAGCTGGTATCTCATTACATCTCCAGGGTCCCTCGCTGTAAACAGTTTAAACACAGGGGACGCAATCTGGGACCACCACAACCCCGTACCCCACCCCCAGCCCTGAGGGGGGAGTGCACACTACCCCCGATCGCCCTCTTTCTACAGCCCCCCACAAAATAATCTCTCTTTACAAAAGAATCATCAAGCAATGATGGCCAGCAGGGGAAGCCCAATTACAAATTATAGGAACGTACCGCTTTGCTTGCAGTCAGATTTAGATCGCTCTATTGTGTTCAATTACGCACGCTAATAAACTCCCTCATCAGATTCAGACATGAGGATGTGTGCATGTTGTTTTATTATCCAACAGAGAACCTTCAATATCTTGTACCCCACCGCAGTGTTTCTAACCATTGTTAACCATTACGTTAAAAAATGATATGCATTTTTTGATGATTCACCCTTATTCTCATGAACACATGTATAATATAGTGAGGAGTCCAGCAGTTCCTCCAATCTTAGCTGAAGGCCAAGAGATAGATGAGCTCAAGGCTTCTCCCTCTACAAAAAGCAGCGTTTTACACACTCAGGTGCATTTTAAACATCTCTAATTTTCAACATCAACTGTACCCGGGTATGGGAGGGTGCATCTGAAAAGGGCGGCGATAAATACAGCATTCACAGACGAGCTCCACAGAAGCAAGGGTTTCGTTTTCAGAAGGGGCGCTTTCCGAGAAGGTCAAATGTTTTAAGAGCCAAGCCTTTGCAAGCCCGACTCAAACCCCATTGCCATTAGACCACCAAATATTCCCAACAAAAAAAAACATTTCCACAAATATTTCCAACAAAAACTGCACGTTTTCAGTGACACGCTCTGAAAATTCTCAGGGATTGGGAGCGTTTTACCGGCATCTAAAGAGTTAAAGCATTGCAAGTACGCTTTTGACCTTTGACCCAGTACTGATCCAGTCCAGAAACAGGGCCAGGTGGCTGACAGTGATAATAGCTCCCAACTCCACCATGGGCTGGGGGGCACTCCAGGGCCCTGTCCCACTTGGGGAAGGGCGGGTTCCCTGCCCTGTCCCACCGGGGGAGTGGGTGGGGTCTCTGCCTGTCCCACCGGGGGAGTGGGCGGGGTCTCTGGACTCCTTAGCCTGAGCAGCTCCAATATTTAAACCGGCTCAGATAATAAACCAAGAGGCTTATTTGTTTTAGTAAGTCCTCTGGGGACACTGTGGGAGTTCAGCGTGTTGGATTTCACAGAAACGTACTGAAATAGCCCCATTAGTTAACATGTAAAGTTCCCTCCCCGCTACAAGCCTAGAGCACTTACAGGAAACGCATTACACGACCACAGTCACAGCTGTCTACATGCAGGGGCTACGCAATAACCGCCAAAATGCTCACAGGAAGCAGTTACAGCCAGAAGACACTGTCGAGTCCCCCCGTCTCTGATTGGAGTACAGTTCTAACAGCTACACTTCAGAAGAAGCTTCTCAGCCCACACTTCACTGCGGAACAGGAATCGAGTTACAGCAGCGATCTAAAGAGTTTCCCCTCCCAGGAGAATGGTAATGAATCTAATTCCTACCTACACTACTTAGGTTTAGACTGACATTAAGAGGCTGAAAATGACCAGAGCAGTCGTTTGCAATGGCTGAGGTGTGGTCTGAGGAGCAACCAAGACTGTGGCTTTGCGTAACGCTACTGGCTCCAGATTCAACATGATATTCGGGCCACGGTACTACTTATTTTAGCAGTTTCATCAAGAACAGGCATTTCCAGAAACCACTGTTAGCAGAGATCATATTTTTCTGCCCCAACCAATGCTGAATGCACTGCATCATAATTAAAATGAACAAATAGAGTTCAGTGTGTCTTTATAAACATCCAATAAAACTGGGAATTTTCTTTTGAGTAAAGCAAATGTTTTCCCTTAGAACATACTGAAAGGTGCCATATTTTCTCAGGGTCTGTTCAACAGGGCTAGACAGTCTAAAAATAACTGAGGGGCTTCTGGGGCCTAAATCCAGTGTCCCTTGTGCCAGTGCTGACTGGAGCATGTGCCCCCTGCAATTAACAGCACTGGGAATGGGCTCTGAATTATGGGCATCAAATCATAAGACATTACGGCTAGTATTCATAAAGCATCTGAGAAGGAGTGCTGAGTCATCTGGCCGTATTATAAACTCATCCATTATGAGCTAAAAGGCAAAAGCAGGCCTATACCAGCAATCCTGGGGCCTGTATCACAAAGCAGGGTTACCGGTTTATGCCCACGCCTTGACACAACCGGAGTCCCAGATGCGCCACCCCACTCCTCTGATTTATTATTATACATCTTTTCATTAGACTTTTATTTCCTACCAGCTAGTGTCCTATACTATCACAGACTGTAAAATGTTCAACCCACTTGATTATTTACTGTGTTAGATCTTTCATTACATTCTGTTACCATCCATTCTACCTTTAGTTTAAACCAGGCCAGTGAAGGATGGGCTCCGCCTCTCTAGCCAGGTTTTTTTTACCTTGTTTGCTGTTGGGGGGTTCAGGCCTGGTTTTCACAGTCCCGTGTCACATGATATTTACTGCCCATTATTAGAGCCTAACTCCTCCATCAGGGTTCCGTTTCTCTGTACAGGGTCTTTGCGACAGTTCTCTGTAAAAAAGTGCAATATAAAATAAATTGAATTGAATTGAACTGAGTTAGCTGGAGTAACTGAGTAAAACCCAGAACAGCTCCTCACTTACTTCAGTCAATTTGGAGGGTTCCGAATTTGACTCAATGCAGTTATCCAGCTAACTCAGCAGTCGTGCTTGGTGAAACAGGCCCCAGCTCTGAGCCTTTATGATCTCTTCACAGGGAGGGGAATGCCTCTTCCTCACATTGAGTTCCAGCTGCTTTTCCACAGACGGAGCCCTTGGGGATGAGACCAAAGAGAGACGCAATGTGGGGGCTCGAGTCAGTAGAGAGTCGTTTTCAGCTACTCTTTCAAGCTTTCTGCATTTCCTGTGGGGGCAATCCAATGCAAAATCAACACTGCAGCTATCCCGTGGCCTTCCAATAACAGCAGAAATACTGCGTTTTTCCAACTTGGACTTGAGACAGCTTTCCCAGGGATGATACTATTCACATAAACAGCGAAAATGCAACACTACCATTAACATAGTCTGTTTTACAGTAGACATTTTTCCTCCTTTAATCCATTAGAAAACACCAAATGCTTACCAGGATAAAGGTTTGAGGCACTCGCATTCAACACAGGGGTACTAATATAGATGCCACAAAATGTCCCCACTGTGATTCTGCGACTCTATACTTCATGGCATTTAATTTATCTGAACCCTTATCCCTGCTGAGGCTGTGGTTCACATATGACTGCCTGTACACTCATAAGACAAGTTATGAAGGCCAAGAACAAAGTTATGAACACCTGCACCCGCAATCTCCCACTTGCCTTCAAGAGTGGGAGATTCTTCCTGCGAGGTCTTCAAGTCAGGGCCCTAAATTATAATGGACTAAGGAAGGATATTCCAATCAAAGCCAAGCCTCTTTTGCACCCTTAAATCAGCTCAAGCCGTTGATGATAGTGACCGGCACAGCTGGTTTTATAATGACGGGCCGACTGCACCTTCAGGAGACTGAACACACACCGTCTGTGTGTTTATGACCTTCCAAAAGAGGGGAGGGGAAGCAGCAGAGACACCACAGACCTGTGTGACTTAAGCATCGCTCACACTGCCTTTAATTGTACCAGCAGAGGAAGAGCTTCTTTGTGGTTTTAAATCTTATCCAGCCCAACCCAAGAGACCGTGAGAGGTAATAACCACGACAACGTGGAACGTCTCGACCAATCACAGGGAGGGATGACTCAAACATTTTATTCCACACACTCATTTCGGCCCATGCATGAGATGTTGTGAAACGTTATGCACAGTAACAGGAACTGCCTCAATGTTCAATACCATTCAGTAGGTCTATATGTGGTACGTCTGCATTTCTGTCACACAACTATTTCCTCATGAATAATGCATGAAAGAGAAAAGACTGAATAAATACTCATACAATGTCCTGCTTTTCAGGCCATAAATGTCTTTACCAGAAGCAGACGACTTGAATCACACGCAAACACGCACACGCACACGCACACGCACACGCACACACACAACTTGTATATCCATACACTCCTGGCCCCAGGGAAAATGTGGGGCCTGAAAAATCAGTATATGTCTATTAATCAGGACAAACAGAAACATCACATCAATAAAGCAAATCTAATTAAACCAAACCCGAATGGGGCTGCTCGCTTGCATTAAAAGCTGAGACACCTTCCTTTGAATCTGCCACCTTCCCAAAAAAAAAAGAGTCTTTAAATCCCCAGCACCTGTTCCCAGGGAGGGGTCTTGGCCCACAGCTGTCTTTGTCCAGGCCAGCCTGCATCTGAGGCCTGAAACAATGCAGGCATTATAGGGGCAGCCCTGGGGTCCTCGCAGCTGTGACTAACACATGTAAACATGTGTTGGAGGTATGGGTCATAGTACATGACACAGGGGGCAAGTGAGTACAGGGTCAGGCAGCGTCAGGCCAAAACCACATAACCATACTTACAGCACATACTGCATATACACCCCTTTTACATGGATTGTATACCTCATAGGCCGCATATAGTTCCTATACAATGCCCCACATATCCCATCGCATATATCATAAATAAAATATGCTAAATTTATATTTACTCATACATAGCTAAGATGTATTCCACAAGAGCCATCTGAAACCAAACGCAGAAATAAGACGGTAAAAATGCAGCCATACGACCAATTAAAATCTATAATGTGCAGACGGAGCTATTGTTCTTGAGAATCCCTTTGTCCTCGGAGGGGGAGAAAGCCTACAGACAGCCTGGCCTCTGACGCTCTTTCGATTCATGTTCCCGGGATCAATAACGGTTTTGCACGTGACTGTTTTCATCCCAGTCAGAATGACTGACAGGCAACTGATTGAAGCCCCTCCCCCTCTTCATGAATAAATCTCCCATCGGCTCCGGGGCCTATTAAGAGGGATTATGAAGGCTCGGCTTTGTTGGCTCGCCATTAAAAACAACTTGTTTTGCACCCTCAGCACTGGCCACGGGAGAGAGACAGACATGGGACAGGTGTCTACCAGGTTGAAGATTAAAGCCAGGTGTTCTGACAGAGGGGAAGCTGGACACCCCCCACCCCCCACCAGGTCAACATATGCAGAAAGGGAAAGGTGTTGGAAAACAAGAACCACACACACAAACATAGAGAATCAGGGCACCGAAGCACACGTCCCAAACACCACCTGCGTACGAATCATAACCCAGGCTACGGAGAGGGACTGACCTCATTCGCTTGAAAGGTTGTTGCTTAGAAAAGCTCGGCCGCATGCACAAAACCACTAATAAGCCTGATGCTGTTTGCAATACACTGATAGCATTTTAAAACAAAGGCTCTCTCGTCCACTGCAGTTAACTGCAAACGAGGAACCACTCTAGTGACAGTCAGGTGCTTTCTAACAACAGCACTTTTTTCAAACCCTAAATAACAAATTTCCACACACAGGAAACCACTGCTTATGGATAATGAAAAGGATCAAATATATCCGCTTCAATCATAAACGAGTCCTTGTTATTGAGCCAAGATTCGATCATATTAAAGCCTGCCCTTCCCATTCTCCTTTAAGTGGTGCTGATTTCAGGTGTGGGGGTGGGGGTGGGGGTGGGGGGGGGGGTCAGGGAGGGTGGCAGTATGCATATAGGCTTTGGGATAGGGGTGCAATCGGGTAATGGGGTTTTTAAATCTAAGCTGATGATCAGGTGAAGAAAATCCTTCTAGACAAATGGAGATGTGGGCTGTTGCTGGGGAAATGGAACGACATCATAATAAAATAGAATCCTGCGGAACACAGGAATCCGAGTGCAACAGTCCCGTGTCACATGATATTTACTGCCCATTATTAGAGCCT